>JAODAL010003013.1:0-182283 GCA_025379985.1 Phyllomedusa bahiana
CATGTTTTTTGAGAAGCACATATATATCACTTAACAGGCTTTGAGTTTCTCTATTTAATGGGCAAAGCACCTGTGAAACACACAGCTTCAAAATCATATCCTTAACTAATACGCCTTTTGATAATTAGCTTTTGGAAAAGTCATTAACATAGAAGGTTGACTTACTCTTTTCCCTGAACTGTGAATGTTTGCCCAATGTGCTAAATCAATGACAAGATCAGTTTGTGTGTTTTTTTGTTCGGTTAGATTGTGTTTGTTTATAATTGGGATTTAACCATAAGACCATATTAAATTAGCAATTAATGCACAATTAAGGTAATATCACATAGTTGAGAGTATTCTCCACAAGAGCAATGCTTCTAGAGGAAATTGCAATGCCTCAGCACCAGATCCAAAATGTAGAATTGTAAGTACCATGTGTCCCGAAGCATACTGCCAAACTGGTTGCAAAGTGGCTTTAGGATAACCAAGTCTATGTTTTGGAGTGGCCATCACAAAGCCCTGATCTCAATCCTATTGAAAATTTATGGACAAAGCTGAAAAAGCAAGTGCGAGCAAGGCAACCTACAGACATGGCTCAGTTACACCAGTTTTGTCTGGAGGAATGGGTCAAAATTCCTACCAACTATTGTGAGAAGCTTGTGGAAGGATATCCAAAACGTTTGACTTAAGTCATACAGTTTAAGGGCAATGCTACCAAATACTAAAGAAATGTATGTAAACTTTTGACTTTGCAGAAAGTAATAGAAAAGCCTTAAGTAATTCTCTCCCTCATTATTCTGGCATTTGGCAAATATTAATAATTGTGTTAATCCTCATTGACCTAAAACGGGTAAGGTTTATTCTGATTTCATGTCAGATAGTGAGAAAAACATGAATATGTGTCTTTTTATACAGTGTATGTAAACTTCTGGTTTCAACTGTATATTGTAGCTTTTATATTTTAGTTTAGGTAATGAACAAATATACATATAGATTATGTATATCTATTTGTTTACCCATATATGATATAACTGTCAACAGCAGAGGAGTAGTGTTGAGCGATTGCGTTGGCTATCGAGATCGATCGATTAGCCCGATAGTTCGGTTTCCCGCTATCGATAAGGTTTTTCGATAGTGAGCATCAAATTATGAGCGATTACCATTAAAGTCTATGGAACAAAACACCTTCATTATTACACCCAAACAAGGGCTGGAGAAGCTGAAATTAACATCCACAACATAAAAATGGATACGTGCTACATCTTAGTCAAACACATTTAAAGGGTATAAAAGTCACAGAAAAAAAGTCACAAGACCATTTACTATCCTTGTCCTTGTAACACGCCTGACCCTTAAACCTGCATCACCCACAAATTAAAAAGTGCCAGAAGGCAGAAATGATTTGAACCATCTTTGTTACTTGAACTGGACATTGAATATCCCTTTCCTGGAATTTGCAGCATGACCCCGAAACCTGCATGACCCCCAGATTTAAAAAGAGCTGCAAAAATGAGTCTTTGAACCACCATTTTAGTTTAACTGGACACTAACTATATCTGTCCTGTAACCGCAGAATGACCATTTAAAACCTGTCCCGACCCACAGTTTAAAAAGTGCCGAAAAAGGAGTCTTTCAACCACCATTTTAGTTGAACTGGACATTGACTAGAACTGTCCGTGCCACAGCATGACCCAGGCCGGAGTTAAAAGTGGGTCGGTGAGAGCCCAGGCTGGCATCCGCATCTATTAACACGCAGGTTAAAATGCCCTGATGACGCAGCAAAAAAAAACTGTCGTGCTGAAGCAGATGCGGGAAACGAAGTGTGAGAACTCCACCTTCCTCAGTAACACAGTCGAGACCTGGTAGCACTTGCCCCTCCGAATGAGTGCGGACCAAATTTAGCTTCACTTGGAAAACTGGTGGTTAACGCTCCTGTTACACCCAGGTGCCCTTTTGCTTGGCATTCTTTTTCTCATTTTTACTCAACTCCGGGAGGAAAATGTCTCTTATTTTTGTTCCTGCCTCTCCATCTCCATGTCCTTAAATAACCACATTTGGTCAATTTTTCTTGTACCCCCTTGTACAATTCGGGGGGAATTTTTTTTACCAGCATTTTTACATGCAAGTTTTTTAGTATTTTAATTCAGAAAACACATTTTTAAAATAGGATGGAATCTCACCAGTCTTTGTTTCCTTTTTTTATTGTATTAATGGGTTGTCTCAATACAGGGATTGATATATGTTAAATATCTTGAAAAAAACAATCATTTTGCAATATTGTCCTTAAACAGTGTCCACCTATTCCTGTTTCTGACACACCATCACCCTTAGCCACTCTTGAAAAATTGTGAAAACAAATTCTGTTTAGAAAAAACTTTTTTTAGAATGGCCCTGTATATAGTGCCCATGTCACAGCAAAATCCCCCAAAAAATTCAAAGCATGCCCCTTGACCCCTTTTGGACAAATGTGAAGAAAAAAATGTCGTTAAAAAAAACATTTTTTTAGTAACCTGAAATATACTCATTCACAGCAAAATGCCCAAAAATTTCAAAGAAACCCCTTGAGCCATTTGGGGACAATTGTGAAAAACAAATTCCCTGTTAGAAACAAATTTTTTAAAAAGGACCTGTAGTATAGCTGCATGCACAGCAAAATGCCCCCAAAAATTAAAAACATGACCCATGAGCCATTTTGACAATTGTAAAACAAATGTTTATTAAAAACACATTTTTTAGAATAGAACGTGAACAGCGCAACAATGTCTCCAGTTGATCAATCAAAAGGGGTCCCCCTTTTTCCCCTGCTTTTTACTCTCAAATTTGGGTGGGGGGAAGGAAATGCTGATTTTTTGTTTGTACCGGGGATCCAGGAGGGTGGCCACCAGTAATGTTGTTCTTTTATGGCCTTAATGCGAGGTTGTTGGAGGAAATGGAGCATCCAAGACTTGTGAGAGAGGGGCCTTGATTTCCCAAGCCCGGGGCGAGGGGCATTGCAAATGATCTTCCTCATCTTCCCCTCCGTCTCAAATTCGCGCCAACCTCTTTCCAAGGCAGGGAGTGGGTTAACATCGGTTTAAAATACTCCTCCTCGTCCTCCTCCCCACTCCCCCGGGGCACAGTTCAACAAGCCCTGACTTCCTGATGTTCCCCCGAAGTGATCGCCCTTGCACTAGCTCTGGCCCCCAAACCCACTGCCAATAAGACCGATGAAATTGTAAAACTGTGGGGCCCTTGTGGATTTGACGGAGAGAAAGGCCCCGTGCCGCATCTGTGTCCTTTCCCTCCTCCGTCGCTGGCAGGCCCTGTTGTTTCAGAGTTTTCCAACGATCTTTCCCAGAACTAAGATCACCACAAGGGTCATGTGAAAGGGGCATTGTCCCACTGACCATTTTGGGGGCCTTCTTCAAAACTGGCAAGGGGGGTGCAGACCCTTTTTCACCTCCCTCCACTCTCGGTGGTTCAACCCCCCGGGTCCGCACCGCGCTTGTCAGGCCAGTGTCACTTCGTATTGCGAAAGGGCATTGGCTGCTGCCAAAAACGTGGAGCATGGAAGGGGGGAATTCCGCTGTTCCCCACGCAACAATAAAACGTTGAGGGTGGGCAGAGCTACCCTCAATGACCAGGGGGACGAAGGGGGTGCAAGGCGGAAGTGGAACTCAGCCCTCAGCCTTCTTCAGAGGAATCCAGCCCCGGGTAGCTCTTTAATATTTCGACGACAAGGTTCATGACAGTGACAGGAAAGGGGATGGCTTCAGCCTACCGATCTTAAGGCCCCCACAGTTTTCGCCCTTATCCCCACCCACCTTCTCGGGCAAAAGGGTTTTTGTCCCCAGCCAGGCTCGGTCTCGTTCTTAAGCCGTCCACGCCCCTGACCTGTTGTGGACGGTCTCCAAGCAGATTAATTTCAAAACGGCCTGGTGCTTGGGCACGTGATCCAAAAAGGGCCCTTTGGGGGAAAGAGCCCTGCCCCTCCCGCGGTTTTGAAAAGCGTGCGCCGAGCCTGAGAGCCCCCGCCCCCCCCAGAGACACCCCCCCAGCCACCCGGAGCGTCACAGAGATATAGGGGCCCAGGGCCCGGGGTTACTAGTCCGTGTTCGGGGGTGAATGGACTTTTCCAACAAGATGCAGACAACCGCTTGAAATTTTAGAGGGACACGTGGGGCCAGGGCAGGGAGCTTTTCTGGAAAAGAAATGCCTCTCGGCATTTGGTTTGGGGCAGGCGAGGGCCATGAGTGGGGGAAACCCATCTGTGTCCCCAAGGAAAAAGGCAACATTTCCAACCCAAAAAACCCTGGCAATCCCCCAAATTTCGGGGTTTTGGCTTTGGGATGATTTGGGTTAAAGTGTTTCTTTCTCTCACAAACCTGGAAGACAAAGGCTGGTGCAAAACTGGTCGCTGTCGGTGGGTCGTAAAAACGGGGGAAAGGGAGGGGGGGTAATGGGGTCTCTGGGGGGTGCTGGTGGTACCCCGGGCGAGGGGAGGCTGAAGGGGAGGTTGATCCCTGATCGGGACTTGAAGAAAAAGGGAAACTGAAAAACGTTTGGGTGGGGCGGAGGAGGAGGGGCGGAGCAGGGGGTGTGAAAAATGGTTGGAGGTCGGGTCGACGGGCCTTTTTTTGGGCCAAGTGTTCCCTCCATTTCAATCTCTTTCCCCATGTGTAAATGTTGGTGGTGGTTTAACCATTGGTTCTCCTCACTTATGGTTTTATGGCAAAGGGGGCATATGCATCGTGGTGAATCAGAGGCTTTTGGGCAAAAAAAGGGCCCCGGGTTGAGAGATCCGGACCTTTTTGAGGGTAAGCGAGGAGCGGGGGTTTTCGCGACCTGGGGGCGGAAACATTCAGCGACTTCTGCGCCGCCCTCTCCCTTTTTTTGGCGGGACCCGATTGACATACCCCATCGTCTTTCCTCCTCGTCCACTGATGAACCTCGCAAGCAAATTCTGCAGAAAAGACCCGGGTGGGGTCCCCAATTGGTCATCATCATCATCTCAACACAGGGACTTGGCTCCCTGACTTTTTCGCATCCAGAAGCGCGGGCTACAAGCAAGGGGCACTGCAAGGCTTGCCACCACCCGGGATTTTTGCCCATTGAGGGTTCCTTCACCTCCCTGATGGCATCAGTAAATGGGTCAGAGCAGACAAATCTCCTCTTGTCTTTTTTAAAATGCCTTTACCCCAACCGCTTTTTTCATCAAAGAGGGCCGCAGACAATGGATTACCCCAGTGGTGGGTACACGAGTTGACATTTGGGGTGCTTCATGTTGGAAAGATGCTGATGATGTGATGACGACATTTGTGGCCGTGACTGCGAGGACGAGGAGGTAAGACGCTAGATCAGGTTTTCATTAAATCTTTAAGGACAAATTGGCGACATTTCGTTCTTTTATTCACAGGGGCCCCGACCCCCGATGACAGGGCCCGACGGTCCTGCAACTGACGACCGCTGGCATGCGTGTTTTTGCCACATGAAGGGCACCTTCTCTCTACCTCTACCCCCATGTTCTACCCCCCCCTTTGTGCTTACCACCTGATTTCGCTCCTGTTCAAAATATAAAAATTTAGAAAGGGATGGGAATAGTTTTGGGGAAAATCCTTATTAAAAGACGGCAATCAAGCTATTCTCAAATCCCTCTAAATCAAACAAAATTTCTGGATTCAAATTTAAATGCAAGGTGTTATCAACAAATCTGGGCTGGGCAAAAGTCCAAAAAACATATCTGTTAGTTTTTTGGGATAATAAAAGGGATTTTTTCACCTTTCAATTCCCTTTGGTGAATAAGAATTGCTGTTTTTTAAAATTACGGGATGCTGCGTCAATAACAAACCTAGTGTGCAAAAGTCAAAAAACAGTAATGTTTTTTTTGGATAAAAAGGTATTTTTTGCACCCCTTTTAATTCACCCGTGGGGGAATTAAAAAATTGCTGTTTTTTAAAATTTACGTGGATGCGCGTCAATGAACAAAAAGCTGGGGGTGAAAAGTAAAAAAAAAACGTAACTGTTATTTTTCGTATATACACGGGTTTTTTTGCACCTTTCAATTAACTGTGGTGAATATAGAAATTGCTGTTTTAAAAATTTTTCGTAATGCTGGGCAATGAACAATGCTGGGGGGGGCAAAAGTCAAAAAAAACGTAACTTTTATTTTTTGGGGAAATAAATGGTTTTTTTTGCCCTTTCAATTACCTGTGGGGAATATAGAATTGCTGTTTTAAGATTTCGTGGAGCGCGTCAATAACAAAGCGGTGTGCAAAAAAAAAAAACCCCGTACGTTATGTTTTTTGTATGATACACTGATTTTTTTTCACCCTTTTAATTCACCCGTGGAATAAGATTTTCTTTTTAAAGATTTAGTAGATGCTGCGTCAATGAACAATGCTGGGTTTTGGGAAAAAATCAAAAAACAGAACTTTATGTTTTGGTATAATAAATGGTATTTTTTTTCACCTTTCAAATTTACCTGGGGAATATAAATTGCTGTTTTAAGATTTTCTGGATGCTTGGTAATGAACAATGCTGGGTGTGCAAAAAATCAAAAAAAAATAAAGTTATTTTTGGTATAATAAACGGTATTTTTCATTCAATTCACCTGTGGTGAATATAGAATTGCTGTTTTAAGATTTACGTGGTGCTGCGTCAATGAAAATCTGGGGGGTGCAAAAGTCAAAAAAAAAACGTAACTGTTTTTTTCTTGATACCTGATTTTTTGACCTTTTAATTTACCTGTGGTAAATATAGAATTTCGTTTTAAGATTTTCGTGGATGCTGCGTCAAAGAACAATGCTGGGGGGCGAAAAATCAAAAAAAACTAATGTTTTTGTTTTGTATGATACACGGGATTTTTGGCAACAAACAACCCGTGCTGACTACAAGATTGCTGGATTGTAATTTTAAATCAAGTGGATAATCAACAGCACAGGTGTAATGGGTTTTAAAATTAAAAAGAACACATATCTGAAATGTATACTGAAAAAAAAGTGATTTTGCACCCAAAAAAAGAGACCTCATTACTAGAAATGGTGTATCCAATATAAGTTAGGCTGCCCCAAATTTGGAAAAATTTCAATAGCAAAGTTTTAAAAATAAAGATATTCCACCAATTTACACTAAGTTTGGTGAACTTTATCCAGGTTCTTTTAGTAACTTTTCTGTTTCCCCCCCGGGGGGGCCCCCCCTTGCTGCCCCCCCCGGAATTTACAGCGGGAATGCTGCTTTAAAATTCCTCTAACTACATAAAATCTTTTCAAATCTCTAATCTAACTAAATTGAAGGATCACAGCTAATAGTAAGGTTTCCTGTGCAGAAATATACAATTTCGCTGACGTTTGGCCCAGCAAGGAGGTCTATCCCCCATGAGACGCTGAGAACACTGAGGCTGAAACAAAACCGGGGTTTTATGTAATCAGGTCAGTGATTTTTTCCCGCCAATGCAACCCTACACATCCCCGCATGACGTCCACACACATTCACCCTGCTCATTCTGTAATCTATTTGCTGGGCCCCAAAATGACAGGGAACCCGAAAATGGCGCGTCTTTAAAAAGATGCTCAATTTTTAAACCTTTAATTAACGCATTATTTGGAAATTCGATCACCATAAAAAAACCCTTCCCATTTCAACTTTGTGATAAAAATCCCAACACTCAGAGGAGGTTTCGTATGAGAACCCAAAAACTGATAACTCCAAAATTCCCAAAAAAGCAGGGGAAACCCCTTTTTTTAACTTAAAAAACAAATAAACCTTTTTTATACCCAAAAATTTTTTTTTTTAGGGAAAATTTAAAACAATACAGCAATATAGTTACTAAAGCATTGACCTGGGTGTTGTTTGAATGAATAAACAAATTGGATAAAATTTAAATACATCATTATGATTAATAAGTAACATAAGTAAAACCAAAAAGCAAAAAACCAAATTTTAGAAAAGAGTTCACCAGAAAAGCTACAAAAATTCAACTCTGTGTATAGAAGGTCGTCTAATGGAGAGAGGG
This sequence comes from Phyllomedusa bahiana, assembly GCA_025379985.1. Lineage (NCBI taxonomy): Eukaryota > Metazoa > Chordata > Amphibia > Anura > Hylidae > Phyllomedusa > Phyllomedusa bahiana. Next base: position 7,973 of record JAODAL010003013.1, read on the forward strand.
CGAGAAAGAGCCTGAAATAAACAGCTTTTAAATAGATTGTTAACACAGATATATGAATAAAACCCTACAAGTTTACATTAATGTAGCTTTTTATGTTTTAATGTCTTCAACAATTATATCACTAAACATTTGTGATGAAAACATAAATACTTATTTCATAAAGAAACAAAGTAAAAAAGTTAGCACCTCATCTGCAAAGGGTTTCCCCCTGGTTCTATAAGCAATGGTAGGCAGTAAGGCAGGGAAAAGGAAAATAAACAAACTGCTTTTTCAACTATATTCAAAGTGAGTGAAATTATTATTAAAAAAAAAAATCCTAAACAGAACATAAGACAGGAACTAGATCTAATTTTTTCCAGATTGCTTCTTAGAGAGGCTTTGATGTCTACATTCTCCTCCCTATTTGGAGCATAGACTGTTTTCTAGCAGTGTGCAGGCATTAATGCAAAATAAATTGAAAAATGATTGTTTTATATCTAGATTGATATATAGAAATGTATGTATGTACTGCTTAAAAGGAGCTGCTGGAATCACACGTGTAGAGTTTGGTGCAGTATTTTATGCAATTATTTTAACCGAACATATGAGCGGTTTCAAACAGAAAAGTATAAAGGAAAGACTCGTACTTCTCTTCCCATTTGTATCAACTCTGGTGTTTGACTAAAAAAACTGCATCAAAAACTGCATGCCTGATTCCAGATATAAACTGGTGTTACACACAGCATTTTTGTGAAGGTATTTTGCTGCATTTTCATGGCATTTTTAAAGGGGTTGTCTCACTACAAGGATTGTTTTTATATTAAAGATCTTGCAGAAACAAGTCACTTTGCAATATATGTCCATTAACAGTGTCCTACCTATTCCTAAATATCCACTCTTGTATGGACTGCATACAGTTTTGCAGATTTTTAAAGGAAACACAGGAATTCATCCTAAGGGGGACTTGAATGGAAACTGTCTAGGTCTGAGACTTTCTTTGTTGCCCATAGCAACCAGTGAGAGCTTCCTTTTCATTTTTTCAGAGCACTATTTGAAATTAAAGCGGAGCTTTGTTTGGTTGCCATGGGCAACAACGAAAGTCTTTAGACCTAGACAGTTTTCATACATGTGACCCTAAGTGTTAGTCTTTTCTGTATAAGGGTATGTTCACACGGCAAAGACAAAATATCAGTTGGATTTTCCGACCGGTATTTGGTCTTTTTTTTGGGCATGCAAGGGGACGGCTTTTGTCTGCGGTTTGCGGATTTAAGCTGTCCCCCTTCGCACCCACATGTTCATCTTCTTCCTGAAAACCGAGCAGAAGAATGAACATGTTCTAAGTTTCTTGGACCGCCGGCGGTGTCAAAAACCGTCTGGCGGAAAAACCGTGCAGTGGGGACCGCTGCATGGATTTTCTATTAAAATCAATGTAAAAGGTTCAGTCGGTTTACAGACTGTATTTTCCTATTTATTGGAACCAGAACTGACTGTACCACAAAAAAAATTGAAAAAAAAGAAAGTGCTGATAGGGACCGCTTCTCATACATATGACACACAAACAAGACTGGTGTTGCAGTAAATGAGGAACCCCCTTGATAGACATAAACCACATGTCCTCCCTAATTCTAGTCCTTCCTAATTCTAGCACCCATTATCTAACTCAGGAGTGACAAAACTTTCCTGTAAAAGATCACTACTTGCAGGCATTCCCAGAATCCATGCTATGAAGTTACCACATTTCATACTTTTTTCTTATACTGTGTTACATACAGGGTGATTTGAAAAGACTGGTGCAAAATTATAATCTCAGTATTTATAAGCACAAATACCTTAAGATGCAAAGAAACACGTCCTATCCAAGTTTTATTCATACACTACAAATGTTCAAATGGATTTCCATTGGGGACATGATAGATTTTCAGATTTTCATTCCCTGGTTGTTTACCATTGATGTTATTTTAACTACAGACTTTTACTACAGGCATCAGCCTTATTGAATCACCTTGTATATCTACAAAGGTAAATCAAAAGCATAATATGCTGTATGTATAAAGTGCAATATCACTTCTCTCCAAGTCTCATGCAATGTATTCTACCATTGGTCTGGAAGGTATTTACCCACAGCCAACTATGAATTTAAAACTTTTCTTACTTCACCCACTAATTGCAGTATGTTTGATGTATTTTAACCCCGTTTTTCCCTCCTCGCCTTCCCAGAGCCATAACTTTTTTATTTTTCCACCTACATAGACATATGAGGGTTTTATTTTGCGGGACAAGATGTACTTTCTAATGGTGTTATTCACTACTGGGAAACCGCAAAAAAAAATTCCATGTGGGACAAATTGTGAAAAAGAAAAACATATTTCGCCATGTGTGCGGGTGGTTTGCTTTTATGGAGTACAATCTTCACTAAAAATGATGTGTTATCTTTATTCTACAGGTTGATATGCATCCACCAATACCAAACATGTAGGGTTTCCGTAATGTTTTGGTACTGTAAAAAAATTCCGAACATTTTCTATTTTTGAAATTTGTGCCACGGCGCCATTTTGTGTGACCAATAACTTTTTTGTACTAATACCTACGGACGTCAGTGAGGGTGCATTTTTTGCGGGCTGAAGTGTACTTTTTATCGCTAGCAGTTTGGAATGCATGCGACTTTTTTGATCACTCTTATTCCGTTTTTAAGTGACGTAAAATGACCAAAAAAACTTTTGGATTTTTTTTTTTTTACGGTGTTCAGCGTACAGGATAAATGATGTTATATTTTTATAGATTGGACTTTTCAGACGTGGCAATACCAAATATGTGTAACTTTTTTATTATTTTATTGTTTTTATTTGTAAAATGTGGAAAGGGGGGTGATTTGAACTTTTAATACTTTTTTTTTTATTTTTTTGTACTTTAAAACTTTATTTCTTTTTTTTTTTTACTTTAACATTGAGTCCCACTATGGTGCTTGACCACTAGGGGGCGCGATTGTTAATACAGTCTAATTACTGCATTGCATAGACAATGCATTAGACTGTACCAAGATGGCGGTTTCGTCTGCGGCCGGAAGTGGGGCAAGCCAGGACATGGTAGTAATGGGAGCGTTCCCAAGGCTCTCCGCTGCCATGTCCAGACGTCGGATCGCCACAGTTATGCTGCGGCGATGCCAATCGCCCTGAAGAGCGGTGCACGGCACAGTTCTTCGTTCATTTAGACGCCACGGCCATCTTTGCCGCGGCGTTTAAGGGGTTAAGCAGCGTGGGCGGACGACGCTGCCTGCTTGCGCTGTAGTGGCCGGGTGTTAGCTGCGATCAGCCGCTAACACCCGGCGACTGTGCGGAGGGGTCGCAGAGCGATCCCCCTGTAAAGCCCATTACTGACCCTGGGACCTAGTCATACATCAAGGGTCTTTAAGGGGTTAAGTGAATGTAGGAGCTGGTTAAGTACTGAAGTAGAAAACTTAAAGGACATGAAAGGTGTTTTCTCCCCCGATTAACTTTAAACATGTAAGTAAAGGGAAATAAAGATTATTGCCAAATATATTGCTGTGCTGATTTTACTTCGTTTCAAAATTAGAGCACTTCTTACTGCTCGCTTGTTTAGAAGCCTCCCTAGGTTATCAACCACCTACCTCTCTTCTAGCAGCCCTGGCCAAGACAGTGAGGTCATTCCCTGCTGTTTCTTATCAGCATCACAGGTCCTTGTTTATCCTTCTTACTAACAAACTTCAACCCTCTGTTAAAACCCCTCCATCACTAATGTTCCAGGCCGCTGAATGAAGAAGTTACCAAACATTATGCAAATTAGTGATCTTTGCAGCCAATCCTGTCTTCTTGCACATGCAAAATAAGATTTCAATCACCCGCTACTAAGTCCTGTTTCTGTAATCTTGACATAAAGTCAACTGAAGCTTTATTGGAGCTATAAATATTGTAAATCCAAACCAACCTATTTAGTAAAATTCAAGTCTCTTTTTCGATCCCCTCTATCATCCTCTAATACTTTGCACTGTAACGGTTTGTAAAGAACAATCACCACACTCGATCAGCGTAACATTTTTAGGTGGCCAGGGTGGAGATTTTATTCACATTTCACATAGTTACTGATAAATAGCTCAGGTGTTCTATGTAATACAGAAGAAGCAGCTTGATAGGCTTTTAAAATCTATTCCTTATCAGCAACATCCAAGAACTGTGCTAATATTGGGCAAGATTGTAACTGCAATCCCAATGCTGCTGGAAATTTGATGGCAAAGATATCTTGTATTATGTCTGCAGAAAAGATTCTGGCAAACCAATAATGCAGACTTTGGGAGACATGTGTTATCAGGTTTTTCACCCTTTTTCTGGTGTACAATGCACCTAACTGAGCAGTATACAATGTCTAATGCACCTAATGGATGTGTTAGGTGCATTGTTCGTCAGACTAGAAGCTTTCAAATGCGGGGACATTCTAGATGCGTTCTGGGAGCGTTATGGAGGTGTGTCACACCATACTCGTAATATTAGACACATATATGAATGTGATTTGACAAAACTAGGCTCATTACTGCTCGGACAGGCAGACCTATTTCAATGTGGTCTGCCTGAGCCTGAGGAATCAAAGTGAAGCTAGCTAAAGATCTATAACCTTAATACATGTTATGCGCCTAAGTTCCGTAATGCGCCTAACACATAGGCGAGGCATGTCAAACTTTACACACCATTTATGAATGCGCAAAATCCACTTTCATACATCAGGTGCATTACACACTGAAAATGAGACTCGACTACTCACTTCGAAGCACCTTCCTTCATACTTGTGGCCTTTTATTTCTGAAAAGGAAATTGTCCAATTATTGGGCTTATCTCCTAACTCAGCTCAGGTTTTTAACAAAGTTTAATAACTAGTATGTAGATCTTCTAACTCATCCTCCAGTGTAACAAATCACTGCTCTGTATGATCTGATAACTGCAGATTTAGCTGAATTTGACTAGGATGCAAGCTTTTCTGGACCATCGTATATCAATGGTGTTAGACATTATGGGCATAGGCTGGCTCTCTCCCCCTTGCCTGCGCCCTGCCTCCACCCTTTCCTTCTACAGAGGGGGCCCCAAGGTCAATATGCTTCTCCTTCTAACAGTCCTGATATCTTGATCTGGATCCTCACTTTTGGAGCCTGAAGCATAGAGAGTTGAAACACAGCTCCAGACCGATGTAGCATAGGAATAAGTATTTTCTAGTCCCTGAATTCATATAAAAGAAAGTTTTAGTACTATAGCTTTAGTCAACAATTACTGACCACAAATGACCCTAATCTACCTGGTCTATTGATTTCAGTTGCTTTTAGTAATGATTGCTTGTTAGTGCCTATTAGAATGGTATATGGTTAGAGTTCTCATTGATAATGCTGGTTTAAAATACCTGTCCATACACACAGTGAAAAGAATGCAGACAGAAATCTCTGATTGAGCCAACATCAATGCACTTAATGCCCATAGATATTCTTGCTTGTATTGATATTACTGTATAAACTGTGCACTGCAGACAATTATTCCTTAAGCCTCCATACGCAGATATGTTCACCTGCCACTGCTCTTTTTCACCTTAGCGCTGAAAAAGGAGGATTCAACATTACCCTGGAGTACAGATTCCATGATCCAGATTCTTTGCTGGACTTGAAAGCAGAGCCCATCTTCCCACCATGGCCATATTTGTCATTAGCCACCCGAGGGTCGGTGCCTAGGGTGGCACAGTTTAGAGGGCAGTACTTTCATGGGAAACAATTTTTATAAAAAAAAAAATAGTTTTCTATTGGATGCACTTAGTTTCAGCATGCTAATGCAGGGTGTGGTGCTAGAGGTAGGGCACTGCTGCGGTTCCAGTACCCTTTAAATTGTATTACAATAGGAGGAGTCAGTAGGCTTTACTGACTTCTTCCAGTTGTTTATCTTGTATGCAGAATGCAGGAGCGCCAGGACAGCGCTGGGGCGGCAGTGAACAGGTGAAATCTTCCAGAAGTCACCCCATTTTGGATTCAACACCCCTCATGGATCTCATCTATGGGTGCAATTTGGGTGCACAGGTGTTCCACAGTTTTTTTAGCACTGGGATATGAAAATGGGGGTGGATGCAGTTCTACCATTGTTTTCTGGGCTTCATTTACAGCGGTATTAATGACAGGATAACTTTATTATGCGATCGATACAATTACAATTCTATACATTTTTTAATAGTTTTTTTATGTTTTACTACTTTTATACAATAGAAATATAAAAAATTGTGTTTATTCAAAAACTGCATTTTTATGTCATCATAGTCTGGCAGCCATCACTTTTTTTATTTTTCTGTATATGGAGCTGATTAAGGGCTTGTTTTTTTGTGGGATGAGTTGATGTTTTTATTGGTATCATTATGGAGTTCATATGACACTTTAATCACTTTTTATTAAGGTTTTTGTGAGCTGTTTTGAACAAAATACAGCAATCCTGATAGTGATTTTTATTTTCTACAGCGGTCACTGTGCAGTATAAATGATATGCTAGCTCTGATCAGCAGGTCAATGTGATTACAGTGATACCCAATTTATATTTTTTTCATATTTTACTGCTTTTAAACAATAAAACACTTTTATTCAAAAAGGAACAGAGCTGTGTATAGGCTTTTTTTGTGGGATGAGTTTTTATTGGTATAATTTTTCAGGGGACAAGACTTTTTGATTAGTGTTGTGTACTGCTCTCCATGGCAACTGTCAATCACTATACCTGGGCCATGCCTACAGTGCACGGCATGGCCTAGTGACGTCATGGGCGGCCCGGAAGTCTTTGTTAGACTCAGGGGCTGTCAGGTAAATTATCAGTAGCTGTGATCGTGTTGGGGCTGCTCCGATGAGGACAGAAGGAGCCATCTCCCCCTGTTTTTCCCTTAGCTGCCATGATCGCAATTGATCATATCAGCTAAGAAGTTAATTGCCCGCGGCCAGAGTGAGCTGTAATATATAGCTGTTAACATGCTGTGACCATGCAAGCTCTGCTTGTGACCTTGCACTATCCTCATGACATATCCATACATCAATTTGCGGGAGCCCCTTCCCGACCATGACTTATGGGTACATCCATTATCGGTAAGGGGTTAAAAGGGTAGGCACTAAAAACTGGGTCAATTTGAGGTACATATATAGCTTAACTCGCCAAAAGCTGCTATTTCTACAAAGTTTGAAATTGTCAGGTCATTGGGTTTTTTTTGTATCAATATTTATCTGCACGCTAATATTATGATCTTTGATATTATGACACAAGCTTTTACTAAGACAACATTTATGGTAGAAGCTAACAGACAATGTGTGAGCTCTGCACTGCTTTTTAGGGCTTACTGTCCAAGGTGTGTCAGTCTCATCATGTCATCTGAATGTTTGATGTCCTGGTGAAATTGAGGAGAGACTTCTCAGATCCTGCTGCAAGCATTTAATAGCTAGAATTTGAGTTCCTCCAATTGCCCCCTGGTCAGTGAGCTTTAGCAAAGCCATTTCAGAGCATCACGCCTGCTCAAGATTTTTTTCTAAAGTGCCATAAAAGCATGTCACTGTAGAATCAGGTCTCTACTTAGCAGCAATGTAAACAATTCTAATTACTAAAACAGTTTCTGTCACCTAATTTACTTATCTTAACTTATTGTAACATATTACAAAGGAAATAACCAAACTTGCAGTAAAAGCTTTTTGTAATTCTTTCCGTTCTCTTTATTTAAAGGGGTGTGCTCGGAACTCCCATAGAACAGAATGGAGAGTCGTGTGCAAACACCACATGCTCTCTGCTCTGAGCTGAATCTTTTGGGGGCCCATTTCCAAGATAGGTGTGGGTAGCAAAGATGGGAACCACACCTATCAGACTTTAATGGTATATTCTAGTGATATGAAATCAATCTCTATGATGGGAATACTAATCAGGTTGATGAAATGGAAGTACAGTACATTATTTCCAAGCATAAGGAATATTCTCATCTTAATCAATGCAGTCACAGCATCTACATTCATCCCCTACTTCATCACTTCTAGATGAGCACATTCCCACAAAATAACTCAATTTGGTTTGTGTCTGCTACTGCAGGTGGCTTCTTTTGATTACTGCAGGTAGCTGGGTTGTAAACATTGACATGCTAAAGTATGTTGCTTGCTTATTGTGTACTTTTCACACAAATCTATGCATAGAAAAACTAATTTGCAATGTGTTAGTATAGGGAAGAGACTGATATTACTCTGTTATAAAGAAACTCAACAGTTGCTGTTGCACATTTAAACTCTTTTGATTAGAAACTACTACTCAAAAATGTGGAAATATTTCTTTAGCAATATAGCATGCAAATGTAAAGAAAATGTATTTTTTATTTAAGGAAATTTACTTTTGAATTATGAAAGTTAATAGTTATTGGGTTAAAAAATCTAAAGAAATTACCCAAGTAGTCTTAGGTTAGAATTTTATACTTCCTATTACATGTGCCTATACATTTCTTATAACAGGTGTATAGTCAAGAATTCTAAAAATTTCAGTTTATAGACAGCTCAAGACCTTGTATACATCTGCATCGGAGAGGTAAAACTGGATCCATTTACCGAAAGACACCAATGGTGCCGGAAAGACACCAATGACTACAGTAGGGTTTGTTGGGTTTCTGCCAGAGGTGTCTGGCATTTTTCTGTCTTTACCAGAGTTTTTTTGTTTTTTGTGTAATGGATACAGGTATGGATCCTCTGGGTCACCGCAAGAGATGACTTGGGTTTTCTCATCACAAGCTTTCGCAGATTTGAGCTGTTTCTGTCTCTTACAGCTTCAAATCCAGGGGCGTATCTCTCCTCCCAGTCTTCCCTCACTGAAGACTGGTGACATCATCATTCTTTGTGCACAGTGGAAGGGAGAGGATGTCACAGCTCTGCAGACCTTCTGCAGTGGTCAGTTCTCATATCTGCAGAGCTGTCACCTCCTTCCCAAACTCCAGTCCTTGTAATCGCTTATTGAGAAAGATCTAGGTGTTCTTGTAGATCATAGACTACAGAACAGCATGCAATGTCAATCAGCTGCCTCTAGGGCAAGTAAGATATTGTCATGTATTAAAAGAGGCATGGACTCGCGGGACAAGGGTGTAATTCTACCGCTGTACAAAGCATTGGTGCGTCCTCACTTAGAATATGCTGTCCAGTTCTGGGCCGCAGTTTATAGAAGAGATGTAATGGAGCTAGAGAGAGTACAAAGACGAGCAACCAAACTTATAAGGGGAATGGAGCATCTTAGTTATGAGGAGAGGCTAGTAGAATTGAACTTATTTAGTCGTGAGAAAAGACGGCTTCGGGGGACATGATTCATTTATATAAATAAATAAATGGTCCCTACAAAAAGTATGGGGAAAAATAATTTCAAGTGAAGCTCCCTCAAAAGACAAGGGGTCATTCCCTTCGACTAGAGAAAAAAGGATTCAATCTCCAGAGGAGAAGAGCGTTCTTCACTGTAAGAACTGTGAATCTGTGGAATAGCCTGCCTGAGGAGCTGGTCACAGCAGGAACTGTAGAGAGTTTCAAGAAAGGCTTAGATAACCATCTGGAACTAAAGAATATTAATGCGTATGTAGCTATGTAAAATTCTGGATCTGGCTGGTGGAGGCTCGGGGGTCAGAGATACAGTCTCCGCTGGAGCAGATTGGTTCTTGCCTTGTGGGTTTCAGGGCATTAACCAGTGGTGAGGCTGGGCTTAATGTCCTTGTCTCTCTCCCATCACCCACATTTTCCCCACCCTTGGTTGAACTTGATGGACACGTGTCTTCTTTCAACCATACTAACTATTTAACTATGTAACTATGTAACCAGAACACTTGCATTGGTGTAAACAGTTATACATACAGTCTGAACTGATGAAACAAATGTGAGAAATGCACTCTGTTATACAGAGCCACAGGCATCACAGAAAGCTGAGGCAGCTACTTTCATGTTAATTTTCAGAGCTCAGAGGGGAGTAAGCACAGAGTGCAGGCAGCCAATCACAGCACAGGGGGTGTGTACCATCCATGGGGCATGTCCCAACAGGCTGAACTAAATATCAGTCAACCAATCATAGCAAAAGGGGCGTGGCCCTACTTATGGCTGCTGATTTAGCTCTAGACACACACAGATTAGCTCATACCTGTTATACTAAATGATTAGGTAATGCAAACCAATTGCAAAAGTGCTTATTTTTACTGTCCCTATCATTACAGATATGATCTTTGTAGCAAGAAAACCCCTTTAAACCACTCCAGGGAGTGGGGTCTAAGGAGCCTAACAGTATTCACCAAAGCCCACGGAAAGGCATGTTGGGCTTTGCTTCCCAGGTTGCTACCACTGACATGGCCGCTCATGGTGACAGCCGAGCTAAAGCGAGGTACAGCAGGAGTCAGCTGAGGTGTAGTTGGGTCACTGGCAAAAAAGATCAGGGCTGACGGCAGGCCAAAATGTAACCAGGTCACATGCAGAAAGATCAGGGCAGGCGGCAGTCCAATAGCAAAAGGGTCAGAACCAAGAATCACAGAACACAGGTAATGGTGGCACTCTAGAAGAGGAACACCAAAAATCTGGCAGTGAGTGCAGGAAAGAAGTCTATAATAAAGCTACAGATGGCAGTTGATAGGAGGTCAGTGGCATACTGGCCGTTTAAACGCTGAAGAGCCATCTGCATGCGCCCTAGGGATGAGGTATGCACTGGTCAAAGGCAGCAAAGCAGGAGTGAGGAGAGGTGGATATCTGATAGCAGGTTGGCCTGAGCAGAGAACGCCAGTACAAGTGCCTCTGTGTTCCAGGGCGGGGACTGCAGTGCATATCATGACAGTATCACCCCTTTAAGCTCCCTCTTCTCCCCCTCTTTCTTCCCCTTCTTCTTCCAAATTCTGCGGAGGAGATATGGGGCATCAACATTACCCTTGTGTACCCAGGAGCTTCCTTCAGGTTTAATATCATGCCAGATCTGGGAAACTTCCTGAAATTGGGGGTCTACAGCAAGAACACCAGAGGTGGTTAGAAGAGGGAGAGGTGGACAGGAATTTTGACTGGCATGGTAGGAGAGGATGACTTGTGACTGCTGCCTTTTCAATGGTTTCTTTTGATATAAGCTGAGACAACCTGGAATTCAGGTACGGACAAAGGACCAGGAAGAACTAGAATTGGATTACACCAGGGGCAGGTGGGGTAGGAACAGGGTGGGGCCATGGGGTTGGCGAGGGGGGGGGGGGGCTCAGACACTTAAGCTGTATGGGGCCCAGTAATTTCTGATGGCGGCCCTTGGTCCGACAGAGGAGCCGCGGTAGGATCCATGGCCAGATTATACTGTAACGTAGACTCTCCACCATCCCTATCAGGCTAACATTTTTTCTATCACCACCTGGTTGGTGGTTTTATTATCTTCCTAGGCTACCATCTTTTCACCATTTTTGGCTACTAGGCCACTATTTATCATCAATTTTGGTTTTGGATATTATATGTTCCCTGAGGAACCAGTGTTTGCTGGGGAAACACGTCGGGACTTTTTGTGGACATAATTTTATGTCCAGTGAGTAGTGAGATGTGGCCAATTCCCCTCATTTCTTGGTATTTTGGTGGCTATATACTGATGGTTCTATTTTAGAAATAGCGGTAGTCTTCGGACAGGCGGGTTGCACCTTTTGGGGCGGGTGCTCCTCCTTGGATAGGTATAGTGTAGGTTGTTATTTTGATATGACATATGTCCCCACAGAATTTGAATCAAGATTGATAATTGTTTTCATGAAATAGTGACATTCATGCAATCTCCGTGAGTAGTGAACATAAAATATCTTGATGTGGTTATTTAACATTGATATACTGTGGTGGGCATTAATAATATTGTTGACATAATTTTTTCTACACTGGTAATTTGTCTGTTGGGGTGGTTGTGACAAAGTATGTTCTATTTGTGAGGTTTATATATATATTTTTTTATGTATATCAATAAAGATTGTAATTTTATTAAGTAGGGATATATTTTTTCTGTGAGCAATTGTTTATTCTCTCTTTGTGGACTTAGTTGTTCTGTGAGACTGTAACGGATACAGATGTGGATCCTCTAGGTCACCATGAGAGAGTCTAAGGAGCACCTGGTATTGACTAGAGCCTGCCTGTGGCTGCACACAGTGATAGCCAAGGTGAAGTAAGGTACAGAGGGTGCAGGCTGAGCCACAGTCGTGTCACTGGCAAAAAGATCAGGGCTGGCAGCAGGCAGAAATATAATTGGGCCAGATGCAGAAAGGTCAGGGCAGGCTGCTGGCAGAGAATATTCAAAGTCCAATAGCAACAGGGTCAGAATCAGGAATCACAGTACACAGCTAATGGAGCACACTCTAGCACAGGGAAACCAATAATCTGGCAGTGAGTGCAGGAAGGAAGTCTCTAATAAATCCCCAGGTGGTAGGTCATAGGAGGTTAGTGGCATACTAGCCCTTTAAATGTTGAAGAGCCAGCAGGACTATGGAGAGGTGAGTAGCTGCTGGCAGGGAACTCTGTTACGAGTACATATGCGGTCCAGAGTGGGGATCACTGAACACATAAAATTTTGTTTTTTAATTTTTAATACTGATTGCACTAGACTGTAATTGATTTATATAGCCAGGTGTATAATTTCAGTATGTGGACAGAAAGATCATAAACATATACAGTTGCAACCAGAAGTTTACATACATTATATAAACAGGCACATATGCATGTTTTTCTCACTATTTGACATGAAATTAGAATAAGCCTTATCCGTTTTAGGTCAATTAGGATTACCATAATTATTTAGATTTGCCATATGCTAGAATAATGAGAGAGAATTTTTAAGGCATTTTTATTACTTTATGCACGTTCAAAAGTTCATTAGTATTTGGTAGCATTGTCCTTACATTGTGTGACTTGGATCAAACACTTTGGATATCCTTCCACAAGCTTCTCACAATAATTTGTAGGAATTTTGGCCCATTCCTCCTGACAGAACTGGTGTAACTGAGCCAAGTTTGTAGGTTGCCTTGCTCGCACCTGCCTTTTCAGCTTTGCCCATACATTTTCAATAGGATTGAGATTAAGGCGTTGTGATGGTCACTCCAAAACATGAAAATGCAATGTTTTTTGTGATTTTTTTTATAGCATCTTTTCTTAAATTATATAGTAATATATACAATGTAGTACAAATTGTTTGGGTTTGTGGCAATTTTTTTTCCTAGGGGGGGGGATCAATGGCATATTTTTCAAAAGATAGTAAGTATTTTTTGCTTTTTTACTATAGGCTTCTTGGTAGCACCAGAAATAACACTTATGCAAAATAATTTTAAAGGTATGTTCACATGGATGATTCGGATGCTGGCTCTGATACCGATTCACCACTGAATGTGCTTTGGATTCTGTCCTGATTGAAATCCTCAACCCATTATTTTAAATGGAAAATCAGCATGTTAATGTAAATGGCACTGATTTTCCCAATGCGGAAAAAAATCAGCTGTTTATACACTGAACCAACTCTAAATCTGATCATAGAAGATCCATACTCAAAATCAACCTCTAGATTTAAAATGTACATTTAAAATCCACACTGAATTGCTGTGAATTTTAGGTGTTGATTCCACACTGAAATTTTCAACATTCAAAATTATCCAAGGAAACACCCTAAATAAAAAATGCCTCCTAAAGGCATTGAAAACAATGCTAGTGTTTTAAAATACAATCTTTTCAAACATTATAGTACAACAGTGGAAGCCCTAGACAACCTTAAAGGAGTTGTCTCACTACATTGATTAATCTTACCTCAGTCCTTTTTTCTTGGTTTCACTTTAAATTCAGGGGTGTGTTTACTGGCTTCCACTAGGCTGCAGTAGATGCCAGGTCTGTAGCTATAGCAACCAGTGCTGGCAGCCTATCAGGATAGAACAAACAGGTCTGTAGTTATAGAGACCTGTAGAACTGATGCAACCCATACAAGAGGAGATATCTAGGAATAGGTAGGACACTGCTAATGGACACATATTGCAAAGTGACTTGCTTTTGTAAGATCTTTCACATAAAAAGCAATCCTTGTAGTGAGACAACCCCTTTAACTCTATCAACATAGTCTGTCTTATTTAGGAATTTTTTGAAACCTAATTTATAGATATATGTACAATACATACTTTGCACAAAAATAGGACCTAATGGTTTCTTAAGTGACTTTTATAGATCAATCTGCGAATAATGTAAAACTTTTTTGGTTACTATGTCTGGAAATACTTTCTGAAATTTTATTTTCCAAAGGTCATGTTATTTGCATCTAAAAATGTTAATAACATAACTTCCATTGCCTTCTGACCAGTGCAAATAAATTAGTTTTATATTGGATTGAAATCTAAAAATAGTGTTTTTTTCTCATCTCACTGGTATTGCCGTACACAAAAGCTGTTTGCGCTCCAGACTGGAACTAATTGCAGATTGTGTCAGAGGAAGGCATTCAGTTTATTATCAACATAGAGAAGCAATTAAATCCGTGTACACAGACAAAAACATTAAAGCGGTTAGAAGCTTAGAATCTAAAGGCTAAGTAGGATTAAACCTCACAACATCCGACAGCATACAGATCAATGTAATTATTGGTGATGCCACTCCGTAGAGAATCTACAGGTAATTCTCAGAGGAAAATTATCTTTGGCATTGTCCCTATATACATTCCAACCATCTGTATACATACTGAACAAATCAAGCTTGTCAAATCTATATGGTATGTACTTGTTTGGTTTTCATCATAGACCAGAAAGTAAATCAGTTGTGTACACCTGAAGACAGGTCCTCCAAATGTCTTTAGGAAGCGTTGACTATGACCTGTATGGGTACGTTCACACGGATGATTGGAAGTTGAAAATTTCAGAGCCTAATCGGCATCGAATCCTCATCTGAAATTTCAGACGAAGATTTTCATTTTAACTGATGAGGATTAAATGAGGATTTCAGAAGCAGCTTTTAGGCCAGATTTTTGAATGGTTATAGTACGTCCAAGCGACAAGTAAAATTTACTAATCAGATTCTGCCATTGAAAACCGCGCCATCTGATACAGTTTTCAACAACTATTTTACATGGTATTGCATGAGGATTTGGGTTGTTTTTTTTTATTCACAGTCAGAAACGTGTCCCATTTATTTCTGTGTGGTTTTGGATGTGTATTAGCTTTTAAAAGCACATACAAATGTTTGGGGTGTGTTTTGCAGGAGGTTTTTAGCCATCCCCATTGACATCAATAGTAAAAAAAAAAAAACAACCACCAAAAATATCCATTGTATGAGCTAAAACATGCATTTTCTATTGATGTCAATGGAGATTCCATCTTGGATTCCAACTTGAGATTCCAATCATGTGGACATAGCCTCTGAAATCCTCATCAAATCTTTGTCAAAGAATGCAAATCCTTTTGAGCTGACAATATTCTGCCAGGCAGATTTCAGGCGCTGATCCGCGTCAGATTCACGTCCAATCCTCACCACACTTTTTGTGGCATTATGGGAAAGGAGCAGAGACGCTCAAGCGCCCTCTATTGGATGTAACAAATCATCAATTTGCTTTTGACCCACTGAGTCTTCAGAATGCAAAAGGGACCTTAACCAAGCCAGTAGCACCATCTGCAGACAACTGTTTCGGGGTTTTGCCCCTCATCAGTGCAGAGCAGTGTGTACTGGCTGGCTGTGATATGCAGATGCTTAGTAGAGGGCAAAAAGGCAATTCAAAACTCTACACACCAATTTGGTGCTCTCCTTAAGTAGAGATAGTCCCCTTTCTCAGCCACACTTTTGGTGATGAGAATTGGAGGCTGATTTAAACCTGTTCCTTGTTTTCTATGGGCATTTTCAGCACTAAATCTGCCTCAAGAATTGACATGGCAGCTATTTTCAGTTCTGAATATTTTCAGCACAAAAAATCAGCTTTGTGTGAACAATGATGCGGATTTTATATTGTAAACAATAAGAGGAGGATTGCAATCAGATTGGATGCTGATTCTAAGCTGAATTCCACGTTGAATCCATGCCAGAATCAGTGCCAAATCAGTCGTGTGAACATACACTATGAGGCCTTGTCCAGGCACTATACTGCTTTTTTATTAGTTGACCTTGCAATGTCATACATACTGTAGATAAATGAGGAAGGTGGGTAGCATTCTATTATTAGGGTTCAAGGTCCCCCAAGTCAAGCAGTACTTTAAAACACTTTTGCAGGTTATGAATTGTCACCTATTGTAGATGGGTTTGTTATAGCTTGGACAAACACTTTAATGGTGTCATCAAATTACAATGAATCAGACTGAAAAGCAAAAGTTGTTTCTTGTAAGATATTCATATACAAAGCCATTTTACACAAGGTTATACAAAATATTAAATATTAGTTTATGCCTTTCACTAGGTGCATGATAAAAAGTTTTTTTTTTTCCAGTGCCACCTATGATAATGGCTTTTGTCCAGTATTGCAGCAAACCTTGTCTACTATGACTTTTTCTTCTAATTATGGCATGTCTTGTCCTGTGTAATAGATTTTTACAGCCCTGCCCCTGTCTCTATACTGTATTTCTGCAATTCAACAAACTCTTGTTCTAATGAAAGCCTTTTCTTCACCACCCATACTCATTACTTAGAAGGCCGAAGTTCCTTTATCCCTTTCCTGCTGCTCTGTTAATTCTCTGTTTTGCCTCCCTTACTTTCCTTCCTTATCAACAGTAAGCGTCTCTCTAAATGGCTGATACAGACTGTTAAGGAGAATAGAAAAGTCTTAAAAAAATTATTTTACTAAATGTTTAGAGCTAATAAATGTTTGACCTCTGAGGTTCCGACCACTGGGAGCCCCACCAATCATGAATATGGGGTCCCTATTTCCTAATTTTAATAGAGCATAGAGAATAGAAAAGTCTTAAAAAAACGTATTTTCCTAAATGTTTACTAGTCCCACCTAACATAGGCTAAATTAAAGCTGTTTTGAAATGGTTTTTTTTTTTTTTTTTTTTGTAAAAGCTTCTGGTTTATAGCGTTTTGAAAAAAATAACACATTCTTATTGCTTTGAGTATTATTCACATTTTGTGTTACAACTTATTACAACAGTTTTTTTAGCACATTGATGACATTGCTCTGACAGTTGTTTGATTACAGGTATATTGTGTGATTACATTTATGTGCATAGCTAGCTGTACAGATGAGACTAAGATGATAATAGCTGAGAAATGGCATACATAAAAACTTGTGAGTTCTCCTGGAACATCTGTTCTATTCTGAAATAATTTACTCATTTGTGGGAGGAATAATAGAAGAATAGCACAACAGAGTTCTAAAAAAAAGCAGCTCCAGCATTATTTTATGCAGAATACAAGTATATAATAAAGGGGTCATAGGATAAAAAAAGTTAAGAGCAACTTATGGACCTTGGTCTCATCACCCATAGTTGAAGTCCATGCCAGAATTACAATTATAAATTAATTTAAATATTATTTTGTCTCCTTTATGATATGCACAGAAAGAGTCTGTTATGCTGCTATACCACAGAAAGGACTTTGCTTACGGTCATCTCAAAATTTGAAGAGTATTGTCTTTAAAATAGGCCGAAACGTCGCTAGGATGTGCGGGCTCTCACTTCAGCTCTGTTGAGGGTCCGGTTTCTACTACCGAGGACTCAGGGTCTTCCTATTCCCTTTTGGAAGACTGAACAAGAGAACTAAGTAATTTCCACTGTGTCAGGTTTTACCACTTTATATCTCTATATATTTATGTACTAGTTGCTATTATCAAGTTGTTTGTTCTTGATGGAATCATGAAAGTTTTTTGAAGAAATAATGAAAATAACATAAATCATACCAAGCCTTGACGTTTTCTTTATATATATTTAAAATAGGTAGACCACCATTAACATTTACCACCTATTCACAGAAAAGCTAATAAATTTTTGACCTCTGGGGTTCCAACCACTGGGAGCCCCACAAATCATGAATATGTGGTCCCTAATTCCTAATTTAAATGGAGTAATGGTCTAGTATGTGTGCTGCCACTCAATTTGTTGTCTATGGTACTGCCAAAGAAAAGGCAAGTACAGTCCTTGGCTATCTTTTGTGATTAGTGGAGAATCCAGCATTCAGGACCATGGATCATAGATTTATCACCTGTCCACGGGAATGTTGTTCGCAGTCCAGCCCCTATAGAGTATCGTTGCCCTAGCAAATGTATTGACATTGTCAGGAATCTCCTGCTATATCTTGGAACTTGCTAACCGTGTTTGCCCTTAAGTTTGCCCTCAGTCAAGATGGTGGATCATGTCTCAGCTGGTTGCCATCTTGTGTCCTGTTCCTGGTTCCTATATAAACTCCTCAAGCCTGTTGCTCATTGCTTGAGTATTGTGCTTAGCTCCTGCTTTACAGTCCTCTCGCCTTGGAACTTGCCGTCCAGCCTTGTTCCTCCTTCTAGCAGTTTACCCTTCGCTATCCTATTTTGAATGCTGTTGCTCCACTGTTATACCTCTGCTCTTCTGACCAAGAAGCAGCCCATTACCTTCCTGCGACCTCGCTATCCACCTGCCTCCCTGTGTTTACACCTTGCCCCGCCATTGGATTTCAGCAGTGTACACCAGTATCGTGACAGACATATAACCCTGTGTTCTTTTACAGTTCTTTAATATAATGCAGTAGTTAGAAGACACTTTGGATTACTTTGCAAATATCTACTTACTTTGGCATTTGGAAAGACAGTGTAAAGGAAGGTGACGCATGAACTGTAAAGTACAACTAGATCTAACTGAGCCCTAATATTACATCAATTCAGACCTTGACTATATCACTGCATGAAATCATCCTACATATGCTTTCTAATTTGTACTTGGATTTAAAATCCCGCTGTGCTGACTTTAAGTAAAAGCTGAGAATGCGTTTCATGCCTACATCATGTCTTTCTTTACTTTCAGCTTGAAGAGAACATTTCAAAGAATAATATTAGATGCTATGGTAACTAAACTTGAAAATGTGCTCGGCCAGTCATTAGCAAGCTTACTTCTATTATACAGTCATTTATTTTAATAACCATTTCTTTTTGCAGGATTTGATGGTTGAAAAAGTCTGAATGTTAGTTTCTTTACAGCACTGGCTATGGAAAAGCATTATAATTAGTGTGATAATTGCTGAAACCATGTATAAACTATGTATCAAGGATTGGTCAAGCTTGTCTTAATACTGTCAATATAGTGTGATACATCTTACAACACATGTGTATGGCAAAGCCAGTGGCACATAGGCTGTGTGGCATTGCTAAGGGCCCCACAATGTGCTGCCGCAGAGGCTCCTTCAGACTCCACATGTAGAAAGATATTTTCCCCTAAATGCAATGCTTCTATGGAAGATTATCTCTGTAAACACTGAGCTCAATGGTACATTTTTTGTCAAATTACTATTAAAAAAAAAGTTATGTGCCTTTATATGAATCAAAGGAATGTGGAGGTGCACTTCCATAGGCAGGTATGGTGTTGTGGGAGGTGTAAATTTCTATCTCCAAAGGGTCCCAAAGAGATGCAGGGCAATGGACACTATGTAAGTCTCTCATACCTACACAGCCAACGCTGCTAGTCCTGCATTCGGGATATCGGAGACCTTATGAGACACGTTCTATGCTTAGTGCAAACCACTGCTTGGATCCATTTTTTGTGCAGTGCCTGAACTACCATCAAGTGAAGGTACTATAGTTATGATCCGTTACTCTGTCGTGTGCCCATTTCTGCGGGTTGAACTCCAATAATATTTACCCCTTGCCCCAGTCAGCGGGTAACTCCCGGTGGGGGAGGGGTTTTGAGTTCAACCTTTAACCCTTAATTCTGGGAACCCTATAATTGAGTCCTTAACTGTGAACCTATGGCCTTTTTATGTACTTTTTGCTCCTAATCTGTTCCCTCAAGTGATCGGTAATGTTATACAAGGGACCAATCGAAGCGTACTGTATGTTGGTACGGGACCATAGGGATTTTTAGGGATTTTTAAGGGTTAGGTTCCGGACAGGAACGCCCTTATTGGGGCAATTCTCCTGTATTTGTTATTGGGACAGAGACCATTGTGTGCTTTATAGGGCCTGAGGATCAATCATTACTGGTCCTAGAGTCTCCTTCTCTTATTTTGTCGCCTCGGCGATTTCTTTTGAGAGATTATTTATTCAGTGTGATTATTACTATTTTTATATTTGGATATAGTAAAAGTTATGTTTCAAGACCTTTATCTCCTTGCTTTATTGTGTATTTCAATGGACACTATTACCTACAGTCATATGCAAAAGTTTGGGCACCCCTATTAATCTAAATAATTTTTAGTTCTAAATATTTGGGTGTTTGCAACAGCCATTTCAATTTGATATATCTGATTACTAATATTGCACATTTTGTGTTAGTACAATAAACCTCATTTCAATCCGGAAATATTACTGTGTCCATCAGTTATTAGATATATCAAATTGAAATGGCTGTTGCAAACACCCAAATATTTTGAACTAAAAATGATTAAGATTAATAGGGGTGCCCAAACTTTTTCATATGACTGTATTAGGGGCAGCATTACCTAACACAGTGATGGGCATTTTACTGAGTACAAACGGGGTTAATATTACTGTAGTGTGGAAGAAAGGGGACATTGTTACTGTTAAAACTGTCTATAAAGCACAGAGCGGGCATTATTATGTAAAGGGAACAAAAGTGAATAATATTACTAACTAGAGGGCACAAAAGGGTTATTATTGCTGTGTAGTGGTCACAAAGGTGGGCATTATTATTTTGTAAGGCACCAGGGGAGACACTGTTACTTTGTGGGGACTAAAGAGGGCACTGTTATTTTATGGGGTATGAAAAGTGGCACTTTTACTTTGTAGGGCATTTTACCATATTGCGCACTACTAATATGTTGGGCACATTATGGGGCACTATCTGTTTGGCACAATATTTTTTGTGGGCACTATTCTGTGTGGTCCTTTTTTCTGGAACACCATTATTTCTAAAATATAGTATGTGTGGACCATATGCAACATAATAGGTACAGTAACAGGGACAAATTGGGAAGCAACAGCCGCAGCATCAGGAGTAGCAGCAAGATGGATAGTTTGGTTAGGTTTGTGAAAGATATTGGGGATGATAGAAAAGTAAGGAGACATAGAGGTTTGGCCAATAAACTCTGCAAATCTTCATGGTGGTCTGAGCTACAAGGAAAAGACAGGAATCACAGAATGTCTACAAAGTAAAAAGAAAAGGGCACCTGTGAGTCATTGGATTTAACTGTACTGTATTCACTTGTGTGGTCTGCAGTATGTCCGTGTAGAATAGGTATCTACCACTATATGATCACTGTAGGATGATCATATTAGTCTTTGTGTAATGATTTTATTCATTAATTCTATGATCATACCCTATCTGTTGTTATTGTGTTATTATATATGGTCCTGGAAAACTGGTAATATTTGATTACTATACATGTATGTAAATCATTTTCATATGTGGGGCATATTCTTTAGAACTTGTTACCCTGATCTTTTAAGATGCTAGTAATGCCCCTAGAAGTGCTAGAAATCAATGTAGTATTTTTTTGCATTACACCTGGGTGGTTTCAGCATTTTCCACACCATTTTTAATTTTGACCAGGACCACACTATGTCCAAAAGCAGACCTGACTATGGAGCCCTATAATGGCACGGTACAAAACAAAGCTGTCGTATATCCTGTATTCATAAGTTTTTTCTAATAAGTGTTGGGCATATATAGTTTTACTTAGGTATAGAGCAGTTAGGAATTAAGAGTACCATTTTTGGTTTTACAAACCATGCATTGCCAAAACATATTCTGATGGTAAATTCATGATTATGTATTCTGCTTATTTAGTGCCCTGTTGAGCCATTTTCAGGGACCTTTACATGGGAACATAGCGTTTCACAAAAGTGAGTACATTTTTGTAAATACTGCATTATACACTCACCGGCCACTTTATTAGGTACACCTGTCCAACTGCTCGTTAACACTTAATTTCTAATCAGCCAATCACATGGCGGCAACTCAGTGCATTTAGGCATGTAGACATGGTCAAGACAATCTCCTGCAGTTCAAACCGAACATCAGTATGGGGAAGAAAGGTGATTTGAGTGCCTTTGAACGTGGCATGGTTGTTGGTGCCAGAAGGGCTGGTCTGAGTATTTCAGAAACTGCTGATCTCCTGGGATTTTCACGCACAACCATCTCTAGGGTTTACAGAGAATGGTCCGAAAAAGAAAAAACATCCAGTGAGCGGCAGTCCTGTGGGGGGACATGCCTTGTTGATGCCAGAGGTCAAAGGAGAATGGGCAGACTGGTTCGAGCTGATAGAAAGGCAACAGTGACTCAAATAGCCACCCGTTACAACCAAGGTAGGCAGAAGAGCATCTCTGAATGCACAGTACGGCGAACTTTGAGGCAGATGGGTTACAGCAGCAGAAGACCACACCGGGTGCCACTCCTTTCAGCTAAGAACAGGAAACTGAGGCTCCAATTTGCCCAGGCTCATCGAAATTGGACAGTAGAAGATTGGAAAAACGTTGCCTGGTCTGATGAGTCTCGATTTCTGCTGCGACATTCGGATGGTAGGGTCAGAATTTGGCGTCAACAACATGAAAGCATGGATCCATCCTGCCTTGTATCAACGGTTCAGGCTGGTGGTGGTGGTGTCATGGTGTGGGGAATATTTTCTTGGCACTCTTTGGGCCCCTTGGTACCAATTGAGCATCGTTGCAACACCTTGTGGAATCTATGTCACGAAGAATTGAGGCAGTTCTGAAGGCAAAAGGGGGTCCAACCTGTTACTAGCATGGTGTACCTAATAAAGTGGCCGGTGAGTGTATATTTTAATGGGACAACACTACAGATATGACACTATGATATAATGTAAAGTAGGCAGTGTAAATTTAGTCTGCCCTTTAAATAACTCATCTACACATTGTAGATGATTGATCGCAGAAAAAGACAGCATGGCCCACCCACTTATATTTCCTTTGTATGTTTATGGCAGGTTTACATTCACTTACTTTTTTATTTCCCAGGCATGTTTTCTTAAAATTTTCCAACCAGATTTGCTGGAAAATGCATGAATAAATCTAAGGGATTGCTGAATGGTTTCCTTGTCTCTGAAAGCATCTACAGGAAGAATCTTCTTTTAGACCAATTACATTTACTGCTGCTCAACACATAACATGCCAATCAGCTTTCAAGATGCAGAGGAACCTGCAAAATGAAAGTACCTAAAGGAAACCTGTCACTATAAACACGCTAAGGCCTCGTTCACACGGCTTATTTTGCCGCGGATTGGCGCCCTACAGCTCGCGGATTTGCACTGCAGTACGGCGCCAATCCGTCCCTGTCATTACGGTAATCCACTGCTCTCATAGAGAACAGTGGATTCCGTAGCTCCTCCCCGCTCGGCGAATCCGCCGCGGGGGGGAAAGTGACATGAACATTATTTACGGCGCGGACGCGGCGTAAACAATGCATTGTCTATGGGGCCGGGGAGCAGCGCCCCCGCCGCGCTCCGGCCCCGCCCCTTATTCACGACGGATTTGTGAGCGCACAAATCCGTCGGGAATAAGCCGTGTGAACGAGGCCTAAATGTTATAGAGCAGGAGGAGCTGAGCACATTGATGTATAGCTTTGTGAGAAAAGATTCAGTAGAACTTGTTTTTCATTCATTTAAATTCTTGCTTATTGTGAGTTAAGGAGTCCAGTAGGCGGTCTGATCAGTGATTGACAGCCATCTTGGTATACACATTGATAAAAGGAAGACTGTTGATAACTGATAAAACCACCTAGTAGACTCCTTAACCCAGAATAAGCAGAGATTAAAATGCTTATAATACAAGTTCTACAGAATCTGTCCCTGCAAAACTTTATATCAATCTGCTAAGCTCTTTCTGCTCTATAACATGCTGGCTGTAGATCAGATAGCATGCACAATGTGTCAGATTCCCTTAACCCCTTAAGCCGAACGCCTGAAAAGTAGTTAATGACCAGAACATTTTTTTAGTTTTTGCCTCCTTGCGTTTCAACAGTTGTAACTTTTTGATTTTTTCAGTGACGCAGTTGTATGAGGCCTCGTTTTATTCAAGACGAGTTGTACTTTATGGGGGAATAGTTTTTTATTTTAAAATTTTTATTTTTTAGAATTTTGTTTTTTACACCATTCACATTTCACACGTAATAACTTGTTAGATAAATTCTACAGGTTATTACGGTCGTGTGGATACCAAATATGTGTAGTTTTTTTGTGCGTGTAATTTATGCACAATTTATTTTTTATTAAATATTTATTTTTATTTTATTTATTTTTTTACCTTTTTTTTACACTTTTTATGGGTTTTTGTTACTTTTTTTTTACTCCCATGAAGGGAGAACTGTTTAACATTTTTTTAAAGTTTTTTTTTTACACTTAGTAATGTATTAGCATATTCATATATGCTTATACATTCTAATCTGTGTCAGTTTGACATAGGCAGTGATTAGGACAGTAACTTTTAGTTAAACATCAACTTCTTTTGTATACCGCTATTTTCAGCCCAGTGCCATATATAAAACAGCCTCCACTGTTTGTAACATGTCAACAATGCAACATATGGCTACAACACTTTAAATACTTTCTTCTTATATATTAAGCATCATATCAGTCCAATTTGAGACAAATGTAACGTATTATAAAAAATGTGCATTGACATTTTATAATATGTTACATTTGTCTCAAATTGGACTGATATGATGCTTAATAAATAAGAAGAAAGTAAAAAAAAAAAAAAGCAGCTCAGGCGTGCTCCTCTGTCTCTATGCTCGGCATCTCCCAACTATCCCAGTGTGGATTGAATGGACTCCTGTGAAGTTCCCTGCGGGACGAAAATATAAGTATACCTATGCCCTTTCTTGTCTAATGTGCTTTGACATTTTATAATACGTTGCATTTGTCTCAAATTGGACTGATATGATGCTTAATAAATAAGAAGAAAGTATTTAAAGTGTTGTAGCCATATGTTGCATTGTTGAGTGATTAGGACAGCACAAAGTGCGTCCTAGTCACTGGCTTAGAACACAGACAGTTCTGGGGCCACTCTAGGTCCCCAGAGCTGACTGTGCAGCCATTCCCTGAGCTCTGTCCGGTCACCGGGTGTTCCGATCACCCGACAGAGCAGGGGATCCCTTTGATTGCGCTGCGGTAACGCACCGCTGCAATCAAAGGGTTAAAGCACCGGGTTGCGGAGGTTTCCGCCGCTGCCCGGTGCTCGCAGGGGATGCTCCGGGATCAGGGCTGTGTAGTACAGCCCCAATACCAGCGCAATTGCGGCGGCGGGCGCCGCAAACTCCGGTGTCTGCAGCGACGTCTAAAGATGTCGCTGCAGACAAACGACCCGCACCAGCCGACGTCTAAAGTCGGCGGGCGGTCGTTAAGGAGTTAAAGGGAATGTGTCATCAAAAATGACTTATTGTTTAACTCACGTTTTTATGTTAAACACATTTTTTGGATTTTTTTTTAATTTTTATATCACTTTCAATATTTTTTAATAATTTTTGAGTCTTGCAGTTTTCACTTTGGCCACTAGGCCTTGTTTGCACGGCCTTAACAGCAGTCAAAGAGATGTTTACAGTAGCTTCATGCACATAAGAGACTTAAGACTTAGTCCCATTGACTTCTGTAGGAGAGTTTTCTAGTTATGCTCTGTGACCTGGGAAGAAATCACTGTGCAGGGAGAGGGGAGGGTGAACTGTGACTATCTCCTCTTGTGACTGGTGGATCCTGTGTTATCTGTCCCGGCGCTCATTTCACATTGGCTTCACAGGTCCCCAGAGGAAGCCTACGCGAAACACTCGTCGGGACTTTGTTCACACACGGCAGCCATTACAGGTATATGAGATTGGGTTAGATTGTTCATGGTTTCTATGGGTTACTAGATTAACATATGTGTTTGGGGATTTGTATTTTGCGTCACTTGATTTAGATTACCTTATTACAATTACCCCATACTATTGAACGTGGTTTGATAAGTGGATATCATGAACAGTCTAAATATAATATTACGTTTTGTTTCACTTGAATGAAATCTGCACCGATCCATATCTGTTTTATTGGCTTCTGTGTAACCCTGTTCAGTTACTATTTGGTGGGTTTTTAAATATTTTCACTTTTTATTTAATAAAGGTAATTCCTTTTAGTCCGTAGCTGTTTTGTGTAGTCACTTTTTTTTTTATATATTACGTGCCGGGAAATAGAATCGTAAAATCACCGTCATTTGAACAATGATGGTGATTTTACTAGTAATGTTCTTTTACAATCTTGTCAGGGGCATATTTCATCACAATTAAGCACTGAAGTATACCCTGCAAATATGTTGTGTGAACATACCTTGAGTCTACGTCTGTGTCTGTAAATAAACTGGTAGTCCCGGAGAGGACAGCAGCAAATTCAGTCTCATTAAAAATGTCAATACTATAGGAATACATGAAAAAATAAATACAAATGGTCTTTCTTGCCCACAGCTTACCACACAGCTTTTAGTTTTCAAGAGGAGTGTAGAACAGGAAAGCTGCGCTGTGATTTGTTGCTGTGGGCGACACAGTTTTTCTTTGAGACATCTCTTGGATAGTGGTTTTCTGTCAGACCATATTGGATAATGGCCTAAATACTGATTTCATCATCAAAATGTATTCCTATAATATAAACATAAAAATGGATTGTTTGAGTGTTTGCTGCAATTTGTTTCATAGTACCAGGATTTACTTTCTAGGTTGATCTCTATTTAGGCCAATTCTAAAAGGTTAGTCTAAATTGTCACTAAATAAAATCACTAAGCACTACAACTAATGGCTGATATTAATTTTGAACAGTGCAAGTTCAATTTTGGACAGAGCACAATTGCATTCATTTATCTAATTAAGAATTCCTTTGTTGTACAGCCAATAACCTCTTAATACTATGCAGCACATTCTTACATATTCAGACTTCAATAAATGTTTCCAAAACAATTCCGGTTTATCTGCTGTTTTAAGATGTATCTAGAAATAAAGCACTTGCTAAAGCCATTGTCTGACTCTATTGGGTAGGTGGAAAACAAAAAATGTAGAAGCCAGCATGTCAGAAGCTTACACTTTTAAAGATCTGAATGGGTTAATGTTACAGACGTTTGAAACAAGTCATTTAACCCATTCACTGTGTTTTTGATAACTGGGGCAATTTTTACACTTTTGAAAAGTACAAATAAAATCCAAACCAGGACAGCATGGTGGCCTAGTGGTTAGTACTGTTGCCTTGTAGCGCTGGGCTCCTGGGTTTTAAGTAAAGGACAGCATCAGCAAGGAGTATGTGTGTTCTCCCTTTGTCTGCGGTTTTCTTCAGGTAGTCTGGTTTCTCCCACACTCCTAAAACATACAGATAGATAAAGCTGGAATTTAGACTACAGGAACAAGGACCAATGTGATTGACAGTCTCTGTATAGTGGTGTGGAATATTATGACACTATATAAATGAATAAAATAAATACATAAAACTACAAAATGAAAATAAAACTAAACCCTCCACATCCATATATACTACTCAGAAAAAGTTAGGGATATTTGGCTTTTGATTAAAATTTTAGGATAAATATAAAATTTCTTGAAACCTATGGGCAACAAAGTGAGTTTTAGACCTAAACCATTTTCATACATGTGGCCCCATCTCTTAACTTTAGCATGCACATGTCCATCTGTTTAAGGTTTCAGTACTTTTTGCACAACTTGCTGATCTCTAACAAGGAGCTTAATGGCAGAATTCACAAGTGTTTGATCCCTGAATCACCTAATAAATTTAGAGGATCAATTTGAATTGGGATTCAAACAGTCCTCCTCATCATACTGTTCACATTTTTACATCATGAGACCAAGACAACACCTTACAATTGATCAACAGTACTTTGCCATTGTGAGGCTTCAAGCACGATATTCTCAGACGGAAGTGACTACTGAGCTTAGAGTGTCACAGGGTGTCATAAGCAGGTTGCAACAGAGATAGAGAGAGACTGGAGGAGTCACAGAAAGGCAAAGAAGTGGATGCCCTTTGGCTACATCACACACTGATGGCGTCTTCTTTTTTCCATCTAAAAAATGAATTAAAAAATATTTGTGGCAACTGTAACCCAAGCAGAAAGTTATATGTACCACAGCTAAAGATAAAAGAGCAACATATCACATAGATCTATGATTAAATCCACATGTTCATAAAATCACAGGAACTAGAAAGAACAAAAGTCGAGCTTTTTAAACAGGATTTTATTTTTAAAAAAAGGAATACAAGGATCACACACATCGAAAAGGTATACTGTTCATTCTATGTGATGATCGCAGTTCCTTTTATAGGCTGTTCAGAGCCAGTTGCAGCTAAAACTTAAGTTAAAACAGATTTTACACATAAAAACAATGAGGGACATGACAACTGTCTAGGTCTAAGACTTTCTTTATTGCCTGTAGCAACCAATCAGAGCGCCCATTTCATTTCTTCAGAGCGCTATATGAAACAAAATGGGAACTCTGGTTTCTATGGGCAACAAAGAAAGTCTTAGACCTAGACAGTTTCATACATGTCCCCCATTGCTAAAAAAATATATCCATGTGTGCAGATTTCATTAATAACACAATCATCTGCATCAACTACAGCTTCTGCTCTCAAAAACACTGAAACAGAGGTTATGCAAACATATCAAAATCTACAATGTGAGAGCATTATATCATGGATGAAACCACAACGTACAACCGTCTTCACTCCTAACTTTGTGAGGAGTCCATACTTACCAAATATGCCTACATGCACAGATGCGTGTATTACGGAAACACCAAAAATGCAGAATTGTCCCAATCAATTTTTGCATGCTATGTTAAATTTGGAATTATGTAGGTATGT
This sequence comes from Phyllomedusa bahiana, assembly GCA_025379985.1. Taxonomy (NCBI): domain Eukaryota; kingdom Metazoa; phylum Chordata; class Amphibia; order Anura; family Hylidae; genus Phyllomedusa; species Phyllomedusa bahiana. The sequence goes on from JAODAL010003013.1 coordinate 36,861, forward strand.
ATCAAATTAATGAATTAATGTAAAGCCCTAACCCTAACATAACGTGTTAGCTAAGACCACTTTCAGACACAACGCCTTCCCAATAGCTAGAGTGAATCCACAGGATTTGGCAAAGGGTAACACCAAAAACAAGAGTATAAGGATACCCCTGGTCTTTACCCTTTAACCTCTGTACAGGGCTACTTGGCAGCAATGTAACCCGTTACTTTCCCTAACATAATTTCCGGTTGCAGCAGCTAATGTTACTTAGTGCAGTACTGAAGGAGTAGCTATAAGACTAAGTTATACATGCAGATGGTTTGGGCTGGTAGAATTTGGTTGTCAAAGGTAACAGGTCAGATAATCCAACTCAGTGTCCCTTTAAAAAGATTTGATTAACTCATCTTGGTTGGGAATGCAAAAGAGAGGCTTGAACTGATACTTAAATTATTCTAGAGCCAGTGTACAGTATGTGTTCCCTAAGGAGACCTAGGAGGGGAGACACAACAAGGCTGTGCCCAGGACTTGGCACTATGCCAAGGAGAGGACAAGCAGCTCAATGGCTGAAGGTAAGTGGGACAGCTTGGCATAAACCCCTAGTTAAAGGGTTATTCCAATCATAGTCATTTACAGGATCTGCAGGAAATAAAGAGGTAGCTGCATGAAAACGGCTCTGTCTATTCATTTTTATTAGGACCACTCAGGCACACTTGCACCCATTCTGGGGAGACTAGTACTTATCAGAAAAAACATATGCCATAAATGTCTTGGATGGGAATAAATCTTCAAAATTTCCAAAATTTGCGACAATAATGAAGCTTTCATCTGGGGGATAGAAAGTAACAGGTGCTGTGATTCCCTATTGACCTTGAATATTACCTGGGGGAAATTATGCTGCTCACTATTGAGGAAAACCTGTCACTCAGGTTATGATGAAACAAAACAGCATGAGGCTTTTGTACAAGTAAATACCATACTACACGTGATCATTTCAGCCATGTGTTTTACTATGAGGGAGTAAAAGAAGGTATAAATTAGTGCAGATTGACACAGCACTGATGTCAAACACACAGCAGTAGGTATGGGCGAGGACACCATGACTCCTTACCACTCAAAGACCTTTATCTAAGACATTTACATATAACACATACTGACATAGCTTTTGTTTATCAATTGTAGTGAAACAGACCATTGCAACAGGGGCATGTGAACAGCTATAATTATAAGCTCTACATCACCAAGGTATTGGTATAATCACCAGACTTTAGGGTGGGTTCACATACTGTGTTTTTCAACTGCAAGTAAAAAACATGCAATTTTCAAATTAGGGGTAATTTGTTTTGAAAAACAAATGTATTTCTGGTGTGTTTTTATAAATGCAAGTGTTTTTTATGTAGTTGAGATATGCATGCAGCAGTGCAGGCATTAACACAATGGGACTTGTGTATGTGTAAGCCCAGCCTGAGTAACAGGTTCCCTATAGACTGGGTTCACACACTGTGTTGCTACATGCGTTTTCCTACGGAATCAAATCTCATGTAGAAAGCACTCATGTGGAACTCAGGTGGGTTTTGTTCAACTTAAAAAAACGCATAGTTTATTTTATCACTTTTGATTTTTGATGCAGTTGAAAAATGAAAAAAAAATGTAACGTGTGAACTCAGCTTTAAAGGTGGAAGTGCAAAGATTCAAACTCTGTGATGCATATTTATTATTATTATCATTTATTTTGGAGCGCCCTTGATTCCAGGGAGCTGTACATTTCAGGCGGGTACATAAATAACATTGGTCAAACAATTACAAAGTGACAATAAGTGACTAACAACTGGTACAGAGGGAGAGAGGTTCCTGCCCGCGAGGGATTACAATCTGCATATATAGATAGATACGATAGATAGATAGATAGATAGATAGATAGATAGATAGATAGATAGATAGATAGATAGATAGATAGATAGATAGATAGGCACACACATAGTGGTCTCACAAGTTAAAAAGGCCTAAGGACAATATTTTAACATACAATTGTAGTGTACAGGAGTTGCTGGTACAATACACTACTAAAGAGTTAATAATGTTTATTGATAATTGCATTGATATCTGTATTATTTGCACTATAGGTATTATAAGTGTTTTCTTCAATGTTGTTGACCTCTATTTCACCCTTGTTTTTGGCCAACAGCTGCTGCATATGTCGGTAAAATGTGTATAGTCATGATTCTTTGCAGAAATGTTGCCACTAAGAGCTTTGGCAGAAATCACCATGACAACACAAGGGTGGGGGTACAGTAGGAGGTTATAAAAGATAAGAAAATGTAATGACCTGAGTCTCTCTTCAGGGAGAGTTTCTCTCTCACCACTGGGGAGCAGTTTCTCCATCAGTTTTTGCTGTGGTAGTAAATAGACCTATGATGATTGCACAACATTAACCCTATGTCTCCTGCCTGCTTATTCTGCACCGCACATCAAGGGGACTTCACACACCATCCAACTCAGGCAGTTGAGGGAGAGACCATCATCAGAGTGTTCCCCTGGGGAAAAACTATCACCAACACCTAAAATGTAGACCCCCCTCTTCACTGGTGCCAGGGATAGGCATGAGAGGTGTTGTTAATGAGAGGGATAGCAACCATGACTAGACAGAAGTCTCAGTAATGGCTTCCTCTGCTTCCAGCCCTCTCCTCTGCTCCTCTCTGTGCCCATGACACCACACAATGGTCTTTCCTAGGACATTGTATGTTGAGAATAGTTTCAACATATAATGGCTCAGACACTGATCCATCCAATTATGTTACTTGTAAAACCTGTTTTAGTAAAGTAGATTGAGTGCAATTTTCAGATACCTGAAGGTTCATCTGTACAAACAATTATATGCAAGTACAAAGAAAACGGGAATGTCCAGCAATCATAATGCTCAGGAAGAAGACGGGTTCTGTGTCTCAGAGATGAACATACTTTGGTCCAACATGTGCATATCAACCCAAGAACAAAAGCAAAAGACCTTGTGAAGGTAAAGCCAGTAAGATTGTGTCATTATCCACAGTGAAACAAGTATTTTATCAACATGGGCTGAAAGACCACTCTGCCAGGAAGAAGCCATTACTCCAAAAGAAACATATAAAAGCTGGATTAATGTTTGCAAATGCACATAGGAAAAAAGATCTACATTTTTAGACATGTCCTGTTTTCTGATAAAACTAAAATCGCACTGTTTGGCCAGAATGACCATCGTTAGGTTTGGAGGAAAAAGGGAGAAGCTTGGAAGCCTAAGAACACTATCCCAACTGTGAAACACGGGGGTGGAAGTATCATGTTTTGGGGTTGTTTTGCTGCAGGAGGGAGTGGTGCACTTCACAAAATAGATGGCATCATGAGGAAAGAATATTATGTGGCAATACTGAAGCAGCATATCCAGACATCACCCAGGAAGTTAAAGGGGATGTATCGCTTCCTTAGTTCGGCTGATTCACACTGCTCTCAGCTTCTCAACTCTGGAAATGCAGGGGCATTTCTTCCCCTCCCATCTGGGTGACATCATCCCCCCCGTCACGGTGCATGCTGGCTCCCGAGACTCCCCCCCCCTCTGAGTCCAATGTCACTGTGTCTCTCCCTATCAGTCTTATTTTGTAAGAGCTGTATACATACCACAGGCTGCATTCAATCTAGACTGAGCAACTGAACTCTTTCTCTCTCACAGCTGGGATAGCTCTATGAACGGCACAGATCTCGCTTCTATGCAGGAGAGTTAGGCACGGGACAAAACTGTTATGTTTTCTCATTGTAGAATCTGTTGAAAGTCTGTTTTTGCTGGGTGTGGAGAGAGAAAATGCTATGGCCCCTAACTCTGAGTCAGGCAGGGATCGACACAAATTGTGCTATTTCCTGATTGTGTAAGCCCTTCAGTGTAATTCTGTTTCTTCTGCCTGTATAAAGTGAAAATGTGACGTCCCTTACTCTGAGTGAGAGACACAGCCCCGTGATTCGACCGGGGGCGTAAGAAATTGTAAAGAAGTCTCAGCTAGTGAAAGGGCAAGGAGGAGGGATCCGGGGGGATTCGCCCAGGACTGGATATCAGTGTAAACAAAAACACAAGATAAGGAATACTGTGTTTACAAGACAGCTTTGGTAATGACATCCCAAATTGCAAAGTTGCTTGTTTTCACTGTCCCCTTATTCTGAAGACCATTTAATGAAATGATAAAACCCCTTTAATGATTTGGCGGAAATGGGTCTTCAAAATGGACAATGACCCGAAGCATACTGCCAAACTGGTTACAAAGGGGCTTAAAGATAACTAAGTCTATGTTTTGGAGTGGCAATCACAAAGCCCTAACCTCAATCCTATTGAGCATTTTTAGGCAAAGCTGAAAAGGCAGGTGCGAGCAAGGCGACTTACAAACATGGCTCAGTTGCACCAGTTCTGACAGGATAAATGGGCCAAAATGTCTACCAACTATTATGAGAAGCTTGTGGAAGGATATCCAACATGTTTGAACCAAGTCATACAGTTTAAAGGCAATGCTACCAAATACTAATGAAAATTTAAACTTTTGACTCTGCAGAAAGTAATGAAAATGCCTTAAAAATTCTCTCTTTCTCATTATACTAGAATTTGGTAAATATAAATCATTTTGGTAATCCTATATATGCATATAATATGAGGATATAATAATAACATTGCTATGGTGTTAGACAGTCACTGTTTTCCTACTGCAATATTTATTTTTAATGTTTTTTCAGTGTGGGTATTTTATGGATTCATTTACTTACATTTTTATTTCATTTTTATTTTAGCGTATGCCCAACAAGTTCAGAGAAGTCTTTAGGCAGAAGTTATAGCTGTGTAATTTTATGTCTACACTTTAGTACAAACAGATCAATATGTGTTATGTCAGCTCAGTAACTAACAAGCAGATAAAGACAAACTAGCAAGCAAATAAGTAAGAATTGTAGCATAATTTATGGTAGCTGATTTGAACCACTTTGAGGACTTTGAGTATGGCTGGAGATGGTCCTCACTCTGCTGTAGATTTAAATGACGTCATTTCCTGGCTGGACACAATAACAGTTTGGCAATGAAGTAAAAAAGCTTCTTATACCTGGCAAACACCATAAATTTCCGCTTCGTAAAAATTGTTTAACACATAAACACTATGGTATTTGATGTTGAACCAAAACCATTGCTTTTAGCTGTTCATCCTCAGTCTGTTTACTAGACAGGAAAGTAACATTCTGTGACGACTACAGAGATTTAGAGACAGGGAACTGTTTAAAAAGAAAATGGTTCGCAATCTCATAAAAGCAAATTCACCGACGTCATAAAGGAATTAGCATTTTCAAAGGAATTTCGATTCTAAACAGTTTACAGTGAAGCAATATTTTACAAGCTTTATACAGAAAGTGACGATGGGCTACCCAGCTTTTATTTTAGCTTATTTTGCTACCAAATAACATTTTACTGTGAGAGTAAACAACATGCAGCAAAAAGATTCTTATCTCTATATGAACTCTGTGTCATACCTCACTATACAATGTGTACAGAGCTTTCAGAGTATATGTAATATATATGTTAATATATGTGTAGTATATATGTAATACATATGTTTTTTAACTAAAGGTATTAGCCATGACTTGGTGCAATTCTTTTATTTGTTAAATAACGAATACTTAGATGTGCTCTTCCTACTGGAAATTATTGATTTTATAGTGGCAGAAAGTGGGTCACCGTAATGTGGGTTGGGGTCTGCTTGTGAGTTTGTTTCATGCATCTTCTGGCGATCCACTGATCCAGCATTAGATTCCTGATAGATATATTTGTTATTCATTTTTACCCATCTTTCGAATAAAAGCTTAGAAAAAATGGTTACATTTGAGTGGCTACTGATTGGCTACAATGATGTTCCCATTAGAGGAGAGATGTATTATGTTGTTGTAGCAATGTGGCTAGCAGGTTTATATAGGCTTTGTTGCAGCAGTAACTACTTTTTGAGTACTGTGTGATTGGAACTACTTAATGGCTGCTGCTATGTACCTGGCCCCCATATTGTCTAATTCTATGAGGTTAATACATTAGTATGGGCAATTCAGAGTTGACAGCATTTCTATTCTGGCGTTGCATTTTGGCCTATGCTATCTTCATTGTGACAAAAGTAATAAAAAAAACTAAAAGGTGGTATCACTGTCACATTGTGACAGTATTGAGGGGATAATCTGTTATGAACACTGTTGTTGGTACCAAAAACATTGGCAATGTCCCTCATTTGCTATAAGGTTAGAGAACACTTAGACAGGTAGTCTAAAAATGCACCAGATGTATCACAGTGGCTCATGCTGATTGATAAATTGGAGTGGCTTTAGAATTGTTTAAAGGGGTTTTGCCACGATGTAATGTTGACGTGGGATCCTCCAAAATGGTTATTTAATCACTTTTCTAAATATATGTGATAACAAAAAGTGAAGCCTCTGAGAGCTACAGCTTTCTTTACATGCCCTTAGTTACTTAAAAATTTTCATTAGACACGACCAGCAGCTCACAGGAGCTGATCTGGCCGCGCTTGCATGTTTACGCTTCTTATCTGATGACAGAGAATTTGAACTAGATGGCAAGGGACTGTGGAGAAAGATCTTGTCTTTTGTATAGAGAATCTGCTAGTTGTAATGTGATTATCTGAGTAAACATTGCACACGCTCCATGCTTCATGGCTGTGTTCTCAGCCCTCCTCTCTCTCCCCTGTGAGGCAGCATGAGGCAGCATGATTTGTTTATTTTCTCTTCTGAGCAGATTAAGAGGTAAGAAAGTCACTTCTTGGCAAAACCCCTTTAACTTTTTAGTTAAACTTTCTACAGCAGAATTTTGGTATAGTGTGTTGTATTTTAGTCACAAGATTACACCCACTTTTCAGTCAGACACATTCACCTATTGAGTGGTGTGCAGCAAGTGTCTTGAGCCCTTAATAAATGTGTCTGGGACATGCTGCGCCACAATTGCGCCACTGTTTGGCGCATTTTAAGACACCTATTTCTGGTGCTATTAGTTAATGAGGGCCAATGTGTTTTGATCAATCCATAAATTAGGCTCCTGAATGTCAGGTTGGTGTGTCTCACAAATGGAAATGAGCTGAACAGCCATGTTATAGTGTCTAATAGGCTTTAATGTAATGTTTTGCTTTAGCTGGTGGTAAACTGTGGTACAAAAGACATAACATGCACAATAAAGTAAATGACAGGTAAAGTCAAGCAAAAAATAGCAATAATGATAATTTGGAATCCTACTTCTCAGAGTTCAGTAATTTCACATAGCCCCTTCCCTGAAGCAAAGCACTAACAGACCTGTGTCTGGTTTTGCAGGTAAGCTCTATTAAAGTCAATGGAACTGAGCTACAACATGACACAAACCATGGACAGGTGTAGTGCCGTTTCCTACAGAATGCAGCCATGTTCATCTGATCTTGTGCAACCACTTTAATACAAAATTACTTACTTTGCTATGAAATTAATTCAAACTAGTTATTTATTGCTCCAAATGCCATCTAAACTCAAAGCTCAACTACCTTTGGTAAGTATTTGTTTAAGGACAATTCTTTTGGAGTCAAAATGGTTAATAAAATAACTGATAACCTTATAAAAATAACACAAATAATGGTAGAGTAAGCAAGCATTCTTCATATTCCCCCTGTTAATGATTAGGCATGTCCTTTCATTCGACACTCCCTTGCATTTCAGGATTAGTGGACCTAAACCTTTAATTGTTACTTGTAAATATTGTAAAATATAGGAACAAGTCATTTAGAAACTTCAGTTTCACAGATAACTTTGGCTACCAATCTCAAATTAACTTATATGGACCTTAACTACAAAATAATAATCACAATATAATAATGGAAAAAAAGATTAGGCATTACCCCAAATAACTCCATTCAAGCAATGATTTTATTAGCCAACAAGAGAAAAACAATAATTACACTAAAAACATGTTTGGGGAATGAAAATACAAAAAGGTGGCAGACAATATAAAAAAAATAAATCAGTGAACAAATTCCCAAGTACTAAAGTCCTGGAATGTATAGCATACAAAACTTCATCAGTTAATACAAGCCCATGCTCAGTATGTGCATAAATAGCCAAATATGGTCCTAGAAGATGTGTATAATCATGTAGCTGAATCCAGATAATGACACTGAAACATAAGACACGAAACCAATTAACTAGTAAAAATGTAAAGTATACAGACCAGGAAAACTGTTACATCAACACCCAACGAATGTTTCACCGCAGCTTCATCAGAGTTGATGATAACAGTGATCAGACAGAAATGTCTGCAAAACTTCTATGACAATTACCACACAGATGTTTTCTAACCATATTTTAAGAACTTTCTTTCAGTAGCATCATAATGCATTGGAATGTGGGCTCCCAGTTATGAAGTATGTCTGCACTGCTATAATTAAACATACGGCTATAGCAAAGTTTCATTTGATAATGATATCATAGTTTTTCGTGTTATCTCATTTTAATCACAACAAAAGCCATTGAAAACATTGACAAAGTTGAGAAAACTTTTGTTGCTGTGACTTCATTAGGCATTATCTGTCCAGTTAATCTTTGTCACATCTTTATAAATGGTGATCCCAATAAACTGGAGAATTAAAAGATACATATGTTTTTGTTTTGATGCTATATTTTACCATGTCCAAGATTACCCTTTAAACAACGTCTGTAGCTCAATAAATATAGTAAATGAACTATGGGTGACTGTTCCTGTTGTGAGGTAAGAATGGAATAAGAATATCTCATCTTTTGAGTCATCCACTTAACTTCATTGTGTTGACCAGAGTATAGATTAAAACATCCTTTGATGGCATAGTGGCTTAGCGGTTAGCGCTATTACCCTGCAGCTATGAAAGCAAAGGATTGAATGTAACTGAAGAGTTGTGCAACCGCTGGATCTCTCTATCATCGGTGTCAAATACTATATTACAATATAGATAGATAGATAGATAGATAGATAGATAGATACATAGATAGATAGATAGATAGATAGATAGATAGATAAATAGATATGCACTGGCAATTTTGGAAGTTTTCCCACCTTCAAAGAATATGAAGGTCTGTAATTTTTATTGTAGGTACATTTCAACTGTGAGAGACAGAATCTAAAAAAAATCCAGTAATTCACATTGTATGATTTTTAACCCCGTAAGGACCTTGCAGTTTTTTTGGGGTAGGGATGTTCGCTTTTTTTCTCCCTGCCTTCCAAGGGCCATAACTTTTTTATTTTTTTAACCTACATAGACATATGAAGGATTTTATTTTGTGGGACAAGATTTACTTTCTAATGCTTTAATTTACTTTACCACAGAATATACTGGGGAATGGCAATAAAATTCTAAGTGGGTCAAAATGTGAAAAAAAAAACGTACTTGTGCTATGTTTGTGTTTTTTTTTTATTTTACGGCATTCACTCTCCAGTATAAATGAGTTATTTTCTTTATTCTTCAAGTTGATATAATTCTGACAATACCAAATATGTAGGGTTTTCATTATATTATATTACAGTAAAAAAAATCCTAACATCTATTTTTGAAATTTGCGCCACAGCACCACTTTCTTCGACCAATAACTTTTTTTGCACATCTACCAATAGACCTAAGTAAAGGTGCATTTTTTGCGGCCTGAAGTATATTTTGTATTGGTACCATTTTGAGATAGATATGACTTTTGTGATCACTTTGTTCCAATTTTAGGGGTTCTGACATGACCAAAATACCACAATTTTGTCGTTTGGAATTTTTTTTCTTCTACGTTGTTCAGCATGCAGGATAAATTATGTTATATTTTAATAGATCTGAGTTTTTCAGATGCAGCAATACCAAATATGTGTTAACTTTTTTATTATTTTATTTAGCAAAATTGCTGTGATTTGAACTTTGAATTTTTTTATACTTTTAAACTTTTTTTACACTTTTGTTTTTACTTCAACATTGAGTGTCATTAATGATCCCATGCAATCATTTATACAGCCTATTGCATTGTATAAATTGAGTTTCAGCTCACTCCAACGATTTTCCATTGGGTTTAGGCCTGAAGACTGGCTAGGCCACTCCAGGACCTTGAAATGCTGCTTACAGAGCCACTCTTTAGTTGTCCTGGCTGTGTGCCGAAGGTCATTGTCCTGCTGGAAGACCCAGCCATGACCCATCTTCAATGCTCTTGTTAAAGGAAGGAGGCTGTTGGCCAAAATCTCATGACACATGGCTCCATCCATCCTCCCTTCAATATGGTGCAGTCGTCCAGTCCCCATTGCAGAAAAGCACCCCCAAAGTATGATATTTTCACCCCAATGCTTCACAGTTCGGATGGTTTCTTGGGGATGTACTTATCCTTTTTCTTCTTCCAAACACAGCGAGTGGAGTTAATACCAAAAAGTTTGATTTTGGTCTTATCTGACCACATGACCTTCTCCCATGCCTATAGCAACCAATCAGAGCGCCCCTCTCATTTTTTCAGAGCACTTTATGAAATGAAAGGGGCGCTCTGATTGGTTACTATGGGCAACAAAGTGAGTTTTAGACCTAGACAGTTTTCATACATGTTTCTTTATTGTTTTCAGTTTTGCAGTTTTGTACACACAAAGACAGCACCCCTATTTTGTTTTATTTGTGGTGCCCGTAGACCTCCATTTGGTAGATATTCTCCTGGCTTGGAAGATCGCTGGTAAAAAGTGAGCAGGGCGAGTAGAGACTACACTTGTTTGACAGAAAGGTGGTTTCTGCAGATGGGACAGAGATATAAGGAAAAGAGAGTGTGTATCGCTCCATATGAAATATTGTAAAATATATGATTTGTGAAACTGTAATTGGATATCCTAGGTCTGAACCATGAGAAAAGCTTGCCAAAACCCCAACCTGCTGCTTTCTCTGTGGCTTCATCGGTGATCAAGTAGCTTCGGCTCTGAAACGCGTCGGCAGATGCGATCTATTTGATACTACTATGTTACTTTTTTAATATTTTCAACAAATTCTGGAACCTTTTTTCTACTGAATCCACGAGTGGTGTGACGCTGGACCTTTCTATTTTCATTTTCCTTGGCTTTCTCTGTGGCTCTTATTTGTCATATGTACTACAACTCTCAGCACATCACTGACATTTCCTAATCACATCACTCCGTAAGCCTGCTTTGCTGTTGCCCCTGCTACTGACAATTTACATAACCAGGCTAATATCTGGATGATGTTTGAATACTTGATTTATTTTTGAATTGGTTTCCTCCTATTCTCTCTATAATAATTTAATAGACTCTGACATTATCATCGAATATTACAGTGAAGGTCTGTAGTGATAGATCATCCAGCTATTGTTTGGTGCAATTAAGGAAAAGGAAGCAAAAAAAAAACCCAGGAATTAATTTATAAGAAATAATCTATTTAATTGTACATTTTGAAATATCAGTCTCCTTCAAAATACTCTTGTTTTAAAGCAATACATTTGTACAAACACTTTTCCATTGCTCAAAACACTTTTTAAACTTGTCATTGTTGGTGCATTTTTAGTCCTGCTGTTTTTCTGTTCCACCAACATCAGCAGAACATTTTCCTTTGAGGTCTCACCTAACCCAAAAAAATAAAAAAAAATAAAAAGTTGCACAGAGCAACATCAGGTGAATATGGAGGATAAGACCAGGTTTTTTTTTTTTTCTGTTTTTCAGCAAAAATTACTTAACACTTTTCTGGGTGGGTAGGTGCGGTGTCATGATGAACCAGTAGTATAGGTACACACCGGCACACCAAAATATATAGAGAAAAGTGGATGTATTTATTTACAAAAAAGCAATATTATTCCACAGTGCTCCATAGGTGTCAAAACTAACATAGGTCTGATTACTGCACAAAATTCAGGGATAACAGATGGTAAGAGATAGGATGCAGATATCTCTATTGTGTGTGACGTTTCGGCCAGCAGACCTTTATCAAACAAAATCTGCACTGGGTAAAGGGGAACGCATAGGAGGCATATGTAGCCAGTAATATAAAATAAGAATCTGCGAGGTAAAAGTGATATGCGCTCAACAGCGGAGAAATAAGGATTGCAGGTAGCAAAGGAGTAACTCAGGAACACGTCCGGCAGGGAGAAAAGGCTGCGCAGGTTTAACTCCCCGCCGGACGTGTTCCGGAATTACTCCTCTGCTACCTGCATTCCTTATTTCCTCCGCTGTTTGAGCGCATATCACCTTTACCTCGCAGACTCTTATTTCATATTACTGGCTGCATATGCCTCCTATGCGTTCCCCATTACCCAGTGCAGATTTTGTTTGATAAAGGCCAGCTGGCCGAAAAGTCACACACAATTGAGACATCTGCATCCTAATTCTTACCACTTGTTAATCCTGAATTTTGTGCAGTAATCAGATTTATGTTAACTTTGACACCTATGGAGTATTGTGGCATAATATTGCTTATTTTGTAAATAAATACTCTATATATTTTGGTGTGCCGGTGTATATCTATACTACTGTTATATTGGTTTTTGACCATTTCACCAGAGCACCCTCCTACTCATTTATGGTGTTCATGACTTATTTCAATTTGTCATGATGAACCAGTCACTTGTTTGTCACAAATTGGGTCATTTTCTCCATAAATAATGATGCAAACTTTTCCTTTTATATCAAAGAAACAAATGAGCATTGTTTTCACATTTGACTTTACTTGGGATGAGGAGAAGATTGGCTTTTGCTGTTTTGTTTCTGGATCATAACCCTAGCACCAAGATTCATTATGACTTTGGAAAACAAATAAGGGTCAGCTTCCATTTGTTTCTTCAAAGCGCGACACGCTCTCAGTTGATTGTCTCTTCAGTCAGAGGTGAGCACGAATTTTGCCACGAATTATTTCATGCCAAGTTCCTCCATTAAAATTTGCTCATAGGAGTTCCATGACATCGCAGTCAACTCCAAGATTGCATCAATAGTATAATGATGATCTTCCAGAATGGCTTGATGTACTTTTATCATATTTTCATCAGTTCAGGTCGAAGGACAATAAGAATGAGGTTGATAAAAAAATAGAAATTTTACCTGTAACATTTTCCACTGATTTTTTTTTCTCAAAAAAGAAACAAAATTTCAAAGCTGTATGTTCTTCGTATGAATAAGCTATCACAAATTATGCAAAAAATGTAACAACTTGGTGGAAAAAAAATTATTGGTGTCAAACACAACCTTCCCAACAATCTTGGCAAATACTCACCTAGTGACAGAAACTTGTACTACTAATGACTTGCCAATCAGAAGACGATTCTTGTTTCTTTTGGTACCCTCTCGTAACTAACCTTACAAAACTATAGACTACAACCTAAATAAAAATAAAAATTAATTATCTGTATATAGCTGTATGGTTGGGATGGCAGGTTCATCAACTTTTTTATGTATACTACCCCATATTTATGTAACATGGCTGGACCATTGTAAACCAAGCACTTGTCACCCTTTGTTTCACCCATACACCCTAATAAATTGTAAGCTCTTGCGAGCAGGGCCCTCACACCGCGTGTCTCATTTGTAAGTAGCTTTTATAATGTAATGTCTGGTTTGTCTGTAATTATACCCTCTATATTGTAAAGTGCTGCAGAATATGTTGGCTCTGTATAAATAAAGATTACTACTAATACTATTTTTAATATTAACAGTTCCAGAGGTTTTTAAATGCTCCCTCCCTCCCATGCACACAGTATGCAAAGAAACCTTTTCAGATCAATTTCTGAGATGAGCAAATAAAAATGTAACCTTCCTGGAAGAGAATGGCTGAAGCAACCGTCACATCGTCCACATGAATGCAGGTACTGTATAAGTAATAGGCACTGCTCAATGCATTTCTTGAAGAACAGTTATTTGCATGGAGCATAATATACTTGTATGCACACACTGAAACTGATGTAAGTGAATACAGTTGGTAGACAGATCTTTAGAATTTGTTGGTGTTCAAGTCTACACACTGACTATACATACTTGATCAGTAGCATGTTTGTTTAAATATAAGTTCTTGGATATTTGTCAAGTTATTCATAGATACAGTACTCCCTTTAAATAACAGTCATTTCCACATGTCAACAAGAGTATCTATCTACATTTGACCCTTGGCCATATTACCTAAAGAGCCATGACTATTTTTCTTAATGCATTCTTTAAGCATGATTTCATAGCAGTCTTCTCCTTAGAATAGAATGGCCATTAATCTTCTGGCAAAAGGTGAAGTTTAGTTCTGTTTTTTATCTAGCATTGAATCCAATAGCTTCAGGGCTCCACAAATGAATGACATTTTGTTATTCTGAAGCAGTAGTCAGGTGAATGTGACCATCATATAGAAGCGGTTACGTTGTATAATTGAGTTCATACATGTTATGAACTGGTATTTTATCTCCTCCTTACTGGATACTCCTCTTATATGGCTCATGTTGCAGACTGTTAAAGGGGTTTTGCTACGATGTAATGTTGAATTGGGATCCTCCAAAATGGGTTTTTAATCACTTTTCTAAATATATGTGATTACAAATATTGCAGCCTGAGAGAGCTACAGCCTTCCTTACATGCCCTTGGTTACTTCAAAGTTTGTATTAGATACGGCCTGACAAGAGCTGCTGGACGGGCTTGCGCAGAGAAAGCTTCTTATCTGATGAGACTGAGCTGCAGAAGTTTTCAAGGCACCGGGTAGCAGTATGTTTTCTTTTGTATACAGAATAAACTAGTTGTAGTGTGATTAGATCCCTGCTTTATCTGATGACAGAGAACATGAAGGAGCTTTCAAGCTGCTGAGGAGAAAAGGTGTTGTCTTTTGTATATAGAATCCACAAGTTGTAGGTTGATTATTTCAGTGAACATGTCACACGATCCCTTATGCAGCTTTGTGCTCTGGCTGTGTGCGTCGCTCTCTCTTTCAGCTCCGTGATTTGGTTACATTAGCTTCTTAGCAGATAAGGCTCCTCCTGGCAAAACCCCTTTAAGCCTTAAAATAAAGGTATTAACAGACATAGGTACAGTAACTTATTTACCTAGAAGAAGTGAAAATAAGGAATAAAGTAAAAAGATAGAGAATAGTCACTAGGTAAACCACTTGCAAGCATCATTATTCTATCTACTTTACTGTGTACCACTACTTAAACTACTTTAACCCTTGCCAAAAACGAATCTGATGAATCCAATCATGAGCATCATGTTTATACTTTAACTCCTGCTTGCCATTGTGTTCCTAGCTTTTCAGTACAAAATAATCTGAAGTTAGTAGATAAATCAAGTGTCACAGCAATAAGTGAAAGGTCATTCACATTACGTTCTGGGTTTTTACTATTAGTATACATCTAAGAACCACTAGCGATCTTTGGTGACAACATTTTAATTTTTTTATCCCCACTTTCTAAGAGCCACAACTAGGTTGCATATGCATTCATACATCTTAAACTGTTCCTCATTTTTAATTATTACAGCCACAAATTTAAATGTATTTTATTGTTATCCTATGTTATAGAGCAACACAAAATAGCAAGTATTTGTGAATTGTGTAGAAAATGAATCAAATTTCCAAATTTTTAACAATAAAAAAATGAAAAATGTGACATGCATATATATTCAGCCCCCATAAGTAAAATACTTTGTAGGACCACCCTTAGCTGCAATGACAACTGCAGTCTTTTGTTGTATGTCTCTCCCAGTTTTACACATCTAGAGGCTTAAATTGTTGCCCATTCTTACCTGCAAAATAGCTCTAGTTTAATCAGAGCGATCATAATCGCTGTATGTTTAGGGTTGTTGTCCTGTTGGACCAACGGCCCAATCTCAAGTCTTTTGCTGCCTCTTACAGGTTTGCCTCCAGGATTGCCCTGAGTTTAGCACCATCCATCTTCCTATTAACTCTGACCAGCTTCCCAGTCCTTGCTGTGTCCACCATGCGGTGGGGACGGTGTGTTCATGGTGCTGTGAAGTGTTAGCTTTCCTACACATATAGCATTTGGCATTTAGGCAAAGAAGTTCATTTTTGGTCTCATCTGACCAGAGCACCTTCCTCCACATCTTTGCTGTGTCCCCTACATAGCTTTTTGCAAACTGCAAACTGGACTTCTTATGGCTTGCTTTCAAAAGGTTTTCTTCTTGTCACTCTTCCATAATGTCATGATCTGCATGGCATCGTGATACTACATGCCATTTGACCTTGGTAGCAGCTGTGCTGTAGATAGTCAAGTGCTTTCTGTGCCTTCAAACAGGGTAACAGTTAAGTACTTGACTCCAACAAGCACAGCTGCTCTTGATTACCATCACTGGAGGAACTATTTAGCCCTGTCTGTTGTTTCCCTCAGTGCCTCAGTTTTTGCTGTACAAGTGGTTCCTGCATGGATCACTGGCCACCTGGACTTTGGTTCTGTTTCAGTTTGCCTGGTCTTCTGTTTTGTAACCTGCCTGCTGGACTCTCATTCCTGCTCCATGGCCCTCTCTGCAGTTTTTTAGGGTCCCTCATGTCCCCTTGGATTCACCTTTTATTTTTTTACGTTTTAGTTTTGGATTGTTGCATTTTTGTTTGTATATTTATTTTGCTGCAATAAAGTCCATTTTGAAGAAAACATAACTTAAACTCAGGCCTACCCACGGATCCACGGGAGGTAAGGTCTATCTGGGCTTTGGCTGCTGACCTGTTTAACCTGCCTGAATTTCTTAGGGTGACAGCTGTGGCCTTCAGGATGGCTATACTAAATATTTTGTCTGCAGATTCAGGAACGAGTGTCACATCTGCCTGTCTGGGATCATGTGCCCCGTCCGCCACTAATCCAGGCACCTGTGCTACGTCCGCCAATGATTCTGTGCCACGTCTCCTGGTCCGGATTCTGTGTTGCATGTTGAGGGTCCGGATACTGACATGAT
Organism: Phyllomedusa bahiana; assembly: GCA_025379985.1. Classification (NCBI taxonomy): domain Eukaryota; kingdom Metazoa; phylum Chordata; class Amphibia; order Anura; family Hylidae; genus Phyllomedusa; species Phyllomedusa bahiana. The sequence goes on from JAODAL010003013.1 coordinate 53,740, forward strand.
CCACATGGCTTCATGCTACTACATGCCAATTGACTCTGGCAGAAGCTGTGCTATGGCTAGTCAAGTGCTTTCTGTGCTTTTCAGTAGGGTAACAGTTAAGCACTTCATTCCAACAAGCACAATCTTGATCACCATCAGAGGGGGAACTATGTAGCCCTGCATGTCGTTTTCCTCTGTGCCTAACTTTTTGCTGTGCAAGTGGTTCCTGCAGGGATCACTGGCCACCTGAACTTTGGTTTTGTTTCAGTTTACCTGGTCTTCTGTTTTGTATCCTGCCTGCTGGACTCTCATTCCTGCTCCGTGGCGCCCTCCGCAGTTTTTCAGGCTGTCTTGGTTTTCAATATGCTGTGTATTCACTAATGTTCTCTAACAAACTTCTCAGGCCTTCAGAAATCAACTGTAGATGTACTGAGAATAAATTACATACGCATGTACTCTATTTAATTAGGTGACTTCTAAAGGCAATTTGTCACACTGGAATTTTATTTAAGGTAAATTTACACGGCATATTGTGGCACGTACTGTACATGCTGAACTATGCTGGGTGTTTTAGAAGTACGCGCTGGCCAGCGCCTACTTCTGAAATGCTCTTTGCAGGCTCCCATAGACTTTTGTTTTCCCCAGGGCGTAAGCACAGGGAAGAAGTGACATGTTACTTCTTTCTCTCGGCACGCAAACACATGGGGAAAAACATCAGGTAATCATACTGGAGCTCTCATTGAGAGCTATGAATTACCGTATTTGCACAATACGCCCCATAATATGGAGCGCAAATACACCATGTGAACATACCATTAGGGGTATCAAAGTATAGGGGGCTGAATACATAGGCACGACACACTTTTCAGTTTTTTTATTTTATTTACACTTCACAATTACTTGCTACTTTGTGTTGCTATATGACATACAATATAAATAAAATACATTTGTTATTGGCTGTAGTGTTTAAAATTTAGCTTAAGGGGTATGAATACTTTTTCAACCCACCGTAGGCAAATGAGGGTTTGTTTTATTAATGGTACTAATAGTGTACCATTTAAATCGAAGAAAGGAAAATCAGACTTACTCCACCCAGACCAGGATAATCTAAGCCAGCACAGGACATTTTAGGAAATCCGCCTTGAGCAAGAAACAGTCAATCATCAATCCACATGAATAAATCCTTCTTCCCACTTCTCAAGTCTTTATAAAATCATTATACTTTTAATCCTTCATGTTAAAACATATATATAATGGTACAAGCATAGCCAAGTAAATAAGATGCTAAACAAGACACAAACAAAGATTGACCTATAATCTTTGTCTCAGTTGAAGCATGAACTGAACAAACTTTAATTGTGCCCAAGGCAGGGGTTGCATAATGTGTCTGCACCCTTGCACACAGTAGTTCAGTATCCGGGCTAGATAATCATACATTTAATTATACTTAATCCATCTATACTGCAATGCATGTTTAAGAACAAAAAGCACAGAATTAAAACGCAATCTGTCTTCTTTGGGTAGGTTCATCTACCCGACATTACATGTGTTTTTCCACTCCTTTCAGTTTACTCATTATACTACAGAATACTTACTTCTAGTTTTCAGGGTATGTTCACATGGCTGATTTAGATGCTGTTTTTGGAGCAGTTTTCGGAGCGCTTCCACGCCCAAAACAGCAGCAAAAAAGCCTCCAGAACGCCCCCAGTTCATTTTCATTGATTCCTATGTAAAACAGCGTTGTAGTTCACACACGATGAAGTTTTTACGTGCATATTAGGCACTTCTTTGGAAGCTGTTTTGGGTGCTGAAAGAAGCGTCATGTCAATTCTTGAAGCGTTTTCAGCACTACAAATCCCCATAGGAATCAATGGAGATCTTCAAAACCTCGTTCAAAACCTTGTTGCATTTTTAGACATGTATTTCAGTTCGTTTTTTTACCTGGCTATTAAATTGTATGGGGGAAAACAGTGTTGAAAACCTTGTCCAAAACCTCATCCAAATCCTCGTCCAAAAAACACTGTCAAAAAAGCGCCAATAAAATCCATCTAAAGCCTCTTCTGAAGACGTGTGTTCCAAGCAGAGTGTTGATGCTGTTTTGGGTGCTGAAAAATCAGCGTCCAAACAGCGTCCAAATAAACCGTGTGAACACACCCTAATAGGTAGATTTCAGACTCCAAATTCCAGCGGAATTTTTGCAGCGGGAAGAGGTTTGTTGCTGCTTGAATTCCTGTCATGACAACAAATGTAATTATGTTACCAGTTACTATATTACCAACTATTAACTCAGACAATGATATCTTAACGTTTTTTTACTTTTATCTGGAGATCCACTTTCCCCAGCTATATAACCATATAAGTATTCCATATTTCCAGTGTTTACACAAGCTTACATTGTTAGAGCGTACATCCCTAAATAAATACGGGAATAAATATAATAAAAACTATACATTGGGGCACAGTTATTAATACCATCTAATACTTAGACAAAAAAAAATTGCACAAAAGAAAGCAAACAAATGTAATAATTGTGCCCATGGGGAAGGTCGGAATATGTATAACCACAACCTATATAGAAACTACTGAATCAGAGATTATAGAATGCATGATAACATTACATATTTATTTGTTTAAATGTGATAAAAATTACTAAAAAGATATAGGTACCATGGAATACTGTACAATCAAACATGAATAGTAATATAGTATGATCCAAAAATAACCCAAATGGACATATTGCACATGCACCTACATGATTAATAAAGTGAAGTTGTGAATAAATAGTACAATATGCAGACATGGTTATAAATAAATGAAATGCTTGTGCATTGAAGAAATAAAGTGTCAGTGCAGAAGGACTGTGTTCATGTCATAGTAGTGCACTGATGTTAGGTGCTTAGATAAAAAAGGGTAAAAATTCCATAAGTGACTATCATTCCAAAAGTAATGGCGCTCCAGAATGCTGCCAACCCCGATGCGCATTTCTGCGCAATGCCTTCATCTGGGGGTAGGCGTCATCTAGGGGGATCTTGTATAAGTATGAAGCACCACCAGTGAAAATGATGCCCTGCGATTAATCCAGAGCATCAGAAACATGGGAGACCATGTCTTTGTCCGAACTTCTTCAGAAAGCAAGATTGAATTGTATTTTATGGGAACAAATCATCCTGTTCCTCATTGTCTGGTCTGATATGTAAACCCTCTGGAGTAATTAGTACCTTTCTTGATATAATAGTGTATATCCTATTTACTTGGCTAAATGCTGTCTGGGCCTTTTTTGGTTATAACAAAAGAAATTTGTATAAGGTGTATACAAAATGACATTGTATAGTAAAATATGTCAGCTGGTCAGATTCATATAATGTGTATATAAAAATAACCAAAATAATAATATAATAATGTATTCATGTTAACAAAAAAAGATAAATCTAAATTTTATTTTATTTGCTGAGCATTATTTGTCGTGATTTCTTATGCACAATATATTCAGAATACACACAAAAATATATATATATATATTTATATATATATATATAATATATATATATATATATATATATATATATATATATATATATATATATATATATATAGTGCACATATTGTGCTTAACAAGTCACGACAAATAATACCCAGCAAATAAAATTATAAAAATAATGTATAAAGCAGTGAAAAACACAAAAAAAAAGAATAAAGAGGTTAATAAGTATTATTTGTGTGTGACCTAAGCAGTCATTACCAGCTCCACAACATATATTTTGGGACTTCATACTTAAAGAAAAAAAATTAAATAAGTTGTTCAATTAGACTAAACAGTCTACAAATGCACCAAATTAATCAGTGACTCAGCTGTATGATCTGTCTGGCACATGTTTAGACTGTCTAGTGTAAGTTTACACTATTATTTGACTTAGTTGACACTAAATATAGCACCAAAATGTTGGAGCATTTTTGTTGCACAGTGTCACATGTTAAGCCACACCCCTTTGATGATACCACGGCCATTCTCATAATTGAAGAACATTTTTGTTGGACGAGACGCAGAAGTGTCTAAAAACTGTCTAAACACATAATAAATGTGGTGTGAAGTATGTACAACAGTGTTTTGCTGCAGTTGCCATGGTGATTGTGCTCCATTTTGTCTTTTAATGTATTTTTTCTTCATCAATTTTTTTATACATTGACAACCCAAAGTTATGGCAACAGATGATCCTTTGAAAGATTGGTCTTGTTAGGAATATGTGCATGGCTCTTTAAGAGTTTGTGGTCTCTTTCCAGCCTCAGCCAGGGTCTTGTATGGAACCTCTATAGTTAGGAAGCCATTTCCTGGTAGGGGCGGGATATTTAAACCTTCGTGTTTCCTCTGTCTTTCCCTGTGGTTTCTTCCTGTATTCTCGTTATCGTCCCTGTGCGTTTGCTGTTCTATTGGACTTCTACTGGCTCTAGACGATGGTTTATATGGTCCATATTCTTGTTATTCTTCTGCTTGCTGACTCGATACTGCGTGATCTCCTGGTTTGACCTTGGCCCACCTGCCATTGCTATCTTCTTCTTTTCTGTTGTGCCTGTGTCTGTTTGTCATCTGTCTATTTGCCTTCTGTTTGTTGTCATCCATTTATCTAGGGTATGATCAGGATAAGGCACAAATGCAGGGTGGCCCATTTAGGGCTAGTTGCTCTGCATAGGCAGGGTAAGCCAAGAAAAGTTTAGTGCGTCCCTGACAGAATTACAGGTCCATTTTCTCCTGAACCCCAATGCCCTTTTGACATAGTGGTTGACCAGATGCATTTTTTTGATGCAGTTTGGAGTATGGTGGGGTCAGTTGCAGGAGACTACATCCTCCCAGAATGCGGTTTAATGTACCCACCTATGGAGCCTTAGCTTAACCTGCAGGACTGTTTTTCTGGTGACCAAGGTACCTTTTTTACTTTCCTGAAAGATGAAGGCTGTATTTTCAGCTTAGGTCCCACTCATCCGGAACTGAGGAAATTATAACTGATTCAAAAGAAGAATGCTGATAAATGATGCACTGCGAGACCAACCTTCGCGGTCAAGTATAAAGTCTGGCGCGCTACTAAAAACATGAAACTGAAACATGAAACCTTCCAGATCCCCGATGTTTTCCATAAATGTCTCCTTAAACGTATATACCTCCAGTTGGTCCCCGAAAAGAACCTTCCACTCCAGTTAAGGTGTAGGGGGACATGTAATTCAAAATAGAGAGAATTGTGGATTCTCGGTGGGTCGGGAATGGGAGACAATACCTAGTCCATTGGAAGAGTTATGGACTGGAGGGTTTCAGCCTTGTCTGTTCAGGCGAACTGACTGCTGAGGGCATTTCACACTAAAGGCCACATGTATGAAAACTGTCTAGGTCTAAAACTCCCTTTGTTGCCCATAGGAACCAATCACAGCGCCCCTTTCGTTTTACCAGAACACTATATGAAATAAAAGAGGCGCTCTGATTGGTTGCTATGGGCAACAAAGTGAGTATTAGATCTAGACAGTTTTCAAACATGTGGCCCTAAGTTTTCCTGTAAACCTGGTCTTAGAATTAAGGGTCCAGTGGCCCCTTGTAAAAGAGGGGTTGCTGTTAGGAATATGTTTATTGCCCTTTAAGAGGTCCTGGTCACTTTCAAGCCTCAGCAAGGGTTCTATACGGAACCTTTATGGTTAACTATCTGGGCCAATTCCTGGCTGGGGTGGGTTATTTAAACCTTCCTGCTTCCCCTGTCTTTGCCTGTGATTGTTTCCTGTTTACCTGACTCTTGTCCCTGTGTGTTTGCTGTTCTTTTGGGCTTCTTCCAGCTCTGGACTCCTGTTTATATCTCCGTTATTCTTCTGCCTGCGATCTCCTTTAACCTTGGCCCATCTGACATTGCTATCCTCCTGTTTTCTGTTGTGTCTGTACCTGTTTATCATTCATCTGGTGCCATCCATTTGGCTAGGGTTAGTTCAGGACGAGGCATGAGTGCAGTGTCGCCCCTTTCGGGACGGTTGCTCTGCTTAGACAGGGTAAGCCAGTGAAAGATTAGGGCGTCTTTAATCTACCTAATGCTAGTTATTTAGGTGGAGTAGATTTCAGCTATAATTTATGCCATCTTCTGGCATAATTTATCCTTGGAAGGCCATGCCTTCCACTAAGCTCTACCCACTTAAAATATATATTTCACTAAAATGTCCGACTTTTGTATGTCAGAATACTGGTGTTCTAGATGTAATGAATTCCACTATATTTCAATAGTTTAAATGAGACATTTCTTTCTTAGGGGAAATCATATCTTTGGTAAATTATATTCATACATAGATAGTATCAGACTTTGTGATCTAGAAACATAGGAACAATGAAAATCTCTTCTCTGATAAAGTTCCTTTTTAATCTGGCAATTGGATTATTAGCAGGGAAAAATTGTAAAGGTATAATGTCTTGTCTCATGTAAAAACCTAACATGGGATCACACCTTTATTTGGTAGAAAAAAAAGGGTTGTCACCTTCCAGGGCATCACACAATGCATCTGGAATTCCACTGTTCACCCTTTAAGCTCTAAAGGGGATAACAAAACAGTGCTGTTATTGTTGTCTAATTATTCACGAATAAACAAACCACACTATTATGATTAGAAAAGGATCAAATGGCAGCACAGTGCTTACCATTCTAATTAGTTATCCACAAAAAAGCTTCACGGTAAGCATTCAAATGAACCTGAAGCTTAAAAGCAACGACCTTATATGATTCTTTTAAATGGAAAACAATTGAAGGACCTAGCAGGAAATACAACCTCAAACCTTAGTTTTTGAAGACTGTAAACCCATGATCTATAGTATAGGTTATTAAAGGGGTTGTCTCGTTACAGCAATTGACAATGTTTTCTGCTGGTTACCAAGCACAGCTTGTGAAATGGAGGGGCGTGTTTCTCCTCCCAGCAGGGAAAATCTTCTCTCTCTGCAGACACAGTGCCCCACACTGTGCACATGAGGATTCATTCTGTGTGAGCTGGGGGAAGGGAGAGGTTCTCAGCTGTCATTGGACATAAAAAGTGTAACTCAATAGTGTATATCTACATTTCTCGCTCTCTCTATATATACTTTGTAACTAGAATGGGTATTTGACATTCAGGACTCTGGGAAAGATGGGAAATTTTTCTTTCTCTGTCTCTCTCTCTCACATAGTGATATATCCTGCAGCTCATTACACATCTGACCTCTACAGATCTGCAGAAAAAAACTATACGCTTTATCTGTCTGTGTTTACATGAGACTGCAGATCTGTGTTGCAAAATTGTTTTATGTGGGACTGCACAGTACAGCTGTTTCCCCTCTGTCTGTAATTTGCATGGGACTGCTGTCTTCTCTTTCTGATTTACATGGTACTGCACATGATCTCTCTCTCTCTCTCTGCTGCAGGACCTCTGATCGCAGTCAGTGAATAACAACCTGTCCTGCACAGTTCATTGCCTCAGCTGCTGCAGGATCTCTGATTGCAGTCTTTGAATGACAACCTGTCCTGCCCAGTTCTCTCTCCCTCTCTCTCTGGTGCATGCTGCTGCTTTTACATACGTACCCCTGCGTGTTCCCGTCCACGACCCGTTCGCTGCATCTCTTTAGCATGTACATTCTAGTCCACGACCTGGGCGGGACAGAACTCAACCAACAGCCAGTAATATATTAGCGGGGTGTAACATGACCTGGGCTCAAACACCGTTACTAAGCGCACATAAAGCAGCCCATTCTCTTAAACCACAGCACTTTGCTAATGGTAACCAAGGAAGTACATGCTTAGATTTTTGTTCCCCTCATTTTAAACTATGATCTTCGTAGTGAAACAACCCCTTTAATACCTGGTCGTGTCGAGGTCCAACTAATTCTGTTTGATACAGTACTTCCATAATATAAACTGAAATTAGACCATCTAAAAATGCAACGGCTCATACTGTATGATACAAAATCTGCCACATGTTTAGACACTTTTGTTTAATTTTGTACCACTTATTAGTTGACTAAGTGTAAGACAATAAATGTGAGAACATTTGGGCACCTTTTTATCACATGATGTTGCACAATAAACCACTTCTGTAAAGCCATGCCTATTACCTTGAAGCCATGCCCCAAAAAGTGCATAATGGCTCACAATGTGCTACAATTCTGGTACAATGGTCATAGTAAATGCGCCCCAGTGTAATACATTCATTTTTGGCTGTGAACGGGACTGAGATGTAGTACTAAGCATAGCTGCAGCTGCATGTACAGAGCTGTGACTGGGTATAGCAGTTATGCTAAGGATAGACTATTAATTTTACAGGCCAGGAACATTCCCTTCATGTTTTAATTATTAAAACAGTTGTGATTATAATTATTCAATAAAGACCAATAGGTGGTGAAATAGTCTATATGAAAGAATAAATCAGAAATCTAGAAAAATAAAGTTTCAATCCTATTAAAACCTCATTAGTGTGATTTATAATTTGTGATGTTTGAAGAGCGGCAAATACCAAAAGCTGCAAATTGGACTTCCCAAAAATTAAGAAATAAGTATGAACATGTGGTACTCCCTCATATAAATGTTTAGAGGTACAGTGAAGGAAATAATTATTTGATCCCTTGCTGATTGTGTAAATTTGCCCACTGACAAAGACATTGGAGGGCCACATGTATGAAACTGTTTAGGTCTAAAATAGTGTTGAGCGATTACGTTGGCTATCGACATCGGGCGATAGTCGATAGTCGGCCACCATCGATAAGGTTTTTCGATAGTGAGCATCGATTATGAGCGATGACCATTAAAGTCTATGGGAGAGCAACAACACCTTCATTCTTACACCCAAACAGGGCTGGAGAAGCTGGAATTAACATCCAAAACAGTCAAATGTATACGTGCTACATCTTAGGCACAACACTTAGGCTATAAAAGCCACAGAAAAAAAAAACACACACCATTCACTATCCCTGTCTTGTACCACAGCATGACCCTTAAACCTGCATCACCCACAAATTAAAAAGTGCCAGAAGGCAGTATTATTTGAACCATCATTTTACTTGAACTGGACATTGAATATCCCTGTCCTGGAACGCAGCTGACCCTAAAAACCTGCATGACCCACAAATTAAAAAGTGCCGGAAGAAAGTAGTCTTTGAACCACCCTTTTAGTTTCACTGGACATTGACAAACCTGTCCTGACGCAGCATGACCCTTAAACCTGCTGACCACAGTAAAAATGCCGGAAAAGTAGTCTTCAACCACCATTTTAGTTCACGACATGACTATACCTGTCCTGGCCACAGCATGAGCCCCAAACCTGCATGACCCAGATTTGTGGCCGTGACTGGGAGGACGAGGAGGTAAGACTGCTGCTTGCAGGTTGCATTAACCACTGAAGGACAGATTTGAGACGCTGTTCTTTACTGAGATTCACAGGGCCCTGACCCAGCGATGACAGGCCTGACGGTCCTGCAATTGATGATCCGCTGGCATGCGTGTTGTCGCCAGCACTGGAAGGAGCACCTTCTCGTACCTTTACCTCCATGTCCTACCCCCCTCTTTGCTCGCACCACTGAATTTGGCTCTATGTTCAAAAATATAAAAATTTTGAGAAGGTAGGGAATATTTTTGGGAAAAGTCTTTATTAAAAGACGGAAAAATCACAGCATTCTCAAATCCTCTAACAAAAAAAAATTTGCTGGATTAAAATTTTAAATTTGCAGGTGTTAAAAAAAATTTGGAGGGCAAAAAAGTGCAAAAAACAGTTCTGTTAGTTTTGATAATGAGGTATTTTTTGACCTTCTTTCCCTGGGTGACTATGAATTGCTTTTTTTAAGTTTTACGTGAAAGCTGCTTTCAATGAAAAAAGTGGGTGCGCAAAAGAAAAAAAACACGTATCTGTTATGTTTTCGTATTACCGGTCTTTTTTTGCCCCTTTCAATTCCCCGTGGTGACTATAGAATTGTGTTTTAAGATTTAGGGGAAAGTGGTAAATGAACAAAGCTGGGTGCGCAAAAGTAAAAAAACACGTATTGTTTGTTTTTTATAATACAGGGTTTTTTTTGCCCCTTTCAATTCCCCGTGGTGACTTAGAATTGTGTTTTAAGATTTACGTGGATGCTCGTCAATGAAAAAAGTGGGTGTGCAAAGTCAAAAAAAGTATCTGTTATGTTTTGTATAATACACGGTATTTTTTGCCCCTTTAAATTCCCCTGTGGGGGACTATAGAATTGCTGTTTTAAGATTTAGGGGTGGGTCAATGACAAAGTGGGTGCGCAAAAGTAAAAAAAATGTATTTTTGTTTTCGCATGAAACACGGTATTTTTGGAAAATAAAAAAACCTGTGTGGCTAAAGTTTTGCTGGATTGAAATTTTAAAAACTGCAAGGTGGTTATAACACAGGTGGAATGGGTAAAATTAAAAAATAAACACCTATTGAAATGTATATGATAATAAAAAGTGGAGTTTCACTTAACAAAGAGACCGCATTTACTAAAATGATGTTTATCCCAAAATAAAGTTCAGACTGCCCAATATCCCGGAAATATTCAAAAGCAAATGTTAATAAAAAAGTTTCCCCTACAATATCTACATAAGTCTTGGTGACTTTATCCAAAGTTTTTATGATAGGTTGTCTGGTTCCCCGCGGGGGCCCCCCCCCCCCCTCCCCGCCGGGGGAATTTACAGCAGTAGATGCTGCTTTAAAATTTTTGCTAACTACATAAAAACTTCAAATCTCTAAATCTAACTAAATTGGAAGGATCACAGCTAATAGTAGAGGTTTCTCTGTGCAGTAATAGATTAATTTCGCTGAGCTGTTTGGCCACAGGCAGAGCGCACGTCCTATTCCTATGAGACGCTGAGGAGACCCTAAGGTCTGAACAGGAAGGGCTGTTCTATGTTAAAAACGAGGTAAAGTGATTTTTACAGCCAAACGCAACCATACACATCCCAGTCATTACGTCGCACACACAACTCACCCTGCTCAAATTCTGTAATCTGATTTGCTGGCCGCAAAATGACAGGAAGCGCCGAAAATGGCGCGATTTAATAGATGATGCACAAGTTTTTTTAACCTTAATTATCGCATGATCTGAAAATTTCGATCACCATAAAAACCTTGCCGATTTCAACTTTGTCGATAAAAATCGCTCAACACTAGTCTAAAACTCACTCTTTAACCTATGGGCAAAAAAAAGTGAGTTTTAGACCTAAACAGGTTCATACACGTGGCCCGAACAGTCTATAATTTTAAGGGTAGGTTAATTTTAATATTGAGAGATAGAATATCCAAAATAAAATCCAGAAGCTCACATTGTATAAACTATATAAATTTCTTTCTATTTTGCTGAGAGAAATAAGTATTTGAATACTCTGGCAAACAAGACTTAATACTTGGTGGCAATACCCTTGTTGCCAAGCACAGCAGTCAGATGTTTTTTGTAGTTGATGATGAGGTTTGCGCACATGTCAGGAGGAATTTAGGTCCACTCCTCTTTACAAATCAGCTCCTAATCATTAAGATTTTGAGGCTGTCACTTTTTAGCTTCAACTCCCTCCATAAATTTTCTATGGGATTAAGGTCTGGAGACTGGCTTAATGTGCTTCTTTTCATTTATCTTTGTTGCCTTGGTGTAGTTTTGGGTTTATTGTCTTAATGGAAGACCCAGCCACGACCCATTTTAATGTCCTGGCGGAGGGAAAGAGGTTGTCACTCAGGGTTTTATGGTACATGGCTCCATCCATTCTCCCATTGATGCGGTGAAGTAGTCCTGTGCCCTTAGCAGAGAAACACCCCAAACATAATGTTTCCTCCTCCATGCTTGACAGTGGGGATGGTGTTCTTTGGGTCATAGGCAGCATTTTCTTCCTCCAAACACGGCGAGTTGCGTTAATACCAAAGAGCTTAAATTTTGTCTCATCTGACCACAGCACCTTCTCCCACTCACTCAGAATCATCCAGGTTTTCATTGGCAAATTTCAGATGGGCCTGCACACGTTCCCTCGTGAGCAGGGGGACCTTAAGGGCACTGCAGGATTTTAAACCATTATGGCGTAATGTGTTACCAATGGTTTTCTTGGTGACTGTGGTCCCAGCTGCCTTGAGATCATAAACAAGTCTCCCCCCCACCCTGTGTAGCTTTAGGCTGATCTCTCACCTTCCTCATGATCAAGGATGCCCCACGAGGTGAGATTTTGCATGGTGCCCCAGATCGATGTCAATTGACAGTCATTTTGGATTTCTTCCATTTTCTTACTATTGCACCAACAGTTGTCTCCTTCTCATCCAGCATCTTACTTATGTTTTTTAGCCCATTCCAGCTTTCTTCAGGTCTATATTTTTGTCCCTGTCATCCTTAGAAAGCTCTTTGGTCTTGCCCATGTTGTAGAGGTTAGAGTCTGAATGATTGATTGAGTCCGCGGACAGGAGTCTTTTATAAAGGTGACTATTTAAGACAGCTGTCTTTAAGGCAGGTAAGAAGTTGATTAGGAACAGCTAACTGGTCTGTAGGAGCCAGAACTCTTAATGGTTAGTAGGGGATCAGATACTTATGTCTCTCAGAAAAATGCAAATAAATTTATATAATTTCTACAATGTTATTTTCTGGATTTTATTTTTAATATTCTATCTCTCAATGTTTAAATTAACCTGCCCTTAAAATTATAGACTATTCATGTCTTTGTCAGTGGGCAAACTTACAAAATCAGCAAGGGATCAAATAATTATTTCCTTCACTGTGTACTAACCAGATATCATAAAACAAAGAAGCCTCAACACCTCAACACAGGCAAATCAAAAACTGACAACAAAGACAATCAAAATTGAATGAATATAAGAATTGTTGATAACGAGAGCTCATTTTCATTCTAAGGCTATGTTCACACGGCTTAATTGCGGGACGTAATTACGCCCCGCAATTACGCCATGTGGACGGGGGCGGGGCGGCAGCGGGGGAGTGAGCAGGGGGCCGGCACTTCGCCGGCCCATAGACAATCACTGCTAGCGGCGTATACGCGCCGCTAGAAAGTGACATGTCAATTATCTCCCCGCCCGGTGGCTTCGCCGGGCGGGGAGAGGAGACGTAATCCATAGTTCTCTATGAGAACTGTGAATTACCGTAATGAATGGGCCGTTTTCGGCCCGTAATTGGCGCACTTCGGCGCGTAATTACGGACCGAAATACGGCCCATTTTAAACCGTGTGAACATGCCTTAAGGGCGCATTCACACAGTGCATTTGTGGTGCTTTTCCCCCCCAGAAATGCACAGCAATTAATTTCTGCAAAAATGCACCAAAAACGCACTGAGCGAAAGCACCCTGATCTCCTGTCCTCACTCTCTTACATTGAGACTTTCAGTAGGATACATTTAAGTAGACCTTATTTGGTGTGGTGCACCGTAGCAAATGTGGTTTACTTCTTTGTATTTATGTCCTAATGGAGGTCTTTCTTTAGGTGAAACAGAACAAAAGCCTAGAATGAAAAATACAAAAAGGAGAAAAAGGACAGATTGAAGGAAATGTGGCAGTATGGAAAGTAGATTTCAAATCTCAGAGAGACATCTGGAAATACAACCATTTTCCCATAGAACTGGGATGGTTGTGTCACATGGATCTATGTCATTCTACATCACATAAGTTATATGCTCCTCTTACCTAGTGGGGGCATCACAACCATGGACCAGATCTTAATCAGAGGGAACTTCCACACTCCTTATCAATGAAGTGATCCAACTATTTACAACTACAACAGTTTACTCTCTTTCCCATACTGATATCATCTGCTTCACACCACTTGTCCAATACAAAAGATGGATGGGCACCAAGGGATCAAATTATAGCACATACCATGTACTCTTCTTTTCTAAGACATGCTTGGATCCTCCATCACTTTCTCAAAAGCCTCGGTGGTGCTCGGCCATAAAGTGCCGCCTTACTTTCTTTGTTTTCGTTTTACACCACTTGTCCCTTTTGCATCCCTATTTTATTGTACTTTATGTATAAATTTGTGAAGTTACATTTTCTATTAAACAACGCCTTATGAAGAGTCCCAGGCAGTCTTCTAAGCTTGTGATTTTTCATAATCCTTTTATTTTGCCATTAAAAAGTATGTACAGCTGAGGACTCAGTATTATCTTTTCTATCTACTGGCTAATATTATTAATATTTTTTTACTTTAAGCTGTAGATAGATTGAAAGAATTAGATTTTTCTGAGTTTGCCTTACTATAGTGGCACCCTCAGGATGCATATATCTGTATAGCACTGCAGAATATGTTGGCTCAATATAAGCAACTGAAAATAAATTGGGAAATGCATATCATTCTGTTATATATTAGCCTGGTGACATGGGATAAAACATCCTCATCAACTGTGCTCACTGGAAAATTGTTTGCTACAGTACAGCAAAAGAACAATCCTTTTGTATATGTTGAAATACAAATGGTGAACATACAAATCATAATGTAATGAAGAAAAAAGAACAAAGGAATTAGCTGTTGCCAGACACTTTTGTTAAACCACTTATCTACTGATGACAACAAAGGGTAGGGTATGTTGAAAGTCAGGCGACTGTAATCTAATGTGTACAAATACCTATAGTCTATTTTATTTTCTCATAGTCTACTCTAGAAGGAGTTTTTGGAGGTGCTGAACATTTGATGACTGCTTCTCCTTCACTCTGCGGTCCAAGCTCATCCCAAACCATCTGAATTAGGTTTAGGTCTGGTGATTAGGAAGGCTACATCATCTGACAGGATGGTACATTAAAGGGGTTTTACCACGAATGAATGTCTTCTGCACAGGTTGCCTGCAACTAGCTGCAAGCCACCTGTGCATGAGAATGATGTGGGCAGTACTTACAGCCATCCTTCCCATGCACTTTTATGGGAGCTCCAAATATAGCCAAGTGCCCACACTATATTTAGGAGTAGAGATGAGCGAGCAGTAAAAAGTTCTAGTTCAATTAGAACATCGAACTTTAGTGTATTTGTTTCGAGGTTTTATTCGAACTAAAACTCAATTCCCAGTAAAGTCAATGGGAGAAGATGTTCTGGTTAATTTTTTTATACCTATACAAGTGAAGAGAAGCTGTACCATCCATAACAGTAAACTGGATACGTGGAACGACTTAGTGAAGAAAATTTGGCTCTAAGAGTGACAGAAAAAAGTTGAGCGGCTAAAATACTTCATTACTTTTAATGGGTAACTGAAAAGATGAGGACAGCTTGCAAGCAGGGGCGTAGCTGTAGGAGGTGCAGCACAGGGCCCTGAATCCTGAGGGGGACCAAAAGCCCCTTTGACACATAGGAGATTTGGAGACGGTGTGTTATTACTTAACCACCAAAACTGCAAAAACAGAACTTTTGGGCACTGAGTATGACTTAGCACATTCAAGCACTCTGTATAATATATGTCCATGTATATGAGAGTTAGGTGTTATGTGAGCCTGCAAATGTCGCCAAATAACAGCTTCTGGGTGTGGGAAAGATGCAGCCAGTAATACCAACTCCCTAACTATTGATGTCCATGGAGAGGAAAATGCAGTACAGTACAGAGAGTGAGCTGAAAATGATGTTCACAAGGCAATACAGTGAAATAAATATAACATGGTCATGTGATTTTAGCAGTCAATGAGAGCGCTACACCTCAGCGATGACGTTTTTGACACTTCTCTGTGCTCTGTACTGATTAGATGGCCGTCAAAAGTGCAGAAAGCTAATGAAAACGAAACTGAAAATGGCGTGTCAAACTAGAATTAGACCTTTACATGAACGAACAGTAAAATGTTCAGTTTGAGTTCTAAAAATTCGAGAAGTTCTACTAGAACTTTTCTAGAACGGTTCAATCAACACTATTTAGGAGCTCCCATAGAAGTGGATGGGGAGGAGGGCCACAAGCGCCGCCACCCTCCTCTTTCTCTTGCATGGTCGGTTTGCAGCTAGCTGCAGTTAACCTGTGTAGTGGATATTCGTTCATGGTAAAACCCCTTTAAGTGCAAACTAGATAGGATGATGTCTCACTGGAAAACATTGTTGTAGTCATGCTGGTTAAAGGTGTTTTCTCACTACAAAGATTTTCTTTTAACCTTAAGAGGCTGTTAGTTGAAAACTCTTTATAAATATATTGCTTTGTTGATCTTACTTTAGTCATGAAATAAGAGACCTTTTATGTACTCTTGAATACACACAGGTTTCTATGGTTACCTAGCTACCAGTCCATAACTCTATATATGATTAGCTAGGAGAGCAAGGAGTGATGTTACCCCATGGCCAGACTGAATTATTTGAGAACAAATAATTATCGCTAGCAAGATTAGCTTCTGTATGCAGATAAATCCATTGTATTCAGTTCTCACAGCACATGTAGCTTTTGTTTAATGAGGATTAGCTTTCCCATACCTCTCAAGGTAACGGCTCAGCTAGAAACTGAATATGCTAATCACTGCTAAAAAAAAACACATACAGCCTGAGGAGACAAATTGAGTGTAAGATGCTTGTGTCAGTGAAACAGTCCAGTGTGCCTTGAATTTTGAATAAATCACCAACAATGTCACCAGTAAAGTGCCCCAAAAACATTGCACCTGTTCCTCCATGCTTCATAGCGGCAACCAGAGCTATCTGCTCAGCTTTTATGCATCTCAAAAGCACATGACAGTTGTATCAAAAATCTCAAATTTTGACTCATCAGACCAAAATACAGAAATACCACTGGTTTAATGTCTATTTCTTATGTTTCTTAGCCCAAGATATTCTCTTTTTGTTGTTCCTCAGTACTGACTTCTTTGCAGGAATTCATAGGCTTTCTTGTAGTTTCCTCTGAGCAACTGATGTTGAGATATGGCCGGTGCTTGATCTCTGTAAAGCATTCATGAAATCTCTAAACTGAGGTGCTGTGAATTTCTGAGGCTGGTAATCATAATGAATTTATTCTCCGCACCAGAGGTAAATCTTGGCCTCCCTTTCCCAGGACAATCCTCCTGAGAGCCAATTTTATCATTATCATTGGATGGTTTTCATATCTTAAAGTGATGATGGTCTGTTGTTTCTCTTTACTTGTGTGATAATCGTGCCTACTCAGGCCTCAGCACAATCCTCTATCTGGAAAGTATGGCAGAAAATGTGCTTTTGGCCATGATTTTGTGCTTGTATATTATGTGTTCGATGTACTAGTCTGAACACTACCTTGTCTGCGACTACAGGACTTTGACACCACACCAATCTGCTCTTGTGCTAGCCTAGTCCTAGGCTGCAGACAACTGAGAAAGAGTGGTGATTGACAGGTGCCCTCACCAATTGTCTTTCTTATTACCTGCCTGTGTTCTTTGTGGTCTTGGTGTCAGAGGGCCAGTCCAATTATAGCCTGGTCCAGAATTCTGATATCCCTTAAAAAGATCTCTTCTGCTCATTAGCATTGCTGGTTATAGTCTTTGGCTTGTGCTAGTATGCAGTGTATTCTGTTTTGTAATGCTTGGATTTCTCACCTTTTGCCTGCCTTTTGACCTCAGTTTTTGCCTGTTGTTCGGTACTTTCTTGCTCTTCCTGGTTTTGACCCTTTTCTGCCCGACTATCCTGCTATTGTGTTTAACCTTTCTTGTCTGTTCTGTGTTTGCACGTACTACTGAAGGCAGGCACTTTAGGGTTGGGTAGGCAAAGGACAGGAAGGGAGGGTCTATCGCTAGGGCTCCCTGTCTGTCTGTCCCTGTCTATGTGCTCCAGGGGTACATTACAACTTAGTTGAGTGATTCTTGCAAAAATGTGGATTAGAACAGTTTTCAAATAGAGCGAAACACTGTATTGAACGCTGTATCAATCCTATCTGTACACAACACAAGTTATGTTCTCAAACACATTATGAAGGCAAGAAATTTCACGAACTCTTGACAAGGCATACCTGTGTGTTGCATAATCTCAGGTGACTACCTCAAGAGGCCGAGAGAATGCCAAGAGTGTGCAAAGCTGCCATCAAAGCAAAAGGGGGCTATTTTGAAACATATTATGGTATGCTTAACACTTTTTTGTTTACTATGTAATTCCATATGTGTTTTTTTATGTGTTTCAATGTCTCCAATATGAATCTACAGAGTAGAAATTAAAAAAAAAAAAAATGGAATAAAAAGATGTGTCCAAACTTTTGACCGTTAGTGTGGGAGCATGCAGTTTTCCGGTATGGTTTGTTGTGTAAAACAGTCCATATAAATGTTACTGTTTATTTTGTATTATATATACCAGGTAATATTGCTATTTTATTTATATAATTTGTCTGTATTTCTTTTTTTTTGTTGCCCTTTAAATAATTTCTGTGACTCATCTAACTTCCTATTCCATCCCTTTAGAGAGGATCCATTTGACACCAGAAACCTTTAGCAATGTGAGCTTGCCAAGTTTCTGTCAAAGATATTCACCTCTAATCATATTTTCACTGCATTGAAGCTTTTTAGAGGCAAGTAATGATGACCCACACTTTAATTTCCAAACATTAAAAACATGAAGCTACTTTGTCCTTGCATAACATCATGTTACTATGTTACTATCAAATATTAGCAAAACAATTCTATTTGTTGTATTTTTACTGGTGGAAATTTTGTTATATTACTCTTAGGGTATTAGGACAGTAAATGGGATGATATTACATTTCGTCATTGTCTGGCAAATGAATGGCCTTAGGGAATCTGGAGATGATGTCATTTTACATTTGTCCTTCTAGCAGATCATCTAGGTCACTTTTGTATTTTCTTTCCTAAATCAAATACAGTACAGGCTTTTATTATTCAAAGAAGGAGAAAATGAAAAGCAGAATTTATATGGAATTTTTATAGGGCGGGGGGGGATTCAAAAGCCCCTTTTCCCGTATAAATATATAAAACAAAAAAAATTTAAATTTTACTTTTTAAATGTTAAAAAAAAGGCTCCTGATTAATTCTCCAGGAACGCACCCTCCACTGAAATTTTACATCAAAGATCACGGTGGCTAATCGTTGCAACCAGTGGACCTTGCCATGAAACTAACAAGATCACATATTTATCTTAATGGTGTGTAAATGCAACTCTGCAGAAATGTTTTTAGTTGTAATATAGATGGAACCGCAAAGGGGATCTACATCCTAGTGGCGTCTCCAAATTATCCTAGGACAAGTAAAGGTGCACTGAGAAAGAAAATCACAACTTGCCTTGTTGCTGTGAATATACTTTCTGTCTTTATTCTCAAAATGGCAGATTTTTATACTTTTGAAGGTTAGCAAGATAAGAAAGCATCACATGGACCTAACTGTTAGTCTCTATTGGTTACATCCTTGGCTGAGGCATACTTCCTTTAGCTCAGGAATGTCCGAACATGGGGTGTAACCTCAGAGGAGGCACTATCTTGGATTATACGGCAGTTATCTCTATAAGCATGTTATGTGGCGGCCATTTTGTTAACACATTAGATGTAGGTTATATAGGCAGCTTTTACGTGCCATAATATAAAGACATACGTGATGTTATACTAACTAATACATTACAATGGAGACACAAAGGATCACACATATATAACCTTTGTTCCCATCCACAACAATTGAATTTTACAAAAAAAGGGAGGTGATATTGTTCTTCAGAGGGGCTTTAATGTATAAATTTATGCATATATACATAGTTTGATGCTTGTATTGTAAACTATAAGTGCATCCTCTACAAATCAGAAAGCAACTTTTCCTTCAGTCGGCTTTAAACAAGTGTAATACTGTTGCATTTCTACATCCATATTAGAGACTGATGCAACTTTGGGTTCTGGGTCAGGATTATACGGATGCAGAAATACACTTGTATTACACTTACAAGAAACCATCCTATAGGGCATTCAAATAGTAGCTAACGAGTTATATGTCTAAGTCATCATATTAGATTCTAACAGAGCTAAACCAACCATTGTTTTAGTTTGCACAGTATTTCATCATTGGGTAGGCAAGTGTGACAACCAAAATGGAGAAAAGTCCACTGTGGGCACAGCTTGGATTCTTTAACGTGTAGATTTTGGTCATATTTTGAATCATTTTAATGCTTTGTCTGTAGATAATTTGCATCAAATCAGTATTTTATGGGTTAAAATATCTTTAAACTCCATTTTGTTGTATTGCACTTGGCTTTTTTTTTTTTTTAAACAATACGCAATACTTCTAAATTTGGCCCAAATTATTATTTTTTGTACTATAACTATATACAAAGAAATATTATCAGGACAAGAAATGGTATATACTTAGAAAGAGATTCTAGGGAGGGTCTTAAACATGGAAATTTCTTCTGATATAACAAGATAAAAAATCAGCGCAACAATGCCTGTAGGAATGTACTTACATGTAAAGCAAATATTTAGAGAGTGATAATTCCACCAGGATTATAAAATGTGACTACTGTAGAATGGAAAACAGACGTTTCCTTTTACATACTGTAGGTGTGTAGATATACTGTAAGGTCTCCTTCAGATCAGGAACAAGTCCTGCTGAAAGGTATTCAGATGTATACCATGACATAGCTACTGCATAGTCATAGGGTGAAATGCAGCAAATATAGTCAACATGTGACTAGATGTCTTTTCAGCTACCATATACATGCAGTGTACTTCACTAGAATCAGGGACATAACTAGAGAAGCCTATGCCCCATGACTTTTGGAGTCCTCCCCCCCCCCTCCCACCTCCCCAACCACAAACATTTACTGGGACCTCTTAAGTCATGCAGTTACTAGATAATACATGGAGTGATTACCTCACCATAGAGATCACCATTATACTCATACATCATACCAAACAAATCCACTATACCAAGTCTAACAATACCAATAATGCTACTACATATGGAACTGATTATATCACCAGAACACAACCAAATATTACCACCACATGGTGATTGAATAAAACCCCTATACTATTACTGAATAAAGATCAGTATGAAAAAAAACAATATTATCGCTATATAGTGACCATATAGTGGTATATACCAGAGTACACAGGTGCCCTACAGACTATATATACCACCATATAGTGACCAAATAGTGGGAATAAACGTGTACACAGGCTCTGCAGACTGTATGTTACCTTCATGTAGTGACCATATGGTGATATATACCAGTGTACATAGGTGCACTACAGAAAGTATATTACCACCATAATTACCACCGTGCGGGTGGCAGGGGCACTAGAACCGTAGCAAAACAACATATTTATAGCTTTGCTATGGCATTTCTAGGCACATTACAGCTGGAACAGGTATACCACTTTCAAAGTCGTATAACTGAGCCAGAAATGTGTCGCCAACTACATGGCGCTAGAATGTGCTGAGATTTAATGACCTGCTTTGGAGTGGGTTTCATAAATCAGCGACACTTTCAATTAACACTATAATGAGCAGAATTTTGGCGTTAACAGCTCAGGAAAAGTAATGCAGTGTACTAACAAGTATACTCAACATTTTATTAAATTTATACATGCTATGTATGTTATCATTTACATGATGCACATTGTTGGACTCCCTATCTGCTTAACAGATATTATACAAGCATGAACTGGTGGAACATTATCCAACTTGCACATTGTCCTTATCATAAAGTAAAATGATAGTACCATAAACTACACACGTCTAAGAATGCAGTGGATTTTCTAAATTACATTAAACCAACAGATAATCTATTAGTTAAATGGATATGACTGTTTTGTTTTCTGCATAACATTTCATACATTTAGGAAAATCGCATAGTATGGAACAAATAATCAAAATGACCAGTTCCTTTCTCTTAGTGAAACCAAAATATATCTAAAGTACTTTTCATAAATATACCCCTTCTCAAAACATAGCTTTGTACTTGCAGTAAATAGCATGTTTATGTGTCACATGAGAAGAAATTGTACTAAACAATTATTAACATAAAAGGGTTGTTCTCACCACAATGATTAGCTTTAAACACGTAGGCAAAGGTAAATAAAAACTATTACTAAATACATTGCTGTTCTGATTTTGGTTTGTTTAGAAGCTAGAGGAGATTTTGGGCAACATGTATGAATAGGGCTGCGCCAGATATCAGGTGTCTTTTCAGCCCGATATCAGGCATAGCCACATTAAAACATTTTTAAATCTCCTGCGGCGCTTTGTAATGCGCCCAGTCTCGGGGGGAGGGTGGGCGTGCGTGGATGTGTGGGGAGCTCCGCACCGTAGCGAGTGCTATAGTATTTAAAGCTTCGCTACAGACTTTCTAAGCGCATTACAGTCTGAGAACAGGAAACCACCTTCCAAAAGTGGTGTATACCTGAGCCAGAAAATAGCTGCCCTAGCGCTAGAATGTGCCTGATTTATGACCTGCTGTAGAGTGGGTTCATAAATCAGACACATTCTATGCCCCTATAATGCACATGAAATTTGGCGTTAACATGCCAAATTTCACACATGTCACCCTTTGGCTATGTTCACCGTGATTTAATTGCAGGGCTAATTAGCGGCCCGCAATTACCCGTGTGGAACGGGGCCGGGAGCGGGGGGCCGGCACTTCGCCAGGCCCATAGACAATCACTGCTAGCGGCGCGTAACTCCGCTAGAAAGTGACATGTCAATTTCTCCCCGCCCGGCCGGTCTTCGCCGGCGGGAGAAGGAGACGTAATCCATAGATCTCTATGAGTAAACAGTGAATTACCTTAATGAATAGGCCGGATTTCGGCCCGTAATTGGCGCACTTCGGCGCGTAATTACGGACCGTAATACGGCCCATTTTAAGCCGTGTGAACATGGCCTTTATCTCCTGCTTGTGTACATAAGCTTCCCTAGGTAAACAACCGCCATTTTCTGCTTTCATTGCTCCAGCCGCCCTGTCCAACCATGGTGACTCACTCCTTGCTGTCTTATCTCTAGCACAGGAGCATGTTTATGTTGTTGACAAACTTTAACCCTTTAGAGCTCTGTAGCCTTGTGTACTACAGTTTACAAACCTCCTGCACTCATGTCACTATTACAGGATCAGCTAGGAATAGCAGAGCTGAAATCTCAGTCACTGCTGTAGAACCACTCAGAGCCTGACCAGGAAGTGTGAGCCTGAAGCTGGCTGTAAAGAGCAGATTTTGTGCAACAGCATGGTGAGAACAACCCCTTTAAATTTTAAGTTTCTTAAGTCAATATACTGTAGTTGCACATGCCCTAATAGACCATATAGACAGGGGTTGCTGCCATGAAAAAAATAAAAGATAGATATGTTGGCGAACAGTTACTAAAACTGTCAAATACTAAAATTAGTCTAAGAACGCAGTAAATTTATCGCAGTATTTCAAGATGTTTGATGAATTTGGTGAATTTTCTTAGACAGTGTTGTCCAACTTTACCATCTATTATGTCCCTTTCAGACAATCCATGCCCATTTATTGCTAAGTAACACACCCTTGCTGAGTGAGACACAAGAGGCATCAAAAAATGTCTAAAACACATGATATATGTGGTACAGTCAAAGCATGTGCACCAGATTTTTATGTGGCATTCTGGGACAATTGCATTTATAAACCTGCCCCATTAAGTAGTTTTTTCACCATGCTTTTTCATTAAGTAAAAGGCAGCTTTTCTTTCACTCTGTCTTGTCAGGCTGTGGGTGGGTCTATAGCAGTGATTAGCATATCAGCTCTGCTATTCCTAGGTGAGACATTCTAAAGATATAAGTGCAGGAGAGTTAATCTTAAGTAAACAAAGTAGGGAATGAAAGCAATTGCTTACCTGTAAACAAAAGCTAATCTTGTTAGAGATAATGAGTCTTTTCTGGAGTGAGCTCTAGCCATGGTGACATCACTTCCTGCTCTCTATCTTATCAGGAATCAATAAAGTGAAGAAAAAAAATGTTGTTGTTATAACAGCGAGCTTCTATTTCCAGCACTATCTGGAAAAAAATGCTAATGGTAAAGTACCATAAGAAACATTTATTATCTAAAATTACATGAAGATAAATAAAACAATAATATAGTAAAAAGTGACTTAGCAACGCGTTTGCCGGTCTGTTATGCCGGCTTCTTCAGGCTTGATTTGATTACTGCAATGAGAGGTGCTTTTTATCAGAAGCACTGTGTGACTGCTGGGAGGCAGAGTCGATAGGCTTATTACTTTAAACAAACATCCTGCAACCGAGACTCTTCATCATCTATCTTATCAGGAAAGATATGGACAGGTAACCATAGAAACCTATGAGCAGATAAAATCTCTTAACTCATGACCAAGTACAATCAAAAGACCAATGTATTTAGAAAAATTCTTCAATTACCTGCCTCTACACATTGAAGGCTAATCTTTGTAGTGAGAAAATCCCTTTAAATTTAAGCAGGTGAGGGAATGAGTGGCTTTCATCCATATGGCAAGTGCTGAACAAAGAATTTATTTTTATTTTACTTTACTTTTTCCTACTTAATGTATTGTAGCATAAGTATAAATGAAAATCTAAAGAATAAGGCAACCTTATGTATTCCTATGGACTACAACTGTCACTAGAATAAAAGGGATTTTCTCAGTACAGGCTTTCGCAGGCATCTCGTGCTTTCTCTCTGGCTTAGAGTTTCAAATCCAGAAGGGCGTGTCTTCCCCACTGAGAAGTGGGGATATCATCACACCCCCTCCCTGCTTCCTCCTGAGTCGTCATCATCATTTTGAGTGAGGGGAAGGGAGAGGATGTCACAGCTCTGCAGACTTCCTGCAATGGTCAGTTCTCCTGCCTGCAGAGCGGTCACCTCCCTTCCAGACTTTACAAGCTTCTTGTAACCAGATCACATGCATTGGTGTAAACAGTTATAAATACAGCCTGAAATGATTAAACAAATGTGAAAAATGCAAACTTCTCTACCTTCAGCCTGAAAGAAGAGGGTGAGCAGAGTGTATAAGGCTGAATTATATGATGTGTTATATCTGGAAGCTAGAGAGACTTAGTAATTGCCCAGATCCTTCACATAGAGCTGTCACTGTGAGAGGAGCAGAGAGGAGATCAGGCAGCCTCACATAGCTCAGGAGAAGTGAGCACAGATAGAGCAGGACTCCCAATCACAGCAAAAGGGGTGTGGCCCGACCCTGGGCTACAGTTTTAGGTGTAGAAAACACAGATTAGCTCAAAGCTGCTATTCTAAATGATTTGGCTAATACAAACCAATTGCAAAAGTGCTTATTTTTACTGTCCACATCATTACAGATATGATCTTTGTAGCAAGAAAACCCCTTTAAGGTTTCCAGTCTAAACTATATAAAAACATCTCTAGTCCATTATTTCTCCTTCTCAAAACTTTACAGCTGGGGCTGCACTGTCTTATCTATGGCATTCTCCAGGCATCCAT
The DNA here is from genome assembly GCA_025379985.1 of Phyllomedusa bahiana. NCBI lineage: Eukaryota > Metazoa > Chordata > Amphibia > Anura > Hylidae > Phyllomedusa > Phyllomedusa bahiana. The sequence goes on from JAODAL010003013.1 coordinate 79,002, forward strand.
GAAACCATGAGTTCTAAAGCGGTGTGCTTTACATTGAAGCCTCTTAAAGTGAACCTGTCACATAGGTTATACCCCCCTTGCTGAGGGCAGCACAAGCTAGTGTCAGACCTGCTGTTTCCAGCGCTGTGTCCCTTATTCTGTAAGATGCTGTCGTTTTACAGCATTTAGTGCTCAATTCTGCAGTTTTCAGCCAGTCATGAAAAGAGTCCGTTTTTTTCATACCCCGCCCATCTGAGGCTAGGCCTGCCCACCTCAACTGATAAACCTATTACTTTAAATAGGTAGAAACATGTGAATAACTGCCAGGTGGGTGGGGATAGACTTTGGTGGGTGGGGCTAACACCTGCTCATGAATAAGATTTGAGCATGAAATTACACCTAAACTACAGTAAAAAAACACTTACAAGAATAAGGACAGCAGCGCAGGAACAGCATGTCTTACACTATCTTGGTGTGTCCTCAGCAAGGGGAGCATAACCTATGTGACAGGTTCCCTTTAACCCATGGAATCCCCAGGTCATGCTTATGCCTAACAGGAGTCATGTGCCATAAATTTATATGCCAAGACTTCCTCCTGTGCTGAGGTAGCTACTGTTAGGAGCCTTTGTTTTGCTTCTAAAGAAAAATCCTTCTGCCAAAGTAGAACTTCGCACGGGAAGATGACAGGTATTTTTTTTCTATTATATAGCATTTGGTTAGAGAGTCTCAGGCAATCAAAGTAACGAGAGCAGAAAATGTTCTAAGACCAGTGTAACTGGCATTATACAAGGGGGCATTCTGGCTGGCAATTTGAATGAAAAATATCATGATGAGAATGTGTATAATAAGCAGCACTCCCTGGAATCTGTAACTGCAGATGTACTGAAGGCTAGGTTACTGGCCGTCTTGTGGAGGCATTGTAGCTGGCCCGGTTTTCAGGGCATTTTTAGACTGCAAGTTTATGAGGACGTGTACATGGCAAGGATCTTGGCGATTGTGGCAGTTACTTGTGTCAGAGCACCGTAGCTGACACTTTTTTTTTGGGGGGGGCATAATGGCCGAAGCAAGGACAGTCATAGCACTGGTGCAATCTGTGCTGCTGCTGCTGGGCCCAGTAGGTAAGGTGCTTCCTGCTGTCTTTGAGATTGCATATAACAAATTGTGTGGCTAATAATAACTGGATAGTAATTAGGATGTGCACTATAATGAGGTATGAAATAACATGGGGACAATATTCTGTTCTTGCAAATGGGTCTCCTACGGTCTGTGTCCGTTTCTGGGAACAAATACTGTAATTCAAAATGCTCAGAAAATAGTGTTACAGGAAATATTACTGGATCATTGTGGATAATTACACTTTATTACGGTTCAGCGGTTATCAAGAATTTAAAGGGAACCCGTCAGGTGGTTTATGCTGCCCTATCTGAGGGCAGAGTATGAAGGAGAGAAGCTGAGCTCTGTAAAATGTAGGTTTACATGATTTAGAGCAGGATTTTTGAGTAAAAAGTAGAGTAAATTCTGACTGGACTCCTTAAGTCACAGTAGGAGTCCTACTTACATCACCCACATAGAGTGATTGACAGCTTTCCCTGTATCAAAGTGTATACAGAGCAAACTGTCAGAAATTCAGCATCAAATCCTATAAACCTCAGCTCAGCTCTTCTCCCTTTATGCTACCCTGGAAAAGAAAAGGTGAAGGTAGGTGACTGCCTATGGTGTCACGTCATCATAGACAGGAAGGAGGCACAAGGAGGAATGAAGTGGGCTGAATTTTCCATTGAGGAGGGGACTCTATGAGCGACATGTATGAATAGGGCTGCGCCAGTTTTCTGGTGTATATTGAGCCAAAAAGAATGCATGAACAGGTGCACTCCAAACATTAGCGCGATAAGTTCCTTTGCAATGCGCCAAAGACACTTTTTAATGCGCCAAGGATTAGGGGCGTTCTGGGGGTATCGCACCACATTCATAACATAAGACACATTTAGGATTCTTTCACTCCAAACCTAGGCACAGAACAGTTAGAACTGATGAGCAGTACCAGCTCCATCAGCAGCAACCTAAGTCTGGAGTCACTGATGAGCAGCTTCCTTCACCAGCCTAGTGAGGAGGGCAGTCGCCAGCAGCAGCAGGACCTGGAGCAGTCCCTGAACCAACAAGTTGTGGCCTACTTAGAACAGCACCCCTTGCCACCTCCCAGTTAGAAGATCCGCTGGACTACTGGGCAGCCAAACTGGATGTGTGGCCTTAACTTGCCGAGTTTGCAGTGGAGAAGCTGTCCTGCCCGGCCAGTAGTGTGGCATCAGAGCGGGTGTTCAGTGTGGCAGGGGCCATCGTTACCCCAAGGAGAACCCGCTTGTCCACGGCAAATGTGGAACGACGACCTTTGTCAAGATGAATCAAGCGTGAATCGGCCAGGATTTCCACACACCAATGCCGTAGGCGTCAGACTACATCAGCCATGACGCCTCACCCAAACTGTGAGAAATGAGTCTGGATTCAAACTACCTGCCTCAGCCACTATTCTGATGCCGCCACCCACCTGATGCCACACATCTGCTGCCAGTTTCTCCATCTGCCACCAACCATCTTTACCAGGGACTGGTATTGCCATCCACCTCCACACTGTCATTGTGCCACTCTCTGACCTCATGCTGCTGCTGTTGTTGCTGCTGCGGTCACCTTCACACCCTGTCATTGTGCCACTCTCTAACCTCATGCTGCTGCTGCCGTCACCTCTACACTCTGTCATTGTGCCACTCTGTGGCCTACTCCTGTTTTTGCCACCTCCAGAATGTCATTGTGCCACTGTCTGACCTCATGCTGCTGCTGTGTCTGCTGCCGTGACCTACACACTGTGTCATTGTGCCACTCTGTGGCCTACTCCTGTTTCTGCCACCTCCAGAATGTCATTGTGCCACTGTCTGACCTCATGCTGCTGCTGTGGCTGCTGCCGTGACCTACACACTGTCATTGTGCCCCTCTGTGGCCTACTCCTGTTTTTGCCACCTCCAGAATGTCATTGTGCCACTGTCTGACCTCATGCTGCTGCTGTGGTTGCTGCCGTGCCATCCACACTGTGTCATTGAGCCCGTCTGTGGCCTAATCCTGTTTCTGCCACCTCCAGAATTTCATTGTGCCACTGTCTGACCTCATGCTGCTGCTGTGGCTGCTGCCGTGCCTTCCACACTGTGTCATTGCACCACTCTGTGGCCTACTCCTGTTTTTGCCACCTCCAGAATATCATTGTGCCACTCTCTGACCTCATGCTGCTGCTGCCGTGACCTCCACTCTCTGTCATTGTGCCACTCTGTGGCCTACTCCTGTTTTTGCCACCTCCAGAATGTCATTGTGCCACTGTCTGACCTCATGCTGCTGCTGTGTTTGCTGCCGTGACACACACATCTGTCATTGTGCCACTCTGTGGCCTACTCCTGTTTCTGCCACCTCCAGAAATGTCATTGTGCCACTGTCTGACCTCATGCTGCTGCTTGGCTGCTGCCGTGACCTACACACTGTCATTGTGCCCCTCGGTGGCCTAGTCCTGTTTTTGCCACCTCCAGAATGTCATTGTGCCACTGTCTGACTTTATGCTGCTGCTGTGGCTGCTGCCGTAACCTCCACACTGTGTCATTGCGCCACTCTGTGGCCTACTCCTGTTTTTGCCACCTCCAGAATGTCATTGTGCCACTGTCTCACCTAATGTTGCTGCTGTGGCTGCCGGCGTCACCTCCACTCTCTGTCATTGTGCCACTCTGTGGCCTACTCCTTATTTTGCCACCTCCAGTTTCTCATTGTGCCACTCTCTGACCTCATGCTGCTGCTGCCGTCACCTCCACACTCTGTCATTGTGCCACTCTGTGGCCTACTCCTGTTTTTGCCACCTCCAGGATGTCATTGTGCCACTGTCTGACCTCATGCTGCTGCTGTGTTTGCTGCCGTGACCTACACACTGTGTCATTGTGCCACTCTGTGGCCTACTCCTGTTTCTGCCACCTCCAGAATGTCATTGTGCCACTGTCTGACCTAATGTTGCTGCTGTGGCTGCCGCCGTCACCTCCACTCTCTGTCATTGTGCCACTCTGTGGCCTACTCCTGTTTTTGCCACCTCGAGAATGTCATTGTGCCACTTTTTGACCTCATGCTGCTGTGGCTGCTGCCGTCACCTCCACACTTTGTCACTGTGCCATTCTGTGGCCTACTGATGTTGCCACCTGAGCCCTCAGCTTGTTTTTTTCCAGCTGTCGCTGCCATGACTTTATCAGGCTGCATTCCCGCTTCAGTTTTTTGGTCAGTTTTGCCCTCTTAAGTGCCCAGGGAATTTTATAGTGAAGCGATTCTAAGAGCGACGGCAGTCATCTGCGTGTCATACTAAAACACAACATTGTATGAAGACCAAACCAAGCTCCCTCTGCATATTTAAGCATGGCACAACGTTCTACAGCACCCTACAGGCTCTGTGCTGCCTGGAAATAGCTGTTTTTTAACGTGATTCGTCCCGAAGTAATTCGGACCGAAACGAGTTTTGTCGGAAAATTCGGCGAAGTCGGCGAATCTAATTTTTGATAAATTCGCCCATCTCTAATTATTACATACAGATCATGCATTTTTTAAACTTTTTATTAGATGGTACTGAGAGAACATTAATTGACAATGCATGTCTAGTAATAAGTGATATACATACAGACGTCGCACAGTTTATTTGATGCAACAAGTTATTTTAACTCAGGACATAAAAAAGCCATTAATAAGCATTGAAACGACTGAAATAAAGTTATATGCTACAAATGTCATTATGTCAATTTTAACTTTGCTATATCTGTACCTTTTGTGAATGATTTCTTACTTTGGAACTGTTTTGTCACTACTATGGGGTTAAAATTTGCTTATGTCAAGCCCTAATGTGGAGAAAAGCCCTCCCACTCGCATTGAGATGTTCATATTACGCCCGAAAAACCAGGCTGAAGAATGAACATGTTCAATGTTTTCCGGACTGCCAACGATGTAAACAACCGCACGGTGGAAAACCTGTGCAGTGTGGATCGCTGCACGGGTTTTCCATAGAGGTCAGTTTAAAAGTTTTCAGCTGGTTTACAGACGGTTTTCAAAACCGAAAACTATCGGTAAAACCGTCCAAAAACCCTTGTCTTGGAGACAAGGCCTAAGCCTCCAAGTATGTGCAGCAAGCTAGCTTTTGACAGCTATGATCAAGTAGCAATGATAAGGCATGGTTGGTTGGTCATTGATCTAATAACACATTTTGCCTCCTAACGTTTGCAAATTAAATTGGTTCAGCTAGTCACCCATCAAGTACAGGCAGTCCCCGGGTTACAGATGGGTTAGGGACTGTAGGTTCGTTCTTAAGTTGTTTTATATGTAAGTCAGAAGCAATAGATTTAGTACAAGTATGGTGTATGGTGTATATGTATGGTGTGTAATTATAGGCAGGTATATGTCCCCTAGCAGGTATATGTCCCCCATAGCAGCTATAGGCAGGTATATGTCCCCTCATAGGCAGGTATAGGTCTCTCAAAGCAGGTATATGTCCCCCAGAGATAGGTATAGGCAGGTATATGTCCCCCATAGCAGGTATAGGCATGTAAGTCCCCCATAGGCAGGTATATATCCCCCATAGCAGGTATAGGCAGGTATGTCCCCCATAGGTAGGTATATGTCCCCCATAGCAGGGAATAGGCAAGTATGTCCCCCATAGGAAGGTATATGTCCTCCATTGCAGTTAATAGGCATGTATGTCCCCCATAGGTAAGTATATGTCCCCCATAGCAGGTAATAGGCAGGTATGTCACCCATAGGCAGGTATATGTCCCTCATAGGTAGGTATAGGCAGGTATGTCCCCCATAGGCAGGTATATGTCCCCCATAGCAGGTAATAGGCAGGTATGTCCCCCATAGGCAGGTATATGTCCCTCATAGGTAGGTATAGGCAGGTATGTCCCCCATAGCAGGTATAGGCAGGTATGTCCCCCATAGATAGGTATAGGCAGGCATGTCCCCCATAGGTAGCTATAGGCAGGTATGTCCCCCATAGGTAGCTATAGGCAGGTATGTCCCCCATAGGTAGCTATAGGCAGGTATGTCCCCCATAGGCAGATATAGGCAGGTATGTCCCCCATAGGTAGCTATAGGCAGGTATGTCCCCCATAGGAAGCTATAGGCAGGTATGTCCCCCATAGGCAGATATAGGCAGGTATGTCCCCCCCGTAGGTAGCTATAGGCAGGTATGTCCCCCCATAGTTAGCTATAGGCAGGTATGTCCCCCATAGATAGCTATAGGCAGGTATGTCCCCCATAGGCAGATATAGGCAGAGCTTATTAAAAAAATAACAAATACAAATACTCATCTCGCTCCGCCGCTGCTCTGAGGCTTACCTCCGACTCCTGGTCTTCTGGCACAGGCCGGTGATGTCATCAGGCCGCGCAGGGAGGAGCGCATTGAGCCGAAGCAATCCCCGCCGGTGCCTGGGCCATGGCAGTGCCCGGACGCTGACGGGGACCAGAGAGTCAGCTGTATGCGCTCCCTAGGAGTCGCATGCAGCTGCGAAGATCGCTGACAGCGCCCGGGCCACCGCAGCACCCGGACGCTTTCAGCTGTCCCTGGCTTCCGTCTTTCCGGTCCCCGTTCGTAACTAAGGGACAGACGTAAGTCGGAACGATGTAAGTCGGGGACTGCCTGTATACTTTGAAAGGCTCATCTACTTTTTATCTGCATCTGCATTTTATTTGCTCTTTACTTATGGGATGATATTGGGAGGCTATAAATAAATACACTGGGAACACTTAAACAACACAATGTAACTCAAAGTCATTCACACTACTGTGAAACCAACTTGTCCAGTTATGAATCAACACTGAATTTGAATCCATTTCTCCTGCTGTTGTGGAACTGAAACAGACAACAGGTAGAAATGATAGGCAATAAGCAAGACAACCCCTATAGAGGAGTGGTTCTGCAGGTGGTGACCACAGATCCTTTCTCTGTCATTACTCTCACCCCTAGAGGTAGCATAAGGCGATGTCTACAATCCACAGAAGTTACTCAGGTAGCGCAGCTCATCCAGGATGGCATATCCATGCGAGCTGTGGCAAGAAGGGTGTCCGTATCTTTCAGAGTATGGAGCAGATACCAGGAGACTGGACAGTATACCTGGAGATGTGAGCAGGGCCATAGGAGGGCAACAATCCAGCAGCAGCACCGCTACCTCCTCCTTTGTGCAAGGAGGAACAGCAGGAGCAGTGCCAGAGCCCTGCAAAGTGACTTCCAGCAGGCCACTTATACCATGTTGAACAATATAGGTTAGAGCCAGTGCATAAAACCGTTATATCTTTAATGATTTAATTAATAAGCAGACATTGACCCGTGATATACAGTATGTCCTAATCGTTGCCCAACATAAAGTAAAGCATATACTCAGCGTATTCGTTGCGGCATAGCCTGCCGTTCAAAGTCCTTTCGTGGCGCCGCTCCTAGCACAGAAGCGATGCAGGACAGAGTAACTCGTGCTAGGAGCGGCGCCACGAAAGGACTTTGAACGGCAGGCTATGCCGCAACGAATACGCTGAGTATATGCTTTACTTTATGTTGGCAACGATTAGGACATACTGTATATCACGGGTCAATGTCTGCTTTTTAATGAAATCATTAAAGTTATTACGGTTTTATGCACTGGCTCTACCTATATTGTTCAATAGTGTTTACGTGGGAGTGGAGACCCCCGATTGAGAGCAGTGCGTGCTATACTCAGCATTGATAAAGGAAAGGCTACTTTTTGATATAGTCACTTATATCCATGTGTCTTCTCAAACTGTCAGAACCAGACTCCCTGAGTTTGGTATGAGGGCGAGACATCCACAAGTCGGTGTTGGACTGTAAGCAGGGCGACTGGCATTTTCCAGAGAACTCCAAGATTGGCAGATGCGACATCGGCGCCCTGTGCCCTTCATGGATGAGAGCAGGTTCACACTGAGCACATGTGACAGACGTGACTGGAGAAGTCATGGAGAACATTCTGCTGCCTCCAACATAGGTACTGGGAGGAGATCCTCAGACCCATTCTGAGATCATATGCAGGTGTAGTTGGCCGTGGGTTCCTTCTGATGCATGACAATGCTAGGCCTCCTGTGGCTGAAGTGTCTCAGCAGTTCCTGCATGATGAAGGCATTGATGCTATGGACTGGCCTGCTAGTTCCCGTGACCTGAATCCAATCGAGCACATCTGGGTCATCATGTCTCTTTCCATTCACCAACGCCACGTTGCACCACAAGCTGTCCAAGAGTTGACTGATGCTTTAGTCCAGGTCTGGGAGGAGACCACACACACTACTGAGCCTCATTTCCTTGTCGTGAGGCATTTCCACTGCAGTTGGATCAGCCTGAATTTTTTCACTTTGATTTTTAGTATCACTCCAAATACAGATCTCCATGGGATATTCATTTTGGTTTTCATTGATCATTTTTATGTTTTAGTGTTCTCAATGCCTTAATGAACAAAGAATTGCAAATGGAATATTTCAATCATTGAGATACAGGAAGTGTGATTTTAGGGCCACATGTATGAAAACTGTCTAGGTCTAAAACTCACTTGTTGCCCATAGCAACCAATCAGAGCACCCCTTTCATTTCATATAGTGCTCTGGAAAAATGAGAGGGGTGCTCTGATTGGTTGCTATGGGCAACAAAGGGAATTTTAAATCTTGACAGTTTCAATACATGTGGCCCTTAGTGTTCCCTTTGTTTTTTGACCAGTGTATAAAAATGGTGCAACATTCCTTCACCATTGCCCTGATAACCCTGAAGACACTAAGTAGTAAACAAACATGTTTGAGGGGAGGAGTTTTTTATAGTTTTTCAACATTGTTCTCTCTTGCAGCAAGAAATTTTTCAAATATGTATAAATATATCAAGGGCCAATATAGATATTTCACCCATGATCTAATGATACCCAGGACTGTATCCATAAACATAGGAAGGGATTCTTGACATGGTGAACTCACTAAAGGAGTTCAAAGAGGGTCTGGATGCATTCCTAGAGTACAATAATATAATATTGATCCAGTGATTTATTCCCATTGCCAGATTGGAGTCGGGAAGGAATTTTTTCCCTAAAATGAGAACAATTGGCTTCTACCTCATTGGGGTTTTCACCTCCCTCTATATGATAATAGACTGAATTAGACAAATGTAAGTATTTTTTTCACATTGAAAACTATATGTATACTGCATAAATAGCAATTATAAAATAGAATTAGCCTATTAAATGGCAACACAGCTGTTGATTTAAGAATATGTTGTAGGGGTTAACAAACTTTGTTATTGTATCATTTCTGTTGGTACCATGATGAATTAAAAGTAAAGTCTTATATGTAAGTACATTGGAGGGTGGAATAAGAGGAAACATTTTTCCCTTCAGGCAATAGGTAATAGCAGCTATTCTGGTAATGTCGCTTTCAGAGGACGACAAGAATTCAGAAGATTACGTATTAGTCCCTTCCTGTGAAATGTGTGGTCTACCACTTTGCAGATTTGCCCCTAGAGATTTCCAATTCATTGTATCAGCATTTACAGATGACCTAACATATTTGCCTCAGGTTATTCAGACTGGTTGGAAAACACTTGTGATCTGCAATGTTCAAATACTGACATGATTTCTCAATTGGATTGAGATCTGGACGTTGACATAGTCATTGTGGAATATTATGTCAGTGGAGACAGTGCAGAAAATGTTGGCTAGGGTTGGACCTTGTTGACAAAGGGCCTTGTTCAAAAATTGTGTATGGCCTCCTCTCCCCTAAAGAGAGTTTTCCTACGAACAACATTTATCACGTAGCCACAGAATAGATGATAAATGTCTGATCACTGGGGTTTCCACTACTGAGACCCATATTGATCTCTAAAATCAGTCCTCCAAGTACCCCATTCTCCTTCACTGTGCTCATGCAGTAAGGGAGAACAGGGGACTCAAGGCCCCTATTTCAGTGATCATGTAGGTTCCAGCGGTGGGCTCATGTGTTAGGAGCATTTTTATTGGTGCTGTGCTTATGGGACGGTGTTAAGAAGCTATAAGTATACAAATATTGCAACATTCCTTTACTATTCTTTTACAACTGCCCTGACAGCCCTAAAAACACCAAACAGCAGCTAAACACGTTGGGGGGAGAGAGGATTGGTTTACCTGTAACGTCATGTCCCCACAGCACCGGTTTGCGGCCGGTTTTTCAGACGGTTTGTGGGTTTTCTGCCCGGCGGTTTTTAAGACCACTGACCGCCCGAAAAACATTGTGCATGCACGGTTTTCGGACGGAATATGAACAAGTGAATGGGAAGGGGGAGGGCTTTTCTCCCCTCATTGCAGAGAAAAGCCGCCTCCCCTGCGGCCGTGTGCACGGTACGAAAACAGGACAAATACCGGTTGGATAAACCGACCAGTATTTGTCCTCTGCCATGTAAACGGGCCCTAAAATTAAAAAAGTATATTAAAAAAATATAGAATAGAATTGACATATTAAATGGTAGTAGGGTGGCTATGCTACAGATGATTGCCCTTCTACTCTAGTGCACTTCCTTAGATCACTCCTGAATCTTACTGCACTCCGCCTGCTGCAATCTATTAATTCTAATAATAATGCATTTGGGAAGGACCCACTCCACTTGGGCCCTTCAGGCTATATGTCTGTTGCTGATTTTGACACTATATAACAACAGAAAACAATAATTCTTTTATTTTTTTCATTCTTCAACCACTCGTGCTTGGGATCATTGTCCTGCTGTTTGGGACTTCTCAAGTTTCATTTTTTGTGATATAGGGGAAAATTTCATTCAGTATTTTCTATATGTTTTGCACCCCAAATACACCTCTAATTTAAAAAGATGTTGCCACTCCCATACTTCACTTTTGGCAGTGTTTGCTGAAGAATGGGAATATTAGGTATACAGTTCACATAGCATTTTGAATTGTAGCCAAAAAAGCTCTATTTCTGTCTCAGTGCTGGCATGTCTTATTCTTGAATGTAAGAAGACTTCTGAAGGATGAGACATGTAAGGGTACTAAGGTGTTATCAAATAACAGTAATTTCCAGCAGGATTCATTTTTAAATTGTTCAAACCTTATTAGCGTTGAGGTATGCACGGCGGATTTGCGCTGAGTAGGCTCAATGTCCTTTTATAGGTAACTTGCCCATGAGAATATGGATTCGTCTTTCCCCGGTGAATCCGCCGCGGGGAAAAGTGGAAAAAATTTTACATTATTTACGGGCGCGTAGGCGCGAAATAATGCATGTCTATGGGGCCGGGCGTGGAGTTTTCCCGCCGCGCCCCAAACGGCACGCCCCGGTCGCCCTTTTTATTCCGTAAAAGACCGTATTGCGGGGGAATCCGCCCCAAATACGGCGAAATAAAGAAACATTTTAAGCCTTATGTGTAACCACGTGGCAATACAAAGGAAGTGAATCAGGGATAGATTTAGGTACTTTTTGATAGCGCTTTAAAGGGTTGGGTGTTCCAGGTATAGAACAGTCAATTGAATTTATACTGGGTCCGGCAATTTTTTTATGGAAACGACAAACATTAAATGGTGAGAAATAAAATTAGTGGGGGCCCATAAAAGGGTATCATAGAGGACATAAAAATAGATAGGCTTAAAAGTTAAATACAGGAAAACTTTGGCCTTTTTGAAACTGTCTAGGTCTAGATTTTCTTTGTTCCCCATAGAAAACCAATCAGAGCTCCTGCAACCAAATCAAGTACCCTTCATTTCATATAGTGCTCTGAAAAAAAAAAAGGGACTCTGACGGGTTTTGCATGGGACAAAGAAAGTTTAAACCTAGACGTTTTCATACGACCCCAAGTCCAATAATAAAAGTAAAAGTAATAGCGGCATATATGAGAGAACCCACATAGTGGTGCATGATAGCAGAAACCTATGTGATTACCTACAAAAGGTGCAATGATCGTGCTCTTGAGTGGGCCCCATTAAAGGCAGCCTGACAACTGGCTCATGGTGTCCAAACAAGAAATAACCGCACTTTTCTTGATCTCAGCTACAGGGTTTCCAAGTAAAACATTCAGTAAAACTGAGACATGTACAGAGAGAAATCACCCGGGCCGGAAGACATGAGTCCAATGTGTAACTTCTCCCTGCACCTTAATTTAATCGACAGGTCTCTTTCTATAGGCAAACAAAAGAGACCTGTCAATTAAACTGAGGCGCAGGCTGATGCTGCACATCATACTCATCTCTCCCGGTAGTAATCGCTTCTCCCTGTATCCAGCTCTGTTTTACCAGGTGTTTTACTCATTGTACCATTTCACAGTAATATACCTGTTACCGGGACCAGGAAACCTGTAGCGGTTTCATGTTGTCCACCACTGGGACAGCATAAACCAGTTGACAAGTTTAATTTAACCTTCGGTTCCCGTAGCAGTTGCTATGTCTGTTAGGCTAGGTCTACACAGCAATGTTAAAATGCTGTCCAAAATCCGACTTCATTTTAACATTGCTGGACCAGGGCTTTTGGCACAGGTTTACACCAAAAGCTGAGGTCCATTTTCAGATTTCCCACCCAGTACATGGAATCCGACAGATATCCAGCAAAAGGTAGAACATGTTCCATCTTCTGCCGGAAGTCGGCTTTGCAGTGTAGACACCACAGATTGTCTATTGAAGTCTACACCGCGCTGGGTACAGTCGGATTTTCAGCGGATTCAGTATTTTGAATCCAACGAGCGTCCAGTGCTGTGTAGACTACAGCACAGAATTTCTATTGAAGTCTGCACAGTGCTGGGCACAGTCGGATTTTCGGTGGATTTAAAATACTGAATCTGCTGAAAATCCAAAGAGAGTCAAGTGCTGTGTAGATATAGCCTTACAGCCATGTTATAAGGTATACCATGGTATGGAATGTTTAACTAAATCTAAAATGTGCAAGTACAGTGGAACTATCATTAAGGTGTGCATGAATGTATCATTATTATTCTTTCCAGTGCAGTCGGATTTTCAGCGGATTCAGTATTTTGAATCCAACGAGCGTCCAGTGCTGTGTAGACTACAGCACAGATTTTCTATTGAAGTCTACACTGCGCTGGGTACGGTCATATTTTTTGCGGATTCAAAATACTGAATCTGCTGAAAATCCAAGGAGCGTCTAGTGCTGTATAGACATATCCTTACAGCTATATTTACAGCAATGTTATAAGGTATACCATGGTATGGAATGTTTAACTAAATCTAAACAGTGCAAATACAGTGGAGCTATCATTGTGGTTTGCATGAATGTATCATTATTATTCTTTCCAGTGCAGTCGGATTTTCAGCGGATTCAGTATTTTGAATCCAATGAGAGTCCAGTTATGTATAGACTACAGCACAGATTTTCTATTGAAGTCTACACAGCACTGGGCACAGTCGTATTTTCAGCGGATTCAGTATTTTGAATCCAATGAGAGTCCAGTGCTGTATAGACTACAGCACAGATTTTCTATTGAAGTCTACACCGTGCTGGGCACAGTCGTATTTTCAGCGGATTCAGTATTTTGAATCCAATGAGAGTCCAGTGCTGTATAGACTACAGCACAGATTTTCTATTGAAGTCTACACAGCACTGGGCACAGTCGTTATTTTCAGCGGATTCAGTATTTTGAATCCATGAGAGTCCAGTGCTGTATAGACTACAGCACAGATTATTCTATTGAAGTCTACACTGTGCTGGGCACAGTCGTATTTTCAGCGGATTCAGTATTTTGAATCCAATGAGAGTCCAGTGCTGTATAGACTACAGCACAGATTTTCTATTGAAGTCTACACAGCGCTGGGCACAGTCGTATTTTTTGCGGATTCAAAATACTGCGTCCAGTGCTGTGTAGACAGAGCCTTACAGCTATTTTTACAGCCATGTTATACCATGATATGGAAGTATAACTAAATCCAAACTGTGCAAGTACAGTGGAATTAAGGTTTGCATGAATGTATCATTCTTATCCTTCTTATTCTTTCACATAAATAGAAGTGATGTGATTGTAAATATGCATTGTACATCACCCAACAGACAATGCCCACAGAATGGAGGCTTTACTCTGGGCAGTCCAGCTGTGGCTTGCTTGCTGCTTTGATTCTCTTGATGGGCATTAGGGGGAGCTCTTCTATTCCGGCTTCATGATCTGTGCCTGTTCCTGATCTCACTCACTCCTCTCCGTTCTGTCTATCTGGCTGTGGGATTAAAACAATGTGGATGCAGTGTGGAAAGCAGCGGTACTTGTGCGACTTCTTCCACTGAGGACTCTTGTGTGGGGGACTCCTGGGCCACCATGTTTGGGGAGTCGGTGTTCTGTGATAGGAGGCTGTGTTATGCTGTAAGTACTGTGGTTGCTTTTACCTTTGTACTATAGACAAGTGACTTGTGATGTTCAGTGGCTCAAACTTCTTTCAGTGCTTGCTGTGTATGTCTGTATAGATCACAGTGTGTGCTGTACAGTACATGCAGGATACCTGGATCCATGTTATGTTGACATTGCAGACCTTGGTCATTGTGGGATGTAGTCATTAACATTCTGCAACACTGAGACATGATAAGCCTATTCCCACTGAGACATGATAAGCTGGTGTTGTACACCTCTCACTTATAATGTGCAGAAGACATTCCCTTACATTGTGCATGTTCCATTCCTGTGCATGGCTACATGGATGACATTGACTATGCTTATGTGTTTGCCTGCTGATACTTTTCATGTAAAATAGTCCATGGCCTTTTTTGGAAGCAGAAGGTGATGGCTCCTAGCTGAGTTTATAGTGTGGCTACAGTACAGCGTCAGTGGTAATGTCCTCTCAGCAGGACGTGTGCATGGACTGATAGACAACATCTGCTCTGCCTAGAAGGCGTCTTAATCTGAACAGCTTCTAGGGAGGTGGGCTTGATTTATAGCTTTCTGGCTGTTGAAGGGGCTGAGGTCTTATTTGTCCTGGGACTTTTCTTTGGTTTAAAGGGGTTTTCCAGATAGTTTTCTAACGGTCCAGGAACCTGTTGACACTAGAAGGAATCTTTACATATAATCGCTAGTAGTTGTTTTATGACCGCAAGTACCTAATATGTATCTTTTTGAAGTTTTTTGTATGCCAAAGACTTTTAATAAATGATGCTATGTTATAAAATAGCTACCTGTCATTGATTCTAGTGACGACACTAGAAAGAACACGTTTTCTGAAATGGTGTACTTACTGTAAAACGTATCTGTCAGTGCAGTATGATATTTTATCCATAGTGACCTATTGTAATGTCTGGCTGTTGAATGATGGGGGCACATGCCATTACATCACTATGGACACTACATCCCAGAGGGCTAGGAAATAAACAGGTGTGATACAGAGCAATTGCAGGGAGCAACAAAAGAATTTGGGTGGTAAATACATTACAATGTTTTATATTCATAACCTGTATGGTCTACAGGTATAATGGATTGTTGGAAAATATGTGTAGTGGTCAATACAATTAAATTTGTTGTAAACGTTGTGATAAATGCAACAACCTATAACCCAATAATAGCAGCAGTCCTTCAAAATCCTTTTCAATTTTAAATATACACTGATCAGCCATAAGATTAAAGGAGTTTTGCCACAATCTCATTTCATACCTCCTGCATCCAGCTCTTCAGCTCTGTGTGCTCAGAAGGGGGCGTGTGTGATTTGTTTGAATTGCATATCATGTGACCCAGCAGGATGACATCACCAGGCCTTTCCTCTCTTTAGTCAAAGAAAGGTCTGTTTATGTATAGAACTGTAAATGGCTACATTGTAACTCAGAGGTAAATGTTTTGCCTCTAGGCACAAGGGTCCTCGGTTCAAATCCCTGCAGGAACCAAGCCTGTGGATTTTATTTCTCTTTATCAATGCACAGACCTGATTGAGGTTTCTTTTTTTAATTTATTTGCACTGTTTGGCTAATAACTAAGGAGACAGGGGACGGAGTAAAATGACAGCACCTGGGTTTGAACACTCATAGCTGCCTGAGAGGGAGTTTAGATGTGCGACCGGGGACTGGGGAAGCTCTCAGCCCTGGTCGAAATCCCCGGGAGATGAGCTGTAAAAAATGGATCACTAACGGAGCAGCTAAAACAAAAACTGTCCAGAATTTTTAATAATGATGAATGGTGAAAATGTTTATTATTTAATTTACAAACTTCCCACGTCAATTTTACTTTGTGGCAAAACCCCTTTAAGACAACTATACCTGCCAAAAGAACCCTGATCCATCAAGGCGCAAGATGTCTGAAAGTATCTTCTAGTATCTGACACCAAGAAACATATCATTTAACTCTTGTAATTTGCAAGGTGGGTTTGTTTTTCTAGTACTTAGCAAAGATGTATGATGGGATTGAAATCTTGGATATCCATAGGCCAAGTCAACACACTGAACTATTTGTCATACTCTTCAAACCATTCCAGACCATTGTTTTGAAGGGTGGTAAGACACTGTATACTATTGAAAGAGGCCACTGCCATTACAAAATAGTGTTGCCATGAGGGGGTGTACTTGTTCTGCAACGACACTTAGGTAGGTGATATGTGTCAAAGCAAAATCCACTCAAATTCCAGGATCCAATGATTGACAGCGGAACATTGCCCAGAGTATCACACCTTCTTCTCCCATCTTGGTTTCTTGACAAAATGCATCCTCATGCCTCTCAGACTACTGGTAGATAACACCTACATACACACCTGGCCATCTGAACATTTCCAAAGAAAACCATGCTACTTTCATCCATGACTACATGTTCCATGTCTGAGGTTCACATGCCTTTAGTAGGTGGTTCTAGCTGTCAGCATGGGCACACTATCTGGTCGGTGGCCACACAGCCAAATACACAATCTATTTAATTTGCATTTTTTTATCAACCCCAAAAATTTAATTTTTAATTTGTGTTAAGGTACTTTCTGTGGAATCAGCCAAAAAGCTAGCCCTTTTCTGCCTCAATTTTCAAACCCAATTTCTCTTTTTTAAGGGCCCCCCCAAATTAACCCCCGGTCAATCCAAAAAAAAAAAAATTTTTTTTAAAGTTTTGTTTTCTTTTTTTTTGTTTGGGCTTCTTTTTGTAATCTCCCCCCTGCAACAGGAACCCCCCATAAAACTTGCATAAACTTTTGGGAAAATTTTACACCTTAACTTGCCATTTTTTGTTGCTTCCAACACATATATTTCAAGAACTGACTCTGCACTTGCTGCCTTATATATTTTACGCCCTGACAGAAGCCGTAGTTACGATATAGACAATGTTATTCACTTCACTTGTTTCAATATTATGGTTGATTTGTGAATATGACGTCAATTTTTATTGGAGATTTGTGTGCATTCAATTGTTAATCTGATGAGTCATAAATAGTATTCACTGTGAACCACTTGAATAATTTGGTTAGCAATTTTTAAAAGTCAGGTATATACAATATGCGTTTCTTAATGGATGTTACATAGGTACAAATACATCATCATCCTGCAATCTGCTCAGTAAAAGGATATGGTACCCATAGTTGGCCTAGGAGAGTAAAGACATAGGGGCCCCATTTAAGAAACTGTTTGGTCTAAACTCACTCTTTTGCCCATAGAACCTAGGGCAAAAAGGTCAAAAACTAAACGGTTCAACTTGGCCCATAAATTTGGGTTCTCTGCTGTCTGCGCTGAGATTTAGGTAGAATTTCATACCAGTTATCTGAATGCTACAACTTTTCTTAAAAAAATGCAGTTCATCACTACAGACAATCGTACTAGCCCCAACTCTAAATGGCTGTACACTTTATTGCCAGTATTCAAATAAATTTCCGTATTTACAATGGCAATTTATAATGCTTGACAAACGGAATACAAAATTTACAAGCGTGAAATTGTTTTCTTTTGTGGCTAGAAGCCATTTTGCCCCCAGAAACTTAGGCTGAGCTTGCAGTGATAAACCACTTTCAAAAAATTTTTGGGCCACATTATAAAACTTCCGGTCTAAAACTCTCTTTGTTGCCCATAAAGGGAACCAATCGAGGCCCCTTCTTTCGGAAAAAAAGAGGGGCCTCTGATTGGTTGCTATGGGGAACAAAGTGATTTTTTGACCCCGGCAGTTTTCATACAGGGGGCCCCTTTTTGGCATACGTACATGTTTTTTAGGATATCTGGGATTGGTCTAAAGAGCTGTTTTTGCTAAACCTTTGTGCCTTATGTGTCTTAGATTTAGGTTCCCAAAAAGGAAATGGATTTGTTGGACCATCATTGGGATGTTCTGCATTTACCTGTGGAAATATAAAAGAAAATCGACACCATAGCAAATCAAATGCCTCATATTGGGGCTCATTTTCCAATCACAATTTCAAAATAAAATGGCAGCCATCACAGTAACTGGATTAGGGAAAAGTGAATGCAGATCTGATCAATGTCATAATTTATATGTAGTGAATAGCACTTCTCTCCAGTATGTGCAAAAAACCACAACAATTGCTAAGCTCTTGGGCCCCCATGATGAAACTGTCTAGTCTAAAATTCACTTGGGGTTGCCCATAGTAACCAATCAGATCCCATTTCATTTCATATGGTTCCGGAAAAATGAAAGGGGGCGCTCTATTGGTTGCTGGGGCAACAAGGTGAATTTTAGAATAGACAGTTTTCAACTTTGGCCCTATATTGTACGACTAAGGCCACATGGTATGAAAACTGTCTAGGTTAAACTCTTTGCTGCCCATAGCAACCAATCAGAGCTTCCCTTTTATTTCATGTAGTGCTCAGTAAATAAAAGGGGAGCTCTGATTGGTTGTGAAGGGTAACTGAGAAAGTCTTAGGGCCACATGTATGAAAAATGTTAGGGCTAAAACTACTTTTTTGCCCATACACCCAATCAGAGCGCCCCTCTCATTTTTCCAGAGCACTATAAGAAATAGACAGTTTTCATACATGTGTATATATAGACGTTTGCTGCATCTTGAAAGAAAGTTGGACAGAATAAATTTTTTTTTTATCAGATCACAGGACTAATTTACTAAAAAGGACCATTCCCAACATAGTGGTTTTCATTAATGCTAGTGTTTTTCACGACATAACAATTCTGAAGCATTGACCTCTCTGTTGTGTGGTCCCCTTGTTATTCCTCCTAGAATTCTAGCACTGAATCTATTAGCTGGGTGCTACCAGTTGGGGTGTGTTTCTGCACAGTTTGACGTTATCCATTTAGTACTGGTAAAGTTATTGGGCCACATGTATGAAAAGGTCCCCAAATCTAAAAAATTTACTTGTTTCCCATCAAAAAATCAAGCGCCCCCTTTTATTTCTTAATGCTCTGGAAAAATAGAGGGGCGCTCTATTGGGTTTTCTTGGGCAAAGAGTGAGTTTTAGACCTATGCAGTTTTCATACATGTGGCCCTTTTTGTGCAGGGACACACCTGTTTAAAAACTGGAATGGTAACACCTAGCTGACTGATTCACTATTTCATTTTTTCAGCAGGAACAAGAGAGGAACAACACAGCAAAGCGTTATAAAGAAATTTCCCATAATTTCAAGGAACACAGATATAAATTTAAAAATGTAAGGTTCTCTTTAAGGGAAGGGACATATTCTTAAATAAAATTAACTGAAACAACAAAGCAGTGGGTTAAAGGCATGTTCACACGGCTTATTTCGAAGTATTTACATCGGGGTTGCCGATCGTAAATCCTTCCGAAATCAGTTGAAAATCAGTTTCAAATAAGTCCACTAAGGGGGCACGTATTTTTTAACTTTTTCCCGACGGATTCACCTTCCAATCATTGTGGTGGGAAACCGTCCGTAAAAAATTGAAAAATGACATTGTTTTTCCGTCCGGAAATTTCCCCGTCAACCGCGGCGGCAATCCGGGACGGAAAATACCGTGTGTAACGACGCCCATTTTCTATTGAAATCAATAGAAAAAAGGGGTGTTTTTCTTTTTCTGACTGATTTGCCAGGATTGACGATCTCAAACCGTCGGCAAATCCCCGGCGAAATAACCGGTGAACGAGGCCAAATACTATAATATGTATAATGCAGTATAGAACCCAGCTCCCCCAATGTATCCATAGACAAGATATGCATTTATGCAACAAAGACAGCTGCTTATAAACAATCTGTATTGTCCTACTAACCAATATGTGTCACAATGTGTGAGTGTGTCTGGTGTCTGCTCATTGACCTCAAGTTCAGGCAATCTAGAGAACCCCTTTAAAGTGCAGTAGAATAAATGGTTTTCCCATAGATGGCTGTATGCTGGAATGTCTTAGATTAGAGTCTTCACGTTTTTATCTCATGGAATGCGGCATGTCTGTGCCTATTTGTGTGTTTTCAGAAAACATGAAAAGCTTTCTCCGTGTATTGTTTAGAATGTTTTATTTTGAAGTGACTTTCTGTGTCAGGCTTCAGCTAACCACTTCCTTCTTGTACAATGCATAGGTCGAGCCATTTCCTTTATTCTGATGTAATGAGACGTTCGTGGCAGGGTACATAATGCTGATGTTAATAACTTTTTGGTTTCATTGCAGTGTGTCAAGGGTCTGTGTAAAGCTGGATCCTAATCCCTTCTTAAAGTTTGTTGCAGTTTGACCTATTTAATTTACTTAAGTCTTTTCTCCTGTGACTTGTACTTAGTGTTGGTTTTGCTCAGAACACAGTCCATTCATTTTATATCAGTTGGTTAATAATCTCCCAGGACGCGTTTAGGTTAGCTACTGTTTCTACAATTGCCAAGTAAAGAATTACAAGGTAGTAATTGGTGCATGCACTTCCACATACCTAGAAAGAAAATTCCTTCTACCCTAACAAGAATTTTGTCAACAATAGGATTTCAATATATCCCCCAGGCACACTGTAACTTCATTGCTTATGCACGCCACGCCAATGGCTTCCAGGCGCTGCTATTCTCTTTCATTTTATTGGACAATTTCCATGTGCTTGGTTTTATTTTGGGATTAGAACTTGGAAAATTACAGCCAAAAGTTGTTTTATAAGCATCATCAATATGGCAACAAGATGATTAATATAGAACAGAAACATGCAAACATTATCTTACTTAATAGGTATTATGAACTCAAGCAATTAAATATGAGTCATATACAGTATAGCTATGTGCATGGATGCCAATTACTGTTTAGAGCTGCTTTTAGCTTTTTGGCATTTGAGAAAAAATATGACTTTATCCTTATCTTTATCAATGACAGCAATAATGAGAGAACCATTGCATAAGATTTTTTTAGAAACCTGGGGCCACATGTATGAAACGGTTTTGGTCTAAAACTCACTTTTTTCCCCATAGAAACCTATGGGCAAATAAGTGAGTTTTAGACCAAAACCGTTTCATATATGTGGCCCCTGATATTTTGTATGCCTACCTTTTATCAATTAATATTGCTATTGCTGTATAGATTTCATAGTGAATAAGACCAGTAGAGCTAGTCATAAATATCAGATAATTGATCACCTATTCATAGTGAATAAATGTGCACATTATTTTAATAGTCCTGGTCTGGTAGTTAGGTCTTGTAGTTAGGTGAACCAAAGGATTGGACAGCCTAAATGCAATGTATCCTTTAGCAAGGAGAAATTATTTTTACGTATACTATTACCTTGAGTTTAAAAAAGTTTTTCTAAGTGACATGGCTACAATTTTTATTGCTTTATTTATTTTCAGACACCTTGTTATGCAGTTTCCAACCTGCTTTAAGTTTTAAACTCAGTTCATGTGCCCCCAAGCTTGGACTGGCCCATATGGGAACAGGGGGAACCCTGCATATACATACTTGGGAGATGCAGAAAGGAAGAGAGAAAGTGGCAAAAAGCAAATATAAGAGGCATGCACAGTAGCCTTAGGGTGTGCCCCTAGCAGGGGCATTGCTAGGGTCCTAAAACATCTGGGGCACGGGATCTGTGTGTTATTTTTTTTTCACTAGAGCAGGGTTAACGCCCCAAATTTTTATTCCCAAGTGGTTAACTGGGAAATTTAAATGGAAAAATGTTCCTGAAATTTTTTTTTTCCCCCTTTTTTTAAAAAGGCCTCATCTATGTATGATAGTGTAATACTTTTAAATAATAGTCATGTATTTTACCAAAAAATACACCCCCAAAAAAATTTTCCCCCCATACCCCATTACCTCAAAATGTTACCAAAAAAAGGCGAAAGATATAAAACCCTTTTTACTACCACTAAAACAAAAGAATAAAATAATACTATCAGACCATGACCAGATGCAAGCTCCACATAGTGAGTACTAGTTGTACTCAGGCTCTGCAAACAATTGATTACAGCGCAGTTAAATCTAGTGACACAGGAGAGGTCTTGAGTGACTGGAGTTAACTTTCCCTTTTAATCTCCATGGGCAACAAAGAAAATCTTATACCTAGACAGTTTCCATACAATTTTTTTTGGTTACAGGGGGAAAATATACTTTTTTTAATTTCATTTTTTTAAATTCTTTTTTTTTTTCAATTATTTTAAACCCTTGGGGAGTTTGGGGTTAAAAAAAACATATATTTTTAGGGTTGCTTTTTGCCCAATTACCCAAGGCCCAATTCAGGAGGATCAGAAAAAATTTACAATGAAAGAAAATTTTTAAGAACAGGCCAAACACTCTCTAAGAAATTTACAGAAAAGGGGGGTTTCCCCATGGAATTTTAAAAATGGGACAAAAAATAAAAACTCTTCTCATACCCCCCAACGAGATTACGTTTTAAACCCAAACCCAAAAAAAAAGTTTAAAAACACTTGGGGAAAAAAAAAAATGAAAAATAATCTTAATTTTTTAATTTTTTTTTACATTTAATACGTGTCCCTCAAAATATTTAACGTTATTTTTAAAAAAACATTGGGGGGAAAATTTTTTCTTATCCTGTTTTTAAGCCGATTCTTCCGCAAACCACAGATTACTATGGAGAGCAAAAAACATTAAAAATAAGTTGCTCCCTCCCGTTTAAAACAACGACCAAAATGAATCTAAAGCAAGAAGGTTTTGGGCCCATAGGTGTCCTGCTTGCAAACCCACTTGCAAAATTTTGCATATATTACACAAAGTATAAATTCCTTTCACATGCACTAAAGGAATTTTAAAAGTCAAAACACACTTGTCCGTAAATCTTTTGTTGATATCTAATAACGTGTCACTGCGGTTTACAATATATTGGTAAAACCAGTACTAAGTTATCAAAGCGTTTAAATAATCATCGGTATAATATTAGACGTAACAAATTAGTACACAGTTTACCAAAACATTTCTTTAATACCAACAAATGAAACATTTTTACTTTAGTACCCAAACCCATTGAACAAATTCCTCCAAATACTCCTCATAGAGGACAGGTTTTGAGCGAGAGGGAGATCTATTGGATTTTTAGATTAAATACGGTAGTTCCCAATGGTTTGAATGAGCTTCAAGAATTATATTTTTAAATAAAATTTTTAATGACTTTTTTTTCCCCTTAAAAAACATCTGCGAGATTTTTAATTTATTATTTTTTGAAAAGTAACGCTTTTTTAATTAGAAACTGCTGTTTACTGTGTAATTATTGTTTTTTTACAATGTGTTACTTTGTGTTTTACTTTGTGTATATTGTGATGTCATAGTCTCATTTTCATTTCGCGGTTTCTTTTTAAACGCCGCACGTGCACTTTCACTTGTACCTGAGGAAGCCGGCTTGGTGTGCTGGCGAAACGCGTCGTCTTAATTCTTTTACAATAAACTAAGACACCACCATAGTGGTTAATTTACCCAGGTGTTCTTAGATTTTTCCTTCCCGAGCGCTATTTCTCTCCTTCTAGCATTTGAAATCATATTTCTGCCGGGAATCCTCGGAGCGGAGTGTATCCTCGTGTGTGGAGAGGCTTACGGCTGCTGACAGACGGGAAACCTGAGGTTCTAATGATCCAATATATGCTTGATATATGTGTTGTACCATGCTGTACAACGTCATAAGGTGAGCGGCTCATAATATATAATTGGGAGCTTTGTTTTTTAATTTACTTGATTGCGCTCTCCCTTATATCCTCTCCAGTGAGATTACTAAATACACATGTTTGTCGCATTACTAATATTCCAAAGTTTCACGGCGCACCAAACTCAGATGTGAACCTTAGGCGCCATTTATGACCGCACAGTCACCACTTTCACACATTCAGGCACATTATACATTGAAAAAAAGATGCAAAAAAATGTGTCGAGGTACCAAGTTTCATACATGTCACCTTTAATGTATGCAAATATTTGATCCTGCATTCCCACTGTTTTCTTGTTCAGGTGTGTGTACTTTTAATATATGTCTTTTAATGTACGCATTTTATATACATGTATTATGTTTGTACATTATTATAATAGATGTGTAAGATATAATTTGTTACTGTAGTATATTATGTGTCTTTCACTTGCTAGTTTACTCGTGCAGTTTTTTTTTTGCTACATGTTTGTTAACTTTATTGTTTTTATATGATAAATGTGAAAAGATGGGTTTTTTAAATTTGTTTTACTTTTATATATTTCTATAGGTTTTATTAAACTTTTTTTACATTGATACTTTTATTAACCTTTTTTACTTGCTGTGTTTGGTCTTCTCTCCTATACCTGGGTTAAAGCGGTATGCAATCCCACTAGGTGCAGTAAAACTTAAATTGACAATGACATCACGGCTTTCCATCTTATTTTTTTATTAAATCACAGCAAAAGCAATTGAAAAGCATTTAAAGAGTTGCGGTAACTTTCTGTGCTGTGATATCATGGTGTGGTGTCAAGTTCATCTTTGCTACATCTGTACTTCCGCTTCAGGTCTGGTCGGTGCTAACTGTGCTTGGAATTCTCACTAGACTTTATGTTTCAAAAACATGGACACCTCTCAGTTCTCTGCTGCTGGCACACACGGAGCTATGAACGGAAGCAGCATGATTGGAATACCTCTTTAAGTTCTACCCCCACCTTCTACCATGCTCTATAGTGTACTTCATCCTTTCCTCCTTGCTTCTATCTCCCACTGACCTTAATGTGACACCTTTTTCTAAAGCAGAGAGGAGACATCTGGCCTAAGCCAACAGCAGCCAGGCACTGTGCCCTTTTGGCAACTACTGTATGTCTTAATCAGCACCACAACCAAATGAAAAAATTGTTCCATGCATACCTCCCAAAATTTAGAGATTGCAAAGAGGGACACATCAGGCTACGCCTCTAACCACGCCCAAACACATAAACACATACATAGCATTTTTAGTTAGCCAAAAAGGGAGACATTTTCAAGATTGCATTGTATCCAATGATGAAATATTAAGTAAGTTACGAGGAGCAATTAGATACTTTTTAAAGCAAGATAATCAGTTTATTGATGCAAATCTATTTCCCAAATGAAAATGAGGGACATTTACAGAGCTAAGAGGGACAGAGGGACAAGGGTTAAACATAGGGACTGTCCCTCCAAAATAGGGACACTTGGGAGGTATGGTTCCATGTACTGTCTGTATTAAAGAATATCTCATTAATTTGTGATGTGTCAGGTTTGTTGAAGTAGTTGATATTTCAGTATCCTGTGTCCAAGTGAAAAAAATCACCTTTGATAAAGAAAAAACAATACTCTTGGTCGGATTTTGTGAGACCAAGGACCACATATATGAAAGTAGTCTAGGTCTAAAACTCATTTTGATGCCCATAGCAGCCTATCAGAGCATCCCCTTCATTTCATATAGTGCTCTGGAGAAATGAAAGGGGCGCTCTGATTGGTTGTTATGGACAATAAAGTGACCTAGACAGTTTTCAAACATGTGGCCCCACATCAGTGAGATCTGACAGAATCTATTAGCATCTGATTCAATTTGATTTGCTAAATCCTTTATAGATCAAGAGTCCTTTTATAGGCCATTCAAATGAATGAGCTAGGCTTTTTTTTTTTTTTAAAATCACTGGTCGTCTGAAATCACACAATTCACCCATCATAACTGTAACCACAGAGGAAAATGATGGCGCTATATATTTTTGTCTGTACGCTGTGTCATTTAGGGCGTTTTTTCGGTTTTGATAGCTGTCTGTAAACTGGCTGTCAAACTTTAACATGGACCTCTATGGAAAACACGTGCAACGATCCCCACTGCATGGGTTTTCCGTCGGACGGTTTCTTAGACTGCCGGTGGTCCAAAAAAGATTGAACATGTTCATTCTTCCGCCTGGTTTGCGGACAGAAAATGAACAAGTCAATGTGAAGGGGAAGGGCTTTTCTCAACAGTGTGCATGGCCCCAAAACAGCAAATACCGGTCAGATAATCTGACCGGTATTTGCTCTCTACCGTGGGGATATGCCCTTAGGATCTGCTCACTCACAGAAGTTTTGTTTTCTGTTTGGAAAACACTATATTCAATTTGTGGGTATTTCTGGTCATTGATGTGGCCAGTGACTGACAGAGCAGGCGTTCCCCATCCATTTCCTCTGTGACTGGAGAAAGACCATTGGGAATCCAGACCATGTTTGAACAACAGGGACCCATGAGTGGGTAATATGTAATAAATAGGTAATAAGCCATGTTTATTTGTTCACTACTGTAGTCACTTTTATATAAATAAAATTATTATCCCCAGAAAACCCCTTTAATGAAGAAGGAAAATACTGGTTCCCAATGAATAGACCTAACTAGAATATAGTGACTTAGGGCAACATGTACGGGTCTGCGCCAGTATTCTGGCGTCCTTTCAGCCTAAAAACTGTTGCAGCCCTGTTCTCTAGATTTATAATCAGGTACACACCAAAAGTAGGCTCATTATCAGGCGACCATGGCACTTTGTAATGTGCCTAAGATGTGGGTGCGTTCTGGAGGGATGTCGCACCACAACCATAGTATTCTACACATTTATGACTTTAGTATGGCAAAACCAGGTGCATTATTGCTGGAACAGGTAGACCAAGTTAAAAGTGGTTTATTAGAGTCTGAATTGTCGTTTTTGGGGCTAGAAAGTGCCTAATCTATGAGCCACAGTAGAACAGGTCCATAAATTCAGGTGCATTCTACATTGCTAATGTGTGCAAAAAAATGTTCACCTGGGCGCCAAAAATCATGCATGTCGATATGTAGCTTTCCTTGAGAAGGAAAAAATCTAGTGCCACCTATAGGTAGTTATCCTGTAAATGAACGCCTCACTTATATAAGGGCCAAACCAGAATCTCCTTGGAAAAGAAGAGATGCTCATGTCCACCCAGCTGTTATGAGGTTATTGCCTTAGTCAGTACAGAAGAGGGTACTGGATGAGTAGAGTGATGCCCCTAATGCAGTACAGTACACTTTTTAGGGCTCATCCCCACGGCACCGGACAAATACTGGTCGGATAAACCGACCGGTATTTGTCCGGTTTGTTTGCCGTGCACACAGCCACGGAGGGACGGCTTTTCTCAACACCAACAATGTTTTTTAAACCGCCGGGCGGAAAACCCATGCATTGGTGACTGCTACACGGGTTTTCCATAGAGGCCCCATGTAAAAATTTGTGGCCGGCTTTTCAGACGGTTTGCAAATCCGCAAACCGCCTGAAAAAGCGTCCGCAAACCGGTGAGGCGGGGACAAGCCCTTACTGTAGAGACCCCACTGATGTATGGAGACTTGCATGCAATCTTCCATGGGAAAACAATCTGCAAATTAAAAGTACAAAGATAACATTTGTAACAAATTGATGTTAGCTAAACAAGTGTTTGTGCATGTCTTGATTCTCATTGTTAATGAAGGGACCTTTGAATTGCTAACAACATGATTAGCAGCTTCCAGGGATAGTAGTTTGAAATAACTCTCTTTAAGTTTCAATACCTCAGTAAGCTGATAAGCCTCACTTTTGGCTAAAGAAAGCTCAACATCAGATATCCAATTTTTATAGTTTGTATTCTAAAGGATATGCATTTAGCCAATCTTACCGTTACAAGATATAGGCAATAGTTTACCCTTACAATTGAATTATAGCTGCAGAGTTATAGCCTCCAAAATGATCATGTCTTTGGACATAATAAGTCTCAGGCATTCAGAGGTTTTCCCACAGTACTGTGTCATATTAGTGGGCCAATGTTCTCTCTTAGCGGTTTCTATCATTTACTTTCATTTCAGTGCATACTCACCTATAAATTATATGACATTTCCCAGTAAAAAGTCACTAAACTCTTTGTTACAAAAAGCACTGATAATCGGGAATGCTGGCTGTCTAAACTGTTATCTTTAGCTTTGGTCATCTTTCCATGAATGAATTCTGAATACTTGACTTATAAACAGCCTTCTAGTTGAGTTAGAAAACAAGTAAGTCTCTCCATGAATAATTTCCTGCAACCATGGCTTGTCATTGTTATGTAATTACAGCAGTGGTCAGGGCATGAGAGCCTTTGACTGGGTAACAATTTACAATGTGCCACTTGTTAGGCCGTGTCTACACTGCGGAAATCCAACAGTATTTTAACTTCGACGTACCACGTTTTTTCTGCAGTTCGTGCAATAAACTTCAGTCAGTTTTCGGTTTTCTGTCGACTCAGTACATAGAAGAGTACGGGAATCCACACGTTCTATGTTCCGGCGGAGGGCCGGCGGTATAAAAATCCAACAATAGAAAATCCATTCTATGTAGACAACAGCTTGGATTTTCTATTTCTGTCTATGGGGCATTGGTTATAGTCGGATTATCGGCAGATTCTAAATACTGAACTCCGACCAGAGAGCAGTGCTGTGGAGACTTGGCCTTAATCCTGTGCAAACGTGGTTCAACCTTCTACTAGATCAAAGTAATATAGAAAGAAGTAAGATTAAGACACCGTGATGCTCAGTACAAAAAAAATCTTTATTTTTTAATCCATAGAAAAGACAAATATTGTATATTGTTTGGGGTGTGGCCCCCTTTTTTTGCTCCCCTTCTTAGTACACACCCCTTTTGCTTTGGAGACTAAAATAACCAAACAACGTTATAACTAAACAAGGTGCAGATGTAGAAGTAACAAATGGGGGAAGGGAGATGGCCTTCTTGTGCAGCCAGATAATGTATAAATATACAGGGTAAGCAGAGGTTAATCTACTAACCTGGAAGTTTATGAAGCTGGAGGCAACTCTTGATCAGCATACAATGTATATCAGAAGGGGATCTGCTGCCACTGTAAAATCTAACTTCAATGTGCAGGCGAGGTCACCCCACTCTAATTTGTTGGCTGCTGTTGTTTTCTTGATTTTAACTGTAGCATGTAATAAATGGTATAATTATCTTACATACAGATTAGACCCTTTTTTATACAGTTCTGCTCTTAGGGTATGTCCACCTTATTTGTATGCAATTGTGGTACCAGCAACCACCCCCCTCATGCACTGAGGGTATGTAAGTATTTGTTTTATTGGTATTTTTGCATTGGTGCAATCTCCCCATGCATTATACTGTGGCTTTTCTTCATGCTGGTGTGAACAGGTGTTAAGTTGATGTGCAGTTTTTTCATCATCTAATTGTTCCCCTAGCAGTGGGGTTTGTGAACCTTTGCTTTGCAATTAGCTGCACCTGTGAATTTTACCCAGTTAGCATAAAGGCCAGAGTTGTCAGCTTCTGGGGTCAGTTTAGTCCAGCAATCAAGCTGTGAACATGGCCCAAATATTGTGGTGTTTTTTGAGTGGGTAGTGGTATGTCCACATGGCAAGTAAAACTTATTAGTTGGAATCTGCTGGTGAAAACAGAGTCAGAAGAGATATCATATGCTTATTACATATCAATTTTTTTTTTATACTTTTGGTTTACAGTCAGAAAGAGTCCCATTCATTTCTATGTGATTTTGGATGCAGACCCGCATTAAAAACCACATGCAAATGTTTAGGGAGCATTTTACACATGGCTTGTAGCCATCCCCACTGACATCAATTGTAAATTTCCATGTGTTTTCCAACCAAAGAATGAACCTGTACTAATTTTTTTTTATGGTGAAAAACTGACCGCCGAAGATATGAAGTGTATGAACTACAACACCTACTTTCTATTGATGTTAATGGGAGTGGTATACTTTTTTTAGGTGGGTATTTCAAGTCAGAATCCGCATGGATTCCGACTTAAAATACTTTTCGTGTGGACATAGCCTTATTTTTGCTGAGCATCCCAGCATTTAATTTCTGCTGTTAAGCACCTGACATGCTTCTGTGCATGTGCTGTTCTCCTGGGACTTGTTTGCTGACTTGCGGACATTGAGCACATCAGTAACAATGCTAATTCTGTTCTAATATGCTATCACTTATCCGGGCAGAAAAGGTATGGATAATCAGTCAATCGAAATGGGGGGAGGTCATCTAGGATGACCATGGGGTTCCTACCCTGATAAGCTACTCCACGTTGGAAAAGACATAGACATCACAACATGGGAGGTACAGAGACTCAGACGCATTGCATGTGATCTCGGGAGTGAGGATACATCCAGCACTTCAGTTACAACTCTCAATGAGAGTTGAGATTCGCTCTTAAAGTACCATACTCATCTATTCATCTAGTGCTGATCAGGGAGAGAAACTGTTTCAGCCCTAACTCCAGGGGTGAGTTAAATACATTTTTGACCAAATATAGCTGGCTAATTTTAAAGTTAATTATTTTGAATGACCCATGAATGATGTTATAAATATCTCAACAGCCCTTGGCAGATAAAAAGGTTCTACACCCCTGGCATAGAAGCTTAATGACCAGAGCATTCCCCAGTGGTTTGTCCTACACACAGTGGACTCTGCTAGAACAACACATTAGACACATCACATGTATATGTTTAATATGTAGTTTTGTTGTTAGTCCCCATATTCCAAACTGTATAAATAGCTAGTTAGTGTGTGTCATGATTTTTTGTCTTGAAAATGGACCTTACATGGCCTAAATGTTGCCTTTTATGGCTTAAAAAATGGATTTTCATTGAGATCCTGGTGCCTTGGATCCTATTTCTTTTTCATTGGGTAACACTGAAGCCCTTGAGATAAAAAGGAATTGAAAACTGTTCACCACATGTTATGTTTTAGTTCTAATTACTCTTTTAAAAGTTTAAAAATAATTAAGCCAAAAAAAGGAAAATTAATGTGGGACAGGCAAACAACCCTGTGACATCTTAAATATATTTGGAGTTGAGGCCAGGGACACGGTATGACTCATGCAATACACTCATCGTAGCCTGTTGTGACCCATTAAGTAACACTGAGGTGCATGGCGTAATGCAACCACACCACAACTCAGGCCCACGGGCATGTTGCAGCTGGTTACAATTTGACTGATATTTTGGCACTTTGCAGCAGATATCTTGCCTCACAAGCAGCGGGTAACAACATACCTGTTTGAAAGAAAGGCCAAAATGTATTTTTCCACCCATTCATAGTTTTTTTTAAATCTTTTTTAATAATTGTTGTCTTTATGATGTCTATTTATTATACGTTGCAAGGAAAAAGCAAACCTATATAAACCATTTGTGGCATGTAAGATTGAAATACATGTTGTCATTTGTAGATTAGAACTTAAAAGACCTCTTGAATTGTTGCCGGGGCAGACACATGCTCGTGCCGGTACAAAAACAGGCATGTTCATCTTCTCCACATGCAGATCAGTAGCAAAACAAAGTGGTGACCTTTTGTCTCTGGATAAAAGCTCTCTGCACACACGAGGATTGATGTCACATATTATCACAGGCAGTCCTGTAATTCTTTGTAGTTTATCCATTTCACGTAGCAGTAATCTGCAGTGCTGCACATTATCAACTCGGAGAGATACCTACCTGTGAGGAAGCTAGTGTCGCACTCCAGTAAAAATATTGTCTCTGCAAACAAGGAAAACTGGAAATCACGAGCAACTCAGAGCACCTCATTCTGCTCTCAGGCGGCAGATTTTTCTCTGGTTAGTTTAGCTTTGTGGAGAAATGCAAGAAAAATCACCCATGCCTTTCTGAATACACGACTCTAGATAAAATATGGATGGCATGTTGCAGATTTTGTCACTAAGTCTATTACTGTTAGGATTCATTGATATTTAGAACTATAACTGCCTTCTAGAAATGCACCAAAAGCGATGATAATGAATACAAATTAATCAGAAACAGTATGAGTAAAAATAATCTGGTTGTTACCCCTTAAAGGGATTGTCTCACTACATTGACTCGTCCTGATTTTTGGTTTAATTTTGAATTTAGGGGCGTGTTTACTGGATTCTTCTAGGCTGCAGTGGAAGCCAGGTCTGTAGCTATAGCAACCAGTGCTTATCATGAGAGACTAAACAGGTCTGTAGGTATAGCGACCTGGGGAGCTGATGCAGCCCATACAAGAGGGGATATCTAGGAATAGATAGGACACTGTTAATGGACACATATTGCAAAGTGACTTGTTTTTGCAAGATCTTTAACATAAAAAGCAATCCTTGTAGTGAGACAACCCCTTTAAGGGTGAATTCACATCTGAGTCGGAGGTTCCAAATGGAACCTCCGTTGCAGAGGTGTGACCGGATCCATTTACCGACAGACATGAACGCCGCCTGACAGAGCTCACTGACTGTGTCAAGTTTCCGCTGTGGGGTCCACTGTTGTAACAGAAAAATAGTGCATCATGCTTTGCTATTTTTTCCGTCATTCCTCACGGATCTTGCGACAGAGGTTCCAAACAGAACCTCCAATGCAGAAGTGAATCCACTCATAGGCTAATTGCAGGGCGCACAGTACGCCCCACAATAACGCCAGGTGTTTGGGAGCTCGCGCGATGCAGAGGGGCGGCAGCCTGCTGGCCCCTTGGACTATCATTACTCGTGTCACTTATCTTCCCACGCGTACAATACGATTGCATTGTACGCCCGGGGAGAGAGAGGCGTAAACTATAGTTCTCTATGAGAACTGTGGATTACCGTAATGACTAGGTCGCATTTCACTCGTATTAGAGCGCAGTACGCTCTCAATATGCTGCAAAATCTGAACCAATTTAAGCCGTGTGAACATAGCCTAAGACACAACTCTCAAGAATCATTGATAGGCCATGAATACGTTGCCACCACGGAGAAGAAATGCCTTCCCATTTTTTACTGTGATGAAAAATGTCCATCACATACTTAGGATTAGGGGTGGACAGTTCATAAGAGAAACCTTTGAAGCAGTAAAGGGGCCATTAACCAAAAGTCCCACTTTAAACCTAAAATGGTCCTGTGGCATCTTCTGTCATGTCTGTTTCAGGGGATGTTTACATGGCGTTTTTGAATACGTTTTTTGATATGTTTTCTACCCGAAAAACGTATTAAAGAGTGCTGCATTAAACACATCCAACACGAATTCAAAGTGTGGTGCGTGTTTGGATGCATGTTTGCTGCAGCAGAAACGCACCCTATAGTTTGAAATAGGGCGTCTGCTACGTAATATGGATCAAGAATTGACATCTCAATTCTTTGAACGGATCCGAAAGACACATCACAAACACGCATCGTCAATCAGACATCTGCGTGTTTTACATTGAAAGCAATGTAAATCACACTGCACATTATTAGAGGCGTGTTTGGGTCTGTTTTGGGTACCAAACACGCATCTAAGAGACGCCGTGTGGACATCCGCTTAGAAAATCCTGGTTCCCTGGAAGACTTAAGGAAAGATGCTCCAGAATTGTTATTTCATAGGGAATAATAATATTTTAAATCGTACATATCAGGAATGGCTTCAGGTTCTCATTTACATATTGCCTACCAGGGACTGAGCTAGTGAATTTCCTGTCTCACTATTGTTGGAAGTGTACAGAGACATAAGGGGTTGATGAAATCAATAAAATATATTGGAGACTAAAGGACCCCTGTACTGCTCTTGCACAGAAGCCCTCTGCTCTTTGTATAAGCCCCCATCTCTGAATATTTGTTGTTTAAAAAGATTGTTCCTTATAATGAGGGTTGTGCCTATTAGAATAAAGTTACACTTTTTCAGTTGTGTTATAAAAACTGCATGGATAACAGTCCCCTACCCATATATCATTCAAGTACATTTACAAAAAAACAATTCAGTTGAAAAGTTTGTAAAGATTACGTTATACATGCTTGGCTACACAATAAAACTGCCACATGTGTTTGTTAATGGGGTTTTGCCACTAAGTCAAATTGACGTGGGAAGCTTGGAAATTAAATCATAAAGATTTTCACCGTTCATCATTATTACAAATTCTGTACCATTTTTGTTTTAGCTGCTTCCTTAGTGATCCATAGTATACAGCTTGTGTCAGTAATGAGGGCTCTCATTCCTGGCGGCACATGCTCAGACATCACCTCTCCTTTCAGGCAGCTACTCTCAGTCTCTTC
This sequence comes from Phyllomedusa bahiana, assembly GCA_025379985.1. Classification (NCBI taxonomy): domain Eukaryota; kingdom Metazoa; phylum Chordata; class Amphibia; order Anura; family Hylidae; genus Phyllomedusa; species Phyllomedusa bahiana. The sequence continues at coordinate 113,235 of JAODAL010003013.1, forward strand.
CCTGCTTAGTAATCACAGACACTCACTGCTAAGTAAGTGTTCAAACGTAGCTGCAGTCATTCTACTCCTGTCCTCTGTACTCCTTATGAATTAGTCAAACAGTGCATATAAGTAAAAAGAAACTTCAATCAGGTATGTGCATTAAGACAAAAAAAAATCCACATGTTTGGCTCCTACAGGGATTATTATTGTTTATTTTATAGCGCCATTGATTCCAGGGTGCTGTACATTCATTGATAAGTCAAACAAGTACAGTAGTGACAATCTGTGACTAACAACAGGTACAGAGGGAAAGAGAACCCTGCCCGCGAAGGCTTACAATCTACAAGGATTTCAACCTAGATCCCCTTATGCTGAAAGGCAGAAGTGCTAACCACTCAGCTACATTGTAGCTATTTACATAAACAGACCTTTGTTTGAATATCGTGAGCACACTGTGGGGAAAGGCATGGTGATGGCAGTCTGCTGGGTGACATGATACGCAATTCAAACAAATCACACACTGAAAGCTGAAGCTAGACAAAACTGGCATGAAATGCCTTTGTGGCAAAACTCATTTAAGAAAGTAATAAAGGAGGTATTGTACATAGTACCTACTAATCACAGAATATCTAGGTGTTCCAATGATAAACACATAGAGGTAGATTTATTAATACTTAGTGTAAACTTAGACTATACAGTATAAATGCACCAGATTTTTCAATGCATGACAAATCTAGGACATGCTTAGACACATCTGTCAAATTTGACACCATTTTTAGTTGCTTAGTCTACACCTATCATTGCACAAAATTTTTTGCATGTGAAACTACGCCTTTTTTCACAAGACCATGCCAATGTTAGTGAGGTCACACCCTTGTCGGACAAGACGCAGAAATACCTAAAACAAAGAGCCTCATGTATGAAAACTGTCTAGGTCTAAAACTTTTTTTTGCCCATAGCAACCAATCAGAGCTCCCCATTCATTTCATATAATACTCTGAAAAATGAAAGGGGAGCTCTGATTGGTTGCTATGGGCAACAAAGAAAGTCTTATATTAAGACAGTTTTCATTCATGAGACCCAAAGAACCACATATATGAAAACTGTCTAGGTCTAAAACTCACTTTGTTGCCTATAGAAACAAATCAGAGCGCCCCTCTCATTTTTCCTGAACACTATATGAAATGAAAGGGGCACTCTGATTGGTCCTATGGGCAACAAAGTGAATTTTCGACCTAGACAGTTTTCATACATGTGGCCCAAAATGTCTAAAACACATAATAAATTTGGTGTGCGGCATGTGTTCAAGTATTTTGATGCAAATTTAACCAGAACCTTCACGCAATTTGTATAATATCTGTGTCCCATAAATGTAAAACTCAGAGATAGCAGGAATGTGGAGGTTTCTTACTTAGTGGACCATTTAGAAAAGCAGGTAAGCGTATCGCTTGTACTTTCTGCTGTCTCTGTGCATTTCTTAACATGTCTGCTGGAAAAGATAACATAGTTGATAAGAGCAAGCTTTTCAACATCTACATATCAATGATAACAGAATGAGGAAGTGACGGATTGTTCACATACCAACTCATTAGACTGCTTAGGTGACATGTATTTCGGAAAAGAAAACAATAGCAGTCAATGTTTAGCTTTTCTGCCAAATGTGTTAGTAATGGTTTTACTGCAGTAGTATCAAGGCTGTCAGTCAACTAGAAGCACAGTCAAGGATGTCTATATAGAAATGAATGTACAATCAATGGCAGCATATTCAGGAGGAAAAATTCACACCGTGCCAGTACAATAAGAGCCGAGAGAGGCAAGGTTACAGGAAATACAGTGCATCTGGTTCATGGGGATGTGTGATGAAAAGTAAAGCGAGTGAGGTATGAGCGCAAGAAACAAAAGAACTGATGGACTCAATGGAATGAAGAACATGGAAAATGAGTTGTTTCTGTAGCAAAGAAATTAGTCCAACATGTTTACATGGATGGGCTCTGTGCACACCCTACACTAACACTGAGGGCCACATGTAGGAAACGGTTTTGGTCTAAAACTCACTTTTTTCCCCATAGGTTTCTATGGGGAAAAAAGTGAGTTTTAGACCAAAACCGTTTCCTACATGTGGCCCTGGGTGTCCATTACCCAGGAAATACATTTCCAAATACTGACAATGATATAGATAGGCAGTCAACCTGTCTCCTAATCTCATAGATTTGTGCACTAATATCTTGAAACCTTCTCATGTGCAGCTTCTTGCCAGGGTTGGAATATCATTAAAATCAAGGGCGTTCCAGACCCTGGTTTGTCTATGCCTTAGGGGGCCTTACTCACATCACAGACACTCCTAACTAACATAACAGGCTGAAGACCTAATGTTAGTGGCTGTCCAGGCATGCACTGCTGGCCAGTCTGAGATCAGTTGTGGAAAGTGACAACTGCTTGCTGAATGGTCAGGTAACTCCTAGCAAGGATAATCCTAATCATATTAGTGGCTATTGGTTTGGTGTTCAATGGTTGCCTTGACAACTTGACAGCAGACCATGCCTTTATATCTGTCTGTGCCGAATGTCATATTGGACGGGAGAGTATGCCTGTAACAACCCTTTGTAAATGAAAGTTCCGCTATAAGTATAATAGGAGTGGGGCAGGGAGGGACATTAAAAGGGTGTTGCCACAATGGCTCTTCCACGTTATAGATTGGCTCATAGCTAGTTGCAATCCAACTGTTTTACAGAATGAGGAGGGTGGTGCTTCCGGACACCTTACCCATTCATTTCTAATGGAGTTCCAAATATAGATAAGCACATTCACTCAGAAATGAATGGGAAGGGGTAGCTGCAAAGGCTGTAGCTAGCTATTGTAACAGTTGGCTTGCCATAACGGCAATCCTGAGTTGTGGATCCACTGGACCACCGCAAGTGGCAGTAAAAGCCACGCCAGGGAGCAGAGTCTAAGTAGGTCCAGTATTTACCAGAGCCTGCTGCAATGCTAAACACTACCAGGCCGCTACACCTGACACGACTTAATTGCAGTGGCAGCCAAGGTGTAGCATGGTTCAAAATCGGGGACAGGCAGGAAGGTCAGGACAGGCAGTAAAGGTTCGTGGTCAAGGGACGGAGGTAAATGGAACTAGTACATGGGAACAACAGGAACAACTTTTAGAACACTTTCTCGCATAGGCTAGGGCACTATGGATTTGGCAATGAAGTCAGAGAAAGGCTGGGTAAAATAGGACCAGCGCCCGGCAATTATCCAATTACCGGCGCAATGGCCCTTTAAGTTTCATAAGGCCGGCAGGCGTGCACATGCGCCCATTAGGGAGCGGCACCACTCGCCAACACAGCGGGACCACATGTGCGTCTGCAACTCGGAGTTAGAGTCGCCGGGACACCCGTGACAGCTGTGCTATGCAGAAGTGCCTCCGTGGAGACACCACTTTAACACAGCCTCTTTTCTTCTAAGCAGTCTAAAGATGCAGCAAATAATCCCCTGAGTGATGTTCAGAGGGTAGGGAAAGAGACCTTGCGTTGGAGAAAAGGCTATACATGTAGCTGCTCCACATTGTCAGGTAAAGATCCAGTTTAGGAATCTTGAGGAAGATGAGTTTATGAATGTTTAGGGGAACTTCTGAGTTTGGGAACTGTGATGAGTTGAGGAGGGGGTTAAAGGGTCTTCAGTGGTACACTATGGTAACCGTCAATGTTCTTAAAAAAGACTTCACTGTGAGGGTTAAATTGTTTTGATATGTTTGGCTCATTCAAGGGGGGTGCTGCAGCTATATATATATATGCCACACCAGCGGCAGACAGAGATAACACAGAACCCCTGTGCAAAGATATTATATGGGTCTCTTAATAATTTTGAACAGTGAAACTTGGAAATTCATTGGTCCGTTAAAGGGGTTTTCTTACTACAGGGTTTTGTATTCATCTGAACTTTTTCACTAGCTTAGATTTTCAAATCCAGGGACGGGTTGCTCCTCCCAGTAGGCGTGTCTTCCCTCACTCAAGACTGGTGACGTCATCACACTCCCTCCCTGTTCCTTCTACCTCTCAAGTCATCTTTTTCATTCTGTGTGAGCAGTGGGAGGGAGTGGATGTCACAGTTCTACAGATCTCCTGCAATAGTGAGTTCTCATGCCTGGAGAGCTGTCATCTTCCACTTAGGCTCCACAAGCAAGCCTGTTTCACACAGCTCAGAGGGGAGTGAGCACAGAGGGCACAGGACAGCCAATCACAGCACACGGGGCATATCCTGACAGAGTTTGAACTAAAGGCAGGCAGCCAAGCACAGCAAAGAGGACGTGGCCCACCCCAGGCTGCGGAATTAGCTCTAGACACACAGATTAGCTCTTAGCTACTATACTAAATAATTTAGGTAATACAAACCAGTTGCAAAAGTGCTTATTTTTACTGTCCCCATCATTACAGATATGTTGTTTGTAGCAAGAAAACCCCTTTAAGGTAGTCATAGGCTTTAGATATCTATTGACTGAGACAGGCTTTTCTCAAAGCAAAGTGTGCATGTGTTCTCAATGGAGAGTGAGGAAACAACTTGTGCTTATCTCCCATGAGAACATCCTGACATCAGGTATGAAGGGTATCAGAGCCCACTCCCTGTGTTATGTTATACTTAGAAAATTCATCCTGAATAATACACACTTAAATAAGGTTATAGAGCTAATGAAAGAAGAAATATATATATTTCAACTCTTTTGAAAGATTTTTTTCTGTTGTGCAAAAGGTAAACATAATATACTATGCATATTTAGCATAACCATAATCATGCTAAATCATCATATAAAAGTAACATTCTATTTATATTACATGGTGAATGACACACAATTAAGAACACAAATCACAATGGCAGATTTACTCTTTTTTATATCCACCACTAGAAGAAGGTAATGCATGTAAAACAAGAACTACCGCAAAATAATGCCTCTGAAAAATACTACTCATCCTGCAAAAAACAAACGCTCATACAGATAATTTGTATTCCTGCTATGCTACAGGTAAAATTATCTTTATTGCTCTTTTCTTGTCTCCTCATCACATCCTTGTTCCCAATAATTTTCCAATGTATCTCATATACCCTGAAACCCACTAAACTAAAATCGACTGTTTTTGACATTCAAAGTTTGCAAAACAGCCAGAAAATCGTACAATCTGTAATAACCATGGTTCCACTGTATAAATATAGATGCCTATGCAGGCGTAACTATAGTTAAAGTAGTCATAGCAGCTGAAAGGGGCCCCATAGGTTAAAATCCACTCAGGTAAAAGAACATTGTATCCTGTGCATCAAGCTGGTGGCTGCATTCTAGGATTACTATATGGGTTTTCTAATATGTGGTACTATTATCCATATCTCCAGTTATTGCTACTTATGCTGCTACTTCAGTTTCCTATCATTAGGTGGTGGGGTCCATTTTATTGTGTTGCAGTGCCCTATGATTTCTAGTTATAACTCTGCAGTAAGTAAGAGTTGAAGACTGAATTTTCATACCACACCTCAGCCATGCCAATGCTTGTTTACATGTGGGGATATCATGCCAACAAATGATTCTAAAAGATTCAATCAATCAGTGGCAAACTATGGATCAGAGCTCAGTTGTATACATAATGACATGATGCAGACAAACATAAGTTTATGCGTGTACAGACTGACTGAATAATGCAACACCCATGCTTGCAATGTGTCCAGACAGCTACGATTAGTTCTAGATAGTATTGAATTTACAATTATAAATGGTAGATATTATATGCAGTGGGTTTCAAAAGTATTTCTACCCTTGACCCGTTCCTAATTTTTAAACATTACAGTTACAAAGTTAAATGTATTTTATTGATATTGTAATTAATAAAACAACACAAAGGGAGACATGTATGATCGTGTTTTTCACTCTTTTCTGGCGTGAAATGCGCCTAAGTGAGCAGTCTACGATGTCTAATGCGCCTCATGAATGTGTTCGTAAGACTTAACACTTTCTAATGTTCCTCACATGGGGTGTTCTGGGGGTGTGTTGCACCACACTCGTATTATTAGACACATACATGAACGTGGTTCAGCAAAACTAGGCACATTACTGCTCGAACAGGCAGACCTATTTCAATGTGGTCTGTCTGAGCCTGAGGGGTCAAAGTGGAGCTAGATTTGCCATTAGGGGAAAAAAGTCCAATATTTCTCAACTTACATCAGTGCAATAATAAAAAGTAATTTATGATAATTATCAAACTATATAAAGTTAAATTATTTAAATGTAATAAAAAAGTTATCATAAAATTAATATAAAATATATAATATCCCAAAAATATACTGTTACATTCTTAAAGTTGAGTTCTCAGTAGTTAACGTATTAGTTTTGTAATCTCCAGATTGCACAGCTTATAGGGATCAATGGTCACGGGTTAAATGAGACAAGTTTGACGGTCAGAGGATCTAGGAACTAGGTTAACATTGCTAGCTAAATGGTCAAGTAGAAGAAGGATTACATGTGCCTGGGAAATCATGTCATTGTCTCTGGATGTATATGATTGTTTTACTGCAACTGGGTGGCAATATAAGACATTTAGATATGCAACAGCTGCTACTGTTTGGAAGTATTTTTTTTAAAGGATTTGCTATCATGTTTCATAATTAAGATTCTCTGTAGAGGTAGTTTCACACATTGCATTTTGCTGAAAAAATGCTGCATTCGTACAATATTTTTTTTTAATGCTGCAGACAGATTTTAGTTGTAAATCAGTAGATATATATGAAACGCATTATAGTGTGTTTTTTTGGGCCCAAAGGTTTTTATTCATAATGCAGCATAACCCAAAATATTTTTTGCAGGCATTTGAAATAGTCTGTTCAATAGCAAAAAAAGCCAAAAAAAAATGCAAAAAAAAATGCAAAAAACCTCTATTCTATATAAAAAATTTCACATAACACAAATTTGTTTTTACTGTGATTGTTATTTTTATGGGGAAAGGGGTTCTGTTATTTAAAATCAAGTTGCCCTATAAAACCACAGTCTGTACTAGGAATTTGTCTAAGCTCAGTGGTTGTCTGTGCCTGTGGCTAGAATCTGCACGTCTACCTTTATTATTGATACATTATTATTATGATATGGCACCTCATGGCACAGAACTCTCTTAGGATCTAAAAAAAAAAAAATTATTGCTCTACATAAAGATGGCATAGGCTGTAATAAGATTGCCAACACCCTGAAACTGAGTTGCAGCACGGTGGCAAAGACCATACAGTGGTTTAACAAGACAGGTTCCACTTAGAACAGGCCTTGCCATGGTCAACCAAAGAAGTTCAGTGCACATACTCAGCATCAAATCCAGAGATTGTCTTTTCAAAATAGACGTATGAGTGCTTTTAGCATTGCTGCAGAGGTTAGAGGTGGGGAGGGTCAGCCAGTCAGTGCTCAGACCATACACCATACACTGCATCAAATTGGTCTGCATGACTGTCATTGTAGAAAGAAGCCTTTTCTTAAGATAAGTCCTCAAACAGTTTGCTGAAGACAAGAAGACTATAAGAACATGGATTACTGAAAACATGTCCTGTGGTCTGATGAGACCAAGATAAACTTATTTGGTTTGAACAGTGTCAAGCTTGTGTGGCGGTGCATAAGTGAGGAATACAAATACTAGTGTGTCTTGCCTACAGTTAAGCATGGTGGTGGGAGGGTCTTGGTTTGTGGCTGCATGAGTTCTGCCATCTGTGGGGAGCTGCAGTTCGTTGAGAGAACCATGAATGCCAACATGTATTGTGACAAACTAAAGCAGAACTTGATCCCCTTCCTTCAGTAACTGGGCCACAACATGATAACGACCACAAACACACCTCCAAGACGATCACTGTCTTGCTAAAGAACATGAGGGTAAAGGTGCTGGATTGGTCAAGCATGTCTCCAGACCTAAACCCTATTGAGCATCTGTGGGCATCCTCAAACAGAAGGTGGAGGAGCGCCAGGTTGTCTAACATCCACCAGCTCTGTGATGTCATCATGGAGGAGTGGAAGAGGATTCCACTGGTTGCAACCTGTGAATCTCTAGTGAACTCCATGCCCAAGAGAGTTAAGGCAGCGCTGGAAAATAATGGTGGCCACACAAAATATTGATATTTTGGGCACAATTTGTCCATTTTCACTTAGGGATGCACTCACTTTTGTTGCCAGTGGTTTAGACATTGATGTCTGTGTGTTATTTTGAGGGCACACCCAATTTATGCTATTAAACAAGCTGTACACTGACTACTATCTTTAGTGTTTTCCCATGAAAAAATATAATTTAATAGATACAAAATAGTGAGGTGTGTACTCACTTTTGTGAAATACTGTATGTTGAAAATATTGCATCTCGAGGCCAATGTAACTTGAGGGACCACTGTACAGGATATTGCAGCCATGTCTCATTCAAGGACCCGGCTGCAATAATTTACTTAGTTATATAAAAAAGTAATAGCAGTTGACAAAGGATTTTATGATCGACTGCGTTTTCCCTTTATTGTAGGTCTCAATTCTTACAATTTATAGTATACTTCCATACTTTCTCATATCACAATACAGTGTATATCTGAATAGTGCATAGTATTATCTGTATAATATTTTCGCTATGTTTCTTTGATAAATGTACATCTCCAGGAGCGTAGCACTGAATATTATGGTATGTCTCTTTTCTTGGGTGATTTCATCCCCTGCAGCATTCCATCCGAACAAAACGTGTGTATTTAGCAGCCAGATGATACAAAAGGGATTTATTAAACAGTCACCGCTTTAACCACTGTTTTGGGAACGGTCCCTGACAGAGGCCAAAATGTTGGTTGTACAATAAACATCATAGTTAAGTCTATGTTACACATCTAGCTAATTTATGGACTACAGGAAAAAGTCATTCAGGTTATGCAGGAAAATATGTTATTTGATATTTTCCAGGAATTCCTACTATTTATTAATAGTTCACTCTAACAATTAGTAAATTTTTCTTAAGTTAGTTATCATGAGTATAGAATAGTGATTTACTATTATTATCTTACCTTTTCATACTACTTTCTAAACAGTCCCAAGAGCCGTAGCTATAGGGGGTACAGATATAGCAGTGGCACCTGGGTTCTGGTGCCTCAAGGGGCCAAAAGGCACATAAGGAGATGCCAGCAATTTGGCCAATTATCCACCTGTGTAAATTGACCTTTACCTTTTAAGACTTCTTAAAGGGGTTTTATCATCTGATAAAAACCCTTTTAAGCTATTTGTGTGTCAAATTTTACATTAATGTTCATTGAATATTTTTATTTTTGGTTGTATTACTTGATGCAATGTATGTATTTTGCATTGTGCAGTATAGATGCAAAACATTAAGGGCGACATGTCTGAAAAGAGGTGCCTCCACACCGGTTTTAAGGCGCATTAAATGAGTGTATAGTGTGCCTGAATAAATAAACCTGTAAAATATCTGGCGTGTGATATGCCTTGTATAGCATATTTAATGTGCCTATTTTGGAGCATAACATAACATTGCTAGCCTACTTTGGGCGCATTCAAAAATGTCATGCCTGGCATAAAATGCGCCTAGTTTTGGTGTATGACAGTTGATTTATATAGAGAATACAGCGTCAATAGTTTGTGGTGCAAAATACACCAAAGAAATGGTGCAGCCCTAATGGGACATGTCGCCCTAAGTTTTTATGCCTGAAAGGCCATTTTGTCCATCAATAATGGTTACATAGTTTGTAAAACTGAAAAAAAGGCAGGCATCCATCCAGTTCAGCTTATTGTCCTTTAGTGTTGATCCAGAGTAAGACAAAAAACCCCATGAGGTAGAAGCCAATTGTCCTCATTTTAGAAAAATAAATTCCTTCCCGACTCTAATCTATCAATCAGAATAAATCCCTGGATCAACGCCCCTTCTCGAGAATTCTGGTCACCATAACTTGATATATTATTACTCTCTAGAAATCCATCCAGGCCCTTTTTGAACTCTGTTACTGAATTCACCATGACAAGTTCCTCTGGCAGAGAGTTCCACAGTCTCACTGCTCTCACAGTAAAGAATCACTTTCTATATTTATGTAGAAACTTTCTTTCCTCTTGGCGTAGAGGATGCCCCCTTGTTCTCGATACAGGCCTGGGTATAAATAGATCTTGGGAGAGAGCTCTATATTGACCTTTGCTATATTTATACATATTTATTATGTCCCCTTGAAGCCGTCTTTTTACTAAACTAAATAACCCCAGTTTTGCTAATATTTCTGAGTATTGTAGTCCACCCAGACTTTTTCAACATGTACATAAAATTAATAGAGTTGTTTATTCTTAATATCACACAGTATGGGCATGTCCCCACTGCACAGGTTTTCGGCCGTTTTTTCAGGCTACTTGCGTTTTTTCAGACCGCCTGAAAAACCGGCCGAAAATGAGCACAATTGTGCTCTATGCAAAACCTGTGCAGCAGTCCCCACTGCACAGGTTTTTCCCTCAGACGGTTTTGCCGCCGGCGGTCCGGCGGCAAAACATTGTAGAAGCACGATCTTCCGTCCCCCCCGCGGCCGTGGGGACGGGCGCAAAACAGGACAAATACCGGCCGGCAAACCGGCCGGTATTTGTCCAGTGCCGTGTAAACGCGCCCTATACATCCATACACCCACACAGCCACAAAATACACAAGATTCTATCTAAATAGAGAATGTTGCCAAGATAGTGGTTTTAAAGACTGAAAATGGAGAATTGTATCAACATACAGTCAGAAATACAGTGCATCAGGCTAAACTCTTGAAAGGTTTATGGCTCTGTCACATTATTTTTGCTCATGATGGGTTCAGTATGTTCAGTTACTGCTTGTCCTATAAAAATAAAAGTATCTGACATTTCTTTAAGATCTACATAGAAACACAACAGGAAAGGATACAAGTATCATCTGTATTATATGTGTAGTGGGTGGAAAGTGCTGTTTGGTATTCTAGTCTTTGTGTAGTATGTTTATTTCCTTTTTATGATAAATGTATTAATTTTCTACTGTACAGAGATAATTTGTTTGGGAAAGTTCATAAAAATAAAAAGCTTATATAGAGGTAAAGATATTAAAAACCTCTCCAAAATGTGAAATATTGGAAAATGGAGACTTTTAATGTCATGCCAATAAATGACACCTGTAATACATAATAGAGGGAGACTTTGGACGTAAAGAATTCCCATTCTGCCTTATTACTTTGCTAGTTTTCTTCTACTGATGAGGAAAACGATCAGAGAAACCAAATTACTTGCGTTTCCACCTCTGAACACTTAAGGCCCGTTTACACGGCAATGGACAAATACCGGTCGGTTTATCAGACCGGTATTTGTCCGGTTTGTGTGCCGTACACACGGCCGTGGGGGGGACGGCTTTTCTCCGCGATGATCGGAGAAAAGCCTTCCTCATTCACATTCACTTGCACTATTCCGTCTGAAAACTGGACAGAGGAATGTGCATGCACAATGTTTTTCGGACAGACGGCGGTTTAAAAAAGCGCCGGGCGGAAAACCAGTGCAGTGGGGACTGCTGCATGGGTTTTCCATAGAAGCCCGTTGTGCTCATTTGCGGCTGGTTTTTCAGACGGTCTGCAAAATCGCAAACCATCTGAAAAACCGTAATCAAACCCGTGCCGTGTGGACATGGCCTTAGGTGGACACATGGGGAGAGAAGCTGAAATGCAAGTTGGTGCTATAACAAATTGATAAATCAAATATCTTCTCACAGAAAATAAGTTGTACAATATACAAAAAATATTTAGAATTTAGGACCACATGTATGAAAACGGTCTAGGTCTAAAACTCTGTTGCCCATAGCAACCAGTCAGAGCGCCTCTTTCATTTCATATAGTGCTCTGGAAAAATGAAAGGTGAGCTCTGATTGGCTGCTAGGGGCGCCAAAGAGAGTTTTTAGACCTAACACTTTTCATACATGTGGCCCTTAGTGTTCTTATTTGACTAAATACTGTTTTTGTGGGATAAAAGACAAAAATTGTTTGTCTTACATTGATGTCTAGCTTTACACATTCTAGCAAATATGTGCTAGAGTTCTTCATGGTCTATGTGCCCCCGTGGAGTAGTATGTGATTACTATAAATCACTTCAGCATCCCACAGTCTCATATGCATCTAATCAAGGCTACTGACGCCATGATCCATGATGTCACTCACGTTTATCAGCGAAGGAAAACAAGTTATACATATCAATACGCCTCCACTGTTTTAGGATATCTTCAGCTGGATCCATATCTGATTTTTCTCTTTTTTCTTCTGTATATCACTCGGGTCTATCGAATTAATTGAGTTGTTTGTTTTTCTTAGGACACTGTCTTGTTTCCTTTAAAAGATGTATCTTGTAACCATTTCACTTTTTGTGTGCCAAACTCAACAAGAACCAAATAAGACGAAGATGAAAGGCTTGAGGAACCAAATTGACAGACTAAAGATAAATGAAACATTGTTTCTCTCATCTAATCGTTTATCCGAAGCCTTCAGCTTGTCGTCTGTGAAGAGGGCAGTGGAGATTTCCATGACTTCCTTTGAATATGTCACGTCTGGGCCATGTGTTTTCAGTTTGTTGTGTCTTCAACCTTAAGTATAAATTAGTAAAATTGTATGAGAGTTTTTGGCAGAAGGGGCAATGTTGAGATAAGTGAAAAGGGCCCTGCCACATATTAGAGTTTGCACTTCAAAAAGAAACATTTTTCATATTTGATACTATTTAGAATAATATACATTTTAATTAATATATATTACATATAACTGTCCAGAGGAAATATACTGCTAGAAAATGAAAAGAGTAACAAGATTCAAGCTGATAGACTTATGTAAATACAGTCAAGTGAAGTTTAAACTTTTCTGAGCTGAGACACAATGCTTCAAGAACATTGAATGCGTTAGTTCCCAACCAAGCTAAGTCAAAACCAAGTGTTCGATTTGGGGAAAGCTGTAAAGGGGGCAGAGATAACAGTCCCCAGTGCCTGAGAGGACACAAAGGTATGTTACCACATACGGAAACAGCATAAATCAGTGTTTCTCAACTCCAGTCCTCAAGACCCACCAACAGGTCATGTTTTCAGGATCTCCCACAGAATGCACTGACAATAATTATATCACCTGTGCAGAATGCACTGACAATAACTATATCACCTGTGCAGAATGCACTGACAATAACTATATCACCTGTGCAGAATGCACTGACAATAACTATATCACCTGTGCAGAATGCACTGACAATAACTATATCACCTGTGCAGAATGCACTGACAATAACTATATCACCTGTGCAGAATGCACTGACAATAACTATATCACCTGTGCAGAATGCACTGACAATAACTATATCACCTGTGCAGAATGCACTGACAATAATGATATCACCTGTGCAGAATGCACTGACAATAACTATATCACCTGTGCAGAATGCACTGACAATAACTATATCACCTGTGCAGAATGCACTGACAATAACTATATCACCTGTGCAGAATGCACTGACAATAACTATATCACCTGTGCAGAATGCACCGACAATAACTATATCACCTGTGCAGAATGCACCGACAATAATGATATCACCTGTGGAGAATGCACTGACAATAACTATATCACCTGTGCAGAATGCATTGACCATAATTAAATCACCTGTGGAGAATGCACCGACAATAACTAGATCACCTGTACAGAATGCACCGACAATAACTATATCACCTGTGCAGAATGCACCGACAATAACTATATCACCTGTGCAGAATGCATTCACAATAATTATATCACCTGTGCAGAATGCACCGACAATAACTATATCACCTGTGCAGAATGCACTGACAGTAACTATATCACCTGTGCAGAATGCACCGACAATAACTATATCACCTGTGCAGAATGCACTGACAATAACTATATCACCTGTGCAGAATGCACTGACAAGAACTAGATCACCTGTGCAGAATGCATTGACCATAATGAAATCACCTGTGGAGAATGCACTGACAATAATGATATCACCTGTGCAGAATGCACTGACAGTAATGATATCACCTGTGCAGAATGCATTGACCATAATGAAATCACCTGTACAATACTGAGGAAATCCTGAAAACCTGACCTGTTGGTGGGTCTTGAGGATTGGAGTTGAGAAGCATTGGCATAAATCATTATTTGATGTGGAGGACCATGATGCACGTTCTGCATTGGGGCCCAGAGTCTTTAAGTTATACCTGTGGTTTAGGTAACAGGAATAGTGATGTGCAATCGGTAGTCACCATATCTATTGCATTGAGTATTGTGTAAATGTCATATCTTTTCTTAAAGGGAACCTGTCAACTTGTTCATGCTGCCTGAACTATGGGCAGCAGGATGTAACTGCAGGTTTCCTTGTCTCAGTGAGGTGTTTTTTTTTATCCTGAAGTGTTAGGGTATGTTCACATGATGTACTGTGGCGTGTTCAGTAAGTGCGGCACAGGGAGGCCAGCAGTCCGCCGGCTCCAATGACATTCATTACTCGCGGCGCTTATGTCACTTATCTCCCCGCGCGTACAATGCGATCGTATTGTATGAGCGGGGAGAGGATGCGTAATCTATAGTTATCTATGAGAGCTATGGATTACCGTAATTTCGGCGCGCATCTCGCCGGTATCAGAGCGCAGATACGTGGCGAAATGCACAGCGAAATTACGTTGTGTGAACATACCCTTAGGCTATGTCTCCACTGCACTGAAACCGCTGAAGAAACGACTCAAAACAGATCCCATAGACTTTAATAGTAAAAATGTTCTGTTGTCTCTACAGAATGTTTTTTACAGCTCATTTCGGCTCTCAGTTTTTTTTTAAACATGTTGCAAAAATGCCGGAGCAGGGCAGAAAATTTACTATTGAAGTCTATGAAAACTATTGGCTATTTTTTGGCACATTTTTTTTATGGTTCTGCTAAAAAATTGCCCAGGTTTTTAAACAAGGTATATGAATTTTGCATACATTAAAAACTGCCCAAAAACTATCCAAAAAACAGACCAAATGTGCCAAAAAACTAAGCAAAAACTGAAAACCAACCAAGAAAACTCGTCAGAAACCCAGCTGCTTTGGACAAAAAACGGACACTCAAAGCAGTTTTTAGGTTTGGATTTCAACAAGTTTTTTGTACTATGCTGTGTAGACCTAGCCTTACAGTGTTTCAGAGTAAAACATGATGAAAAATTAGGGAGGAGTTGAGTCCTTCTCCGCATCCCCTCAGCTTACCTGACGTAACTGAGGAGTCTCTCTCCTGTTAGGGAAAGGGAAAAGGCCTGTGAGTCATTGGAAAGGGAAGAAGCACATCAGACTCATCCACTCTGGCTGCGGTGGCTTCTCCCTGTAGCCGGCTCGGTTTTACAGAGTGTTTTAGAGTGGAATACGCCTTATTGAGAAAAGGAAACCTGCGGCTATTTCTTGCTGCCTGTGGTTCATGCATTATGAACAAGCTGACAGTTTCCTTTTAATATAACATCTCTATTAAACTGATTGTGTTACACTTTGTAATCATCATACAGCGTTATTAATAGTTATTGGAATTGGTCATATATTGTTATCTATCAGAGAGACTCTATCAGCAAATTTAACATCCCTTAACTAATGTACAGAAGTCACAAAACTAAACATAACTTACCATGACATCACGGCACAGGATGTTATCTCAACTTTTCAATGGCGTTTGTTAAAGATAATCTGAAAAGCCAGGAAATCATGGTAAAGCTGAGCCTGGCCGCGACTGCTACATTGACATGAAGACCCTGATTTTGAACATGTAAATGTTGCATATGTACTAAATTGCCAACCTCATCTACAATCCCACAATTCATCAATGCTGTCAGAATTATTGGAGTTCTCAATATGTAAATTGGTAGAAGTGACCCCTGCCCATCCTCTTTGATCAATAGTGGCACAGCCGCCAACATCACTAGCAATCCTTCAGCAACAGGAGAAATATATGACTACTGCAGAGCTAAAGAATGGTCAGTGATTGCAGTACAGAAGTATAAAGCGCTGGCACACTTTGCAAGATTTTTGTGGGGGAATTTAAAAAAAAATACATATCTGTAATCAACATCTTTTGACCAATGTGGCCATTACTGTGTGGTTTGTGGTCATATTACAAGCGGACAGATTCCCTTTATGCATCACTAAGCAAAGCTGTTTTTATGTATTGAAGTTTTGCCAGCAGATTGCTTGCGACAAGAATTGTGTACAGTGGGAATTGGCAAGAGCCCATGTCTACACAGCACGGTATTCTCGGCAGATTCAGTATTTAGAATCCGACATTACACAATGTTTTACGTTTGGTTTTAAAATCCGCCGGATTGCAGCAAATTTTAAAACATACTGTATATTCCGCCAGATTGCCGTCAAATTCCCATACATTCAATGCATGGGCGGATGGCAAATCTGAAAACTGACTGCAGCTTCTAGCGCAAATCTGTGCCAAAAACCGCGGCCCAGCAATATTAAAGTGCCATCAGATTTTGGACACCATTTTAACAATGCTGTGTAGCCTAACACTGGTGATTAACTGGTTGTGTTGGAGGAATGGGCATGACTATAATTATAGAAATCTTTACAGTTGCTATGGGCCCCAGAAATTAAGGGCACTCAGGTTAAGGGCACTTGCACTCAGGTGCAAGAACATGAATTGTTTTATTTGGAACGTTGGTGTATTATTAGGACTCTTTTATTTACAGTCTTCTTATCCATATCTTTTTTGACACAAGGGGCAACATGTATGAAGAGCGGCGCGTCGGAGCGCCCGTTTTCGCTTTATTTTTAGTGAAAGCTGCGCCTCATTTATGTCTGTGCCCGAAGTACGCTCATACATGCGGTGTAAAGTTCCCTGCGCCTCGCCAGTGTGTGATGCGCATTGCGGAACTTAGGTGCAGAAGGAATGCGCCTAACATGAATTCTGATTCGAGACAGGCTGGAAATCAGCGAAAACTCATTAAACATGTTAGTGAAGAGCAAAAAGAGTTGTCTTTCAAATGAATGAATGAATGAATAAAGTGAAAAATCAAAGTTGATTAAAATCCATTGCAATGTATAGAAAAAGTTGATCATTTAAAATGAAAGCAAATATATATAATCTCTCCAAAGAAAAAAATAATAGCTAGAACAGGTCTTAAAAAAAGGGAGAGAATTGAACAAATTTTACATTAAATAAGCCAATGCAGATGTTGTACAGATGTTAACTTTGGTCCTTTTTTTTAAAATAAAAAAATGAAGATGTATTTGTTATTCTTTCACCTTTTATTCTATTTTGTATGTACAGCAAGAGCCAGCACAGCACAGTTTTGGTTAGGACCTGTGATTCTCCAAGCAGGATTTCTATATTCCCATGGCTTAGTTCTGGACGTATTTACGGACATATTTACGTCCGTAAATACATCACCAACTCAGCCTAAAATAAGGAACAAATAGCTTAGAATGGCTACCAATGGTATGCGCAGAGAAAAGCCCTCCCCATTCCCATTGACCTGTTCATATTCCGTCCGAAAACCGGACGGAAGAATGAACATGTACAATCTTTTTCGTTCCGCCGGCGGTTTGAAAAACCGTGGGGCGGAAAACCAATGCATTGGGGACTGCTGCATGGGTTTTCCATAGAGCCCCATATAAAAGTTTGCGTCCCGTTTTTCAGACGGTTTGCAAAACTGCAAACCATCTAAAAAACTGGCCGCAAACCGGTGCCGTGGGGACATGGCCTTAGACGAGGGGTCCCAGACATGTCTAATTACAACTATACAAGGAAAGACTAGATATTTAGGGTGGTTTGACAGGATTTTTAGTAAAAAAAAAACCACTGTGCTTTTTGCAGCCAATGGTAAAATATATAGACACTTTCTGACATTTTTCTTCACTATACATGAGTTTTCTTGACCCAATGCATTTTTTTTGTCAAAGGGTAACATACCTTCAAAACTGTTAAAACTGTCCTATTAAAAAAAAAAGATTACGCCCTAAAAAAACTTGTAGAAATACATGGAATTCATGGTGTTTTTTTGCAAGCCAAAAAGGCACTGTAATTGCTTATATAGTAAGGTAAGTCATATTTTGATTAGTTCTGTGTAAGAAGAACTGTGGTTCCTAAAGGAACGTGAATACTCTATTTGGGGTTAATACTATACAGAGTAGTAAACTGGTTGTCAGGGAGCCCCTATTGTGCTTTGGGCTATGCTTGTTTAATTACCCTCTTAAAGGACCTTAATTGATTGTGGATAAAGTGTCACTGACAACACATTCCAGATTTTTTGGTTGTTGCTGTTGTGTTACCATACACAGTATAGTAAAAGAGTCCAGCCACTCTCATGACAAGCCACCGTCTTCTCATGAAGCTGATCTCACTGATCTGACAGTTCTCATTTTTTCTTTGTGAATAACATACATAGAAGTTAGTACATGTCTTTACATCTTTACATATTATGGATTGGATTGAATTTATTATGCAATATAGTACAGCATATCCATTAATTAATGTCCTGAAAAAAATCTTCCTAGCTATTACTGCATAGTTACAAATTGCAAAACACAAAATTACTGGGATTAATGCTGTAAATTGTTGAGGGGAAAGGTAATCCACAACCATTTGATCCAGAAACCCTATTAGTATTCCTACACACATATTCACATTGTTCTGTGTTTGTAAAAAAACACCATGGGCGACATTTTTGAACTTGGTGCCGACTCACCAGCTCTAACTGGCGCCCAAATGTATAAAAGTGTTGTAAGTGGGTTCATACATCTGGCGTGTGGTCTATCTTGAATAGCATATTTTTGGCGCTTACAAAAGTGTTGTGTCTAGTTCAGAATGTGCCAAGTTTTGCTTATGACTGTTTGTACACCTATAGATTAGGGCTACGACAGGTTTTTTGGCTCGAAGTACACCATAATACTGGTGCAGCCCCATTCATAGATGTCCCCTATGTATTTCAAACATTTTTCATAGTGGTTTTTACGAGCGTGTTAGTATCTTGTTTCATTTGTAGCACATTTTTCTCTGGTATTTTTTAAGCCGTATAGAGAAACTTATCGCATTCTTAAAACAACTGCGTTTTACTACAATAGCCGCTGAGCCTAAAATCTCCACCAAAACAGAACACACTGTAAGTAGTATGTTCACATTAGGCTTTATGGTACGTTCACACGATGTACTGAGGCGCATACAGTACGCACCTCAGTACATCGTGTCTTTTGGGTGCTCGCGCTAATACGCTCATACTACCACGGTGCGAGGGGGTGGAGGGGGGGGGGGCGGGCGGCAACTCGCCGGCCCCAGTGACACTCATTGCAAGTAATTGACATGTCACTTATCTCCCCGCGCGTACAATAAGATCGTAATAGGTGTAATCCATATTACCGTAATTTCAGCGTGCATCTTGCCCGTATTAGAGCGCAAATACGTGCCGAAATGCGCACCTAAATTACACCATGTGAACATACCCTTAATATAATATCTGGACAAAAAGTCAATAAAAACACCTTGAAAAGCAGAGAGGAAAACATATAGGGCCTTATGTATGAAAACTGTCTAGCAGTAAGACTTTATTGCCCATAGCAGCCAATCAGTGCTCAGCTTTTATTTTTTTAGAGCACTATATGAAATGAAAGCTGAGATCTGATTGGTTGCTATGTGCAACAGAGAAAGTCTTACTGCAAGACAGGTTTCATACATAAGGCATTATGTCTTTATAACCCAGCCTCAGAGTAGTTTAACACATTGCATTTCTCTAGAGAAGGTGTCACTTTTTTTGCACAGTTTTTCACGATGATTTTTGCTGTGTATTTTTTTTTAAGCAAAAGATGCTGCAGCTTGATGTTTGCTGTAGGTTAGGGGTGAATTTCAACACACCCAAAAGCAATGCAGTATATGAAATGAGAGAGGCGCTCTGATTGGCTTCTATGGGCAACAAAGTGAGTTTTAGACCTAGACAGTTTTCACACAGGTGACCCTAAATTTCTGCAAGGCTAGATCCCCACCGCATCGGCCAACAAACGTCGGAAGTTGACCAATTTTTTTCCCGATGCACGACCACGGTCTTTGTCACTGTATTTGCAAAAAACTTTTTTTTTTTTTTTTTGCCGTCGGCCCATACAGCTGATTGTATGGGAAACTGCCGACAATTCAAAGCGCTGGCGTTTTATACAGTATGTTCCTAAAACCACCGGCGCCAGAAGACGAGCAGTAAAAAAACGACCTTTGTAGGCTACAGGTCATTTTCTCTATTAAAATCTAGGGGCTGCCTGAACAATCGTATTTTCAGCGCTTTTAGAATCCTAAAACCGCCAAAAATACGATCGTTTTTGTATGCTGTGTAGACATAGCCTAAGGAATATATTCACATGTGGCAGACTCCTTTAATCTGGGTGGGGTTTTATTGGTGTAAATACATGGATTTCCTCGGTCCAATTTCAGATTAATGCATCAGTTGCAGAAATTTTTGCAGTACATCTGCTGGATGTAATTATACCTGTAGTCCAGGTTCACCCAGTTGAAAATACACTATGAAATCGGACTAAAAAATCTGGAGCAAATTTGCAATGAAATGCTACCAATGGATGTAATTGCAAAAAAATAGGCATGAATTCTACTATGTGCATAGGAAATCTGTAGTTTTGTTTTTTATATTGTGAGTGAATGGGATTTATTCAAACATTATTTACTTATGTTATACTGTTTGTTGCAGAATTTAAGTGCAGATTCCACAACAGAAATTCTACAAGAATGTGATGTTTGAATCTAACCACAGGGAATGTCTTGATTTACCTGAAATTCAGCAAAGAATCTTGGTGGAATCTGTGTCTAAAATTCACACTTTACCATGTGGACTGTAAAATGCAGCAGCACCTTTTGATACAGATTGGCCCCATTTCAATGGGATTTAGCATGATTTAGCACGTTTTAACAGAATCCATGAAGATTCTGCATTAAAAAGGTGACAAAATACTTTTTTTCCTAACCCAGGGAAAGTCTGCATAGTCTACACTGACATGCACATTTTCTATATAAATCAATGGGACGTGGATTGCAATCAGATTTTGACGCAACTTCAAAACCATCATGTGAAAAACCGTAAGAATATATTCATGTTATAGATCTAAATGTGCCATGTGCAAATCTACCCCTACAATGCTGTTATAAAAGAATAATATGGAAGGTCAGCTCACACGTACAGTTGCTTGCTGGGGCAGTCAATCTCAGTTGCCGGATGCACGGAAAGGCTCCAAATCCAAAGGCTGCATGTGAACATGAAAAATCCAAAAGCTACAGCAACCACAAAAATCTATACAAAACCTTGATTCTTAATTTATCCAAAAACATATTTAAATCACATATGATACGGTGCCACATAAAAGGTTGGTAAATAAAATGAGAATGCTTGGACTGGGGGAAAATGTGTGCAAGTGGGTAAGTAACTGGCTCACTGATAGAAAACAAAGGGTAGTAATTAACGGTACATACTCAGACTGGATCGCTGTTACTAGTGGGGTACCACAAGGGTCAGTATTGGGCCCTATCCTCTTTAACATTTTCATTAATGATCTTACACAGGGAATACACAGTAGAATATCGATCTTTGCAGACGATACTAAGCTCTGTAAAGTAATCAACACAATAGAGGATAATATGTTATTACAAAGGGATCTGGATAAGTTGGAGGCCTGGGCAGGGAAATGGCAGATGAGGTTTAACACAGATAAATGCAAGGTTATGCACATGGGGAAGAGAAATCCATTACATGATTACATGTTAAATGGAAAAACACTGGGTAAAAGTGACATGGAGAAGGACTTGGGAATCCTGGTGGACAGTAAACTTAATTGTAGCAGCCAGTGTCAGGCAGCAGCAGCCAAGGCAAATGGGATCATGGGGTGCATTAAAAGGGGCATAAATGCACATGATGAGAACATTATTCTCCCATTATACAAGTCACTGGTTAGACCACACATGGAATATTGTGTACAGTTTTGTGCACCAGTGCACAGGACAGACAATCTAGAGCTTGAACAGGTACAACGGCGGGCAACAAAAATAATAAAAGGACTGGTGGACTACAGTACCCAGAAAGATTAGCAAGATTAGGGTTATTTAGTTTAGAGAAAAGAAAGGTCAATATAGAGATCTCTCCCAAGATTTATTTATACACAGGGCTGTATCTAGAACAAGGGGGCATCCTTTACGTCTTGAGGAACGAAAGTTTCTACATAAACATAGAAAGGGATTCTTTACTGTAAGAGCAGTGAGACTATGGAATTCTCTGCCAGAGGGACTTGTCATGGTGAATTCAATAACCGAGTTCAAAAAGGGTTTGGATACATTTCTGGAGCGTAATAATATAACAGGTTATAGTGACTAGGATTCAGGAGAGGGGTCATTGATCCAGGGATTTTTCTGATTGCCAGATTGGAGTCAGGAAGGAATTTTTCCCTAAAATGAGGACAATTGGCTTCTACCTCATTGGGGGTTTTTGCCTTCCTCTGGATCAACAACTTAGCACAACAGGCTGAACTAGATGGACGACTTGTCTTTTTTTTAGCCTTACAAACTATGAAACTATGAAACTATAAGAATGAGAAACATCTGACGCGTTTCGGAGACCGACTTTTGTGCCCATAATATGCTCGTGTGAAATCAGGCTTAGGCTACTTTCACACAACAGTATTTTAGTCAGTATTTTGCCTCAGTACTTTGAATCCAAATCCAGGAGAGGAACATAAAGGAAAAAAAGTATAATGGAATAAAGAGCACTAGTGATGTGTTTTACACCCATGGTCTTAGCTGAAAAGACACTGCTGTGTGAAGGTGATCTACGGCCTAGGCCCTATAGATTGTTTTAGCAAGGTTGGTATCAGTTTAAAGGGAATGTGTCATCAAAAATGAATTATTGTTTGACTCAAATTTTTATGTTAAACACATTTTTTAGGATTTTTTTTATTTTTTATTTTCCATATCACATTCAGTATTTTTTATTGATTCTTAAGTCCTGCAGTTTTCACTTTGGCCACTAGGCCTAATAATGGTCTGACACTTCCTGTTCTGTAAAGGGAGATTTTCATTGTCTGCTCATTATCAGTAAAAGCAAAGTCAAACTGAAAGGAGACACCAATGTGTATAGATAACACAGAATCCACCAGTCACAAGAGGAGATGTCACAGTTTGCCCTCACCCCTCCCTGCACAGTGATTTCTTCCCAGGTCACACAGCATGACTTGAAAACTCTCCTATAGAAGTCCATGGGACAGAATCAGTCTTAAGGCTCCTATGTGCATGAAGCTGCTGTAAAGCACCTCTCTGACTGCTGTGAAAGCAGTGCAAGCAAGAATGTCTTCCCCACAATCATATATAGATGGCTGAATTGAGAAATCTACAATCAGGAAATAAAATGGCTGAGAGGAAAAGAATATGGATCAGGCTCTTGATTTAATAAGTTAAAGAAAAAAAAATTGCGACAGATTCCCTTTAATAATGTGACATTTCTCTATAATTCATTAGGTTTTAGATCATCAACTAATAATAACAATAAAAAATTTGCAACAGATTCCCTTTAATAATGTGACATTTCACTATAATGCATTAGGTTCTAGATCATCAACTAATAATAACAATAATAATAATAATAATGCTATGTGCTATTCTAAACTATGCAAGTTAATAAATGCGTTCTTTTATTTTCTGAACAAGTGCTGTTGCTTCTTTAAAACAATCACTTGAGTAACTACAATATGTTGGAGTATGAACATCATGCTAGCTTTGATTTGTCTAGACTACAAAAAAGAAACTTTTCCTTTATTCAAGGAGATTAACAAGTGGCGAAAAGAAAATGACTTCTGTACTGAGGAATTATATAACACCCACGTTCGTCATTGGGGCAGAGAGGCTGCTGCATGAATCATACATGAGCATTGTTATGCCATTTCTAAAGTGGGCTGTATTGTAAATGTACTCCTCGCTTGTCCCTTGAGAACATAGAAGTTTGCCTGTAATGCTTTTAGCACATATGCAGCAAGGTGAGCAATGTACAAGGTTAAGATTTTTTTTTTTTTTTACTGCTACGTGTGTACTTTTGCTTAGGATTTACTGATAAACAGTTTAAGATAATGGCAGCTTTACAGTCACGAGTCACGACCAGCATCCTTAGGGAGTCATAATTTGCATTCAGCCCACGAAAGAGTCATGAACTTGTTTTTCCAGACACAATCCAAGATCACAGGTGGGATCTGGAGCCCCCACATCACAGGAGCACATATTTGTCGGTTCATTCGTATGGTTTCCTCCTAATAAATATTCTTTTCAGCAGAGTCTAAGCTTGCCTCTCTAATTATAGCCATCATGGGGCTCATTTTGGTTGGCATCTAGCTTTCTACAGACTTTGGCCTGATTCTCACACAGCAAAATATTTCCTCTACTTCAAAGGGATTTTTTTGTTAATTTTAATAACTAATTTTAATAATTTTTGGGATACTGCTGCTCTGGAAAAAAATACCTGATACCTATCTTCTCAGAATGCAGCTGTCCACCGACTATGACGCTCTTCTGTTTACTTTCGACTCCTGAGGTCAGGTGCCGTTTATTGACGCCACTGTCTAGAACATTTTGTTCTAAATGGTGACATCAGGCAATAGGGCTTGACTATTGAAGTCAATCAGTGGCTGCAACAACGACGTTCCATTCGGCAGGAGCCAGAAGTAAACAGAAGAGCAGCGGAGACAGAGATGAAAGGGGAGGTGAGTATCAGCTTTTTTATTTTTTCAAGGCAACAGTATCCTAAAAAAGGTTTGTTATGTGTCTGTTTTGCCTCAGATTTCACCTTTGCAATGAAAATGTATTGTGAAATGTGTAGCAGTGTTTATATAGGGTTTTGTAAGATGAATTTCAGTGGAAATTCTACAGCATGGTCATTGAGTGACATCTACAGGGTTTGGACCAAATAACTGAAATTTTTACATTGTGAAGTTGAACAGTTGAAAAAGCTGCTATCACCAGTATCACCCCTTTTTCAAATAGCTTTTACTGCTGCTGATGAAATTTAGTACTTGCACAGTTTTAAGAGTCTTTGTTGGGCATGATATGTCAGATATGATAGTGTTCCACATTTGGGGGAATGATTGTTGGTGCTCACCTGTCAAGGTCATCTATGACTCAAGGTGCTGAGTTGGATTTGTCGAGGTATACTGTTTCTTTGATCATATAACCTTATATGTGTTACTGTAAAAAAGTTACATTTTATATTTACACCATGAATGATTTATATATGGATTGATGATGGTATTTATTCAGGATTGAATCAAATATGCTATTCTATCAGATTTGACAATGCTAAGTCAACATTCTGAAAACCACTATAAATGCCATTTTAAGTCAATGGGGTCCATTGGGTACTGTTGGGATCTGTTACTCAACAGGTCTGATACAGGGTTGTGGTATCTATTTTGAACAAATGCACGGTGCATATTTGAACAGAGACTAACAGATACAACATAAGGCTATTTTTTCATGTCATTTTGTGTGCCTGTTCTAATTCGCTAAAAATGCTGCTACCTATCTTACATTACAATCTATAGAAAAATATCAAACACGCTACACTGGACCAACCAGATTTATCAATACTGTCTAACATTTAGACAGTAAACTTAGACTAAACAGTCATAAAATATGCCACATTTATCATAGGGTTGATAAATCTGGCATATGTTTAGACTGTCTAGTCTAAACTTACACCTTCTATTAGTTGACATTATTCCACTAATTGTGCCAGAATTATATTGTGAGTAACAATGGGGACAGGGAACAATATGAGTAATGATAAATCTCTTTACATATTTAAATATGAAGGACTTTGGATATGGTTTTTTGGAGCATTTTACTTATAGACTTGTCTATAAGGACTTGACAAACACCAGAAAAAGTCTATGCAAAAAATCACACTAAATAAAAAACACCACCAAAAGGGTATGTTCACACGGCTTATTTTGCCACCTATTTTGGTGCGCATTTCGCCGCGTATTGCGCTTTATACATGGCGAAATGCGCGCCGCAATTACAGTAATTCATATCTCTCATAGAGAGATATGGATTACGCATCGTCTCTCCGCGCGTACAATGCGATCATATTGTATGCGTGGGGGAGAATTGACATATCAGTTGTTTGCAGTGCTGATCAGCGCGTAGTTCCAAAACACACGGTGTATTGCAATAAGCCTTGTGAACATACCCAAAGAACACGTAATATCACCTTGAGAACATGCATGTAGCCAGTGGTTTTAAATGCATTTTTTCGTGTATTTTTAAATGCCTAAAACATACGCTGTGTAAAGGTATCCTGAAGAGATAAACTTTAAAGGGTATATATCATGTTTGCCTTTTTAAATAATTGAATTAAATAATGTAAATTCTTATATTTTGCAGTTTCTTATTAGCTATTATACAGTTATTTTAAACTAATTATATGTTTAAGACTTGAAGTCAACATTATCAAGCAGAGCTTGATAATAACAGCTTCATCTTGAGTCTTGCTATCTGCTGAGGAGGTAGAAGGCTCTGTAGTACTGGAGAAAGTGGACTCCCCAGAAGTCAAGTAGTTGATAAAGTTACTATCTAGTAAGACTTGTATCCAGCCATAATAAAAGAGACCCTTAAGGCTCACCAAAAAGTGGAATTGCCAGCATCTACTGAGAGCTTCTTCACTTTTTTTTTGTATTGGATCCCCATTTATTCGTTATTGGGAATGTTTGTTTTGGCATGGACAATACTAGTAAACCCCTAGACCAAGAGGGTGTTCTCCACCACTCAGTTCTGAGTGGGGAGAACGTGCATGTTCAGGGTTGACAGGCCCTTTGACAATGCATAGACTGTCAAGGTGTTGATCATTATGCTTAGTTCTCAAGGGGGCATGAGCCTATATGCTCCCCCTTTTTAGAACTGAGTAGCAGAGACCACCCACTTGACAATATGGGATTTTACATGTTAAAGCTAATGACAGCAGTAGATACAGTGTGATCAGGGAAGCAGCAGCCCCAGTATATGCTGCCAATTCTATTTTTCAGAGCATCTCACACAGGTCTCTAAATTGGTGTATAAATGCGATACATATATATTGGATTAAAAAATGAAAAACCCGTTCTCTGCTGCTGTAGAACAATAGCTCCTATCATCCCCCATGGAAGACTCTGCTTGCTACAAGATATGCTGTGGTTTTACGGTTGCAATCAAGCTAAAGCTTTCTAAAGTAATCGGACTGCTTTACCTCTGCTGCTTGTGTGGAAAAATCCCTAGTAGCATATCCAAGTCTCTGCTGTAGAATTAGCATTTTCACTGTTGCATTGGAGCCCCAGTTTCCCTGAGTATCCTCTCAGCTTTACCCCTCTGCCCCCTACCCTCCAATGTGAAACAACAACTCTCAGTATGTCCTGTCTGATCCTCAGCAACAGCCAGTCATTGCTTAGTCAAACGCCAGGCTGGGTATAATAATCTGAACCAGCAGCATTATACTGTAGGTCCCCACAATACTGTTAGATTACTTTATGGCTGTCTGAGTAATTATTTATGTTACACTTTTCCTTTTTTTTTCCATTATTTTACATGTTGGGAGTGATGATTTCATTGAGAGGCGCTGTTGTTCCTTAACAGTTCCTTAACAGATAAAGGCTTACCTCCCAAGTGTCCCTCTTTTGAAGGGACAATCTATGTTATAACCTAAATCCCCCTGTCCTTTTTTGTTCATTGAATGTCCCTCATTTTCTTCTGACAAAAACATTTGCATTAATTAATTGAATATATTGCTCCATAAAGTGTCTGGCTGCTTTCTAATTAAGTGTTAGACACAGTTTCATGTAATATCAGGATTCAATCCAATTGCAAGCTTATTCTGGAAAGCTCTACCTCCACTGCAACTGTGAATCCATGACTCCCAGCATGGGGAGTTGGAGTCCTCTCCAAAACTCGGCAGCCATTTTTCTCCCTCTATCTTCGAAATTCAGAATTTATCTTCACAGCCCTACTAGGTATTATGAAGGACAGTTCATTTTCTGTTGAGGAGCCTCAAAA
Organism: Phyllomedusa bahiana; assembly: GCA_025379985.1. Lineage (NCBI taxonomy): Eukaryota > Metazoa > Chordata > Amphibia > Anura > Hylidae > Phyllomedusa > Phyllomedusa bahiana. The sequence continues at coordinate 141,277 of JAODAL010003013.1, forward strand.
GAAGATAACATATTTCTCTGTTAGGTCTCATTCAGATGGCTATAATACGGTTGCATATTTGTACCTGCAAGACACCTTCAAGACAGCAATGTCCGCAGTTCAAGTGAACTGGATTTAGATCACCTTAGAATGTGCTGCATCATTGTCCGGCCTTATGGCCATAGCATGGATGCTAAAATGCAGCCACATGAAGGATGTCTAAGAGAGCGGTGTGAGCCATGGTGTGCAACAGTCTTATCATGAGCTGTTACAAAAAATAGGTTTCTGGATATGCTGGATATTCTGGATATGCTTCTGGTCGTCAATTCTTTTCAAGACGGAGCACAGCTGCGCAACTGAAACACGGAGCTGCGTTCTCTCGTGTGAACGCCGCTCCGTGTTCAGCACAGAGAGTAGGGATAATCTCACTGGTAATTGTTAGATCCGTCTTGGGGACCAACAGTGCGGATCCCAAGATGGATCCCTAAAGGGCTTGTAACATGGAGTGTAAACTCCGTGTGAACAAAATACTTCTAAGTGAAAATAAACACAAATATTTGTAGTATCAAAATAACAATTTTTAGACTATTCATCTTCATTCCCCATGTGCAACATTGCTTTTAGTAAGGCTATAAAAGGTGTATAGCCGGTCACTGCATTTTTTTTTTTTACTTTCTCTCGGAAATGTAACATCCTCTATGATTCAGATAGAAGGTTTGCAAAAAAAAAAAAAAAACCTTAGGAATGCAAAGTGAACACAGCTGATGAAATCTGTCACCTGACAATCCTGTTTTGCAGGAAACAGGGAAGAGAACTAGGTTTATTATTGTGATGTAAAAATACCCCAAGAAGGCTTCATTCATGTTAATATGATGAGGCTTTAAAGAGGATCTGTGTCAATTCCTCTTGTATCTGTTTTAGTAAATAATTCTGGAAAAACATCTCTTATAACTCTGTGTTGTGTTTTTCCTTGAATTTGTCAACTGGATGTTATCAGTTTTGTGGGCGTGTCCCTGTACACTGTGAAATTGTCCAATAAGTGCTGATAGTCAGTGCGCGCAGGGACACACCCCTTTGAAAACTGTAATAGTAACACCCAGCTGACTGATTCAGTAATACTTTTCTAGAAAGAATAACAGAGGAACCGCACAACACAGAGATGTAAGAGAAGATGATCTAGAATGGTCATTTCACAGGGCACAAAAGTAAATACTAAAACAGACATATCAGGAGATACCACGGGTCCTCTTTAAGCAGTTCCCATTAAAGGGGTTTTATCATTACATTAAATGGTCTTCAGAATAAGGGGACAGTGAAAACAAGCAACTTTGCAATTGGATGTCATTTGCAATGCTGTCTTTGTTTTCTGTAAACACTGTTCCCCATTGCCGGTTGGATTCCTCCTCCTTTCATTTCATTGGCTGACGGCTCTACTAATTTACATTCTGTCTGGCCCCCGGTCGTATTCACAGGAGCGCGCATTCATGCCTCTCTCACTCAGAATAAGGAGCCGGCACCATTTCACTCTGCACAGCCAGAAGCTGCACAGTAACACTGCAGCTGCTTCTGCAATCAGAAAACAGCAGAATTGTTCTCGGTGCCTAATGCTGCTGCATGTAAACATAGAAAGGAGACAGATCTGTGCTGCTCTGGATGAGTTCATAGAAGACTGGATTCAACTGTAACAAACCTCCAGCGGTGAGAGGAGAAGAGATCAGTGCTCTGAGTTCATAGAAGACTGTCTAGACTGAATGCAGGGCTGTGGTGTGTAAACATACAGCTCTTACAAAATAAGACTGCATAGGGAGAGGAACGACACAGTGACATGTGGACTCAGACAAAGAGAGGGGGGAAAGAGCAGGGATGTGCTATCCCCTCCCACTGATCTCAAACAAACACACTGACTCCGGAGCAAGCATGAACAGTGAAGGGGGGATGATGTCATCCCCCTTCAGTTAACAAACACCCATCTGGGAGGGAAAGAAACGCCCCTGGATTTGAAGAGCTGATAAACTGAAAGTACAATGAAACAGACGAACTGATGAAGCGATAAATCCCCTTTAAGATCAGCAGAGTCCTAACTAAAGAGGTTACATAGGGTGCCCAATGGCCACGGTACTGCAGAACCAATATTTCAATACTCATTCTTTGTCATCTAAAATCATTATTTATCATCATTGTACTTCTTTTATATGTTTGTTAAAAAATCACTAAATATCTCTATAATGTGATAACATGGCATTTATTATTCTTGAACTATGGCATTCCAATATTTACTACATCTGTTCCATGATGTTGTGTGCATTAGTCCCATAATGTGACATCATTTTGTGCTCTAATGCTATGAGTTTACAATGTTTATTAGGCCTGTATTTTAACATCACTATGTAAATTTTGCTTTTTTGTAACAATACTGTGAGCATTACCCTACCAATATGTTATGATACACTATGATACACTACATTAACCTACCAATATGATACACTATGATGATCACCAGATATCTCCAACTGATTCATAGGACGACATGTATGAACGTTGGTGCTGACAGGCCAGTTCTAAATAGATTTAAGGCAGTATAGAATGTGGCAGAATGTATGAACCTGTTCTTTCGCAGATCATACATACAGGCACAGTGTAGTGTCAATACGACAAGTCTGGCTCAGGCAGACCACCTTTAACTTGGTCTGGCTGTTCTAACTGTTATTTGCCTAGGTTTGGCATCAAACATAAAGAACGTCCCAGATCTTTGCCGCATTACAAAGTGTCTGGGAAGGCACCGATTGCGCCAAAGTTTGGAGTGTGCCTGTTCAAACATCTATAGAACAGGGCTATTACAGAAAACCGTTGAAGTCTCGTTCATACATGTTGCCCTTAGAGTTTGAATGGAGCGGCAGTACTCATATCTAACCACTACTCCATTTAAAACATCGGAACCCAGTAGCTAAATGGGACCCAGGACCCATGTTCTCATTAGTGGCCTCAAGGGTTGGAACCCCATTGTTCAGACACTTATCGCCTGTCCTGTGGCTATGTGATAAGTTGCAATTATTGGAAAACCCCTTTAAGGATATATCTGTAGCATCATAGGACCAAAAAACAGAAGCTGACATCACTTGCATCCCAAGCAACCTGTTGACATTGGGTTCCATCATGGTGTTTATCATTTTAACAAAGAAGTGTGATACATGTTGTGGTATTTTTCCCATGAGATATGAGGAAATCTGCTCTATTTATCATTTACTCATTTATATTTGCTTTGTTTCTTATACCATCTTGTTTGTCTGTACGTTTTCTATATTTAAATAGAATTGTGAGGTTGAGGGCCTGCCTGTTTTTCTAGATGTTTCCATATTAGTGTGCATGTAAAATATACTTTATTTTATGAAACAGTTTTTTATAGTTTTACATGAATAGACACAACCTGCAGGTGGCTGGATTGCTTGTATGTGGCTCATCCATATAAGCTATCCATATGGACAGACTGAGCTTTATGTTAAGAACTATTATAGACCTTAAATCAGATTAAAGCTTCATTCCCCAGTATAGGTTAAGGAGAATTTAGACACAAATTACATTTAAATTCATAAACTTAAGAACAATTGTAACAATACTTACTCTCTGTAAATGCAACAAGGAATCAGCAATAATTTAAAAATATTGCTGAAAATAAGTAGTTACCAAGTAAAAACCATAAAGTACCATAAATCTTCTGATTGTTCCTACAGAACCTAATGACATTTGGGTTTCTAATGTCTAAATGAACCATAAACAGGGTTGCTGCAGTGGCCATTATTAACAGGGAGCTGGATGGACTTGCTTGATTATTATTTACTTTTAAAATGCATGTATTCACCGAGCATCAGCTGACAGTGCCATGTAAAGTAATTGTGGTTTCCCTAAGCAGAGGTCTCTGAATGGTGGTATTACATGGCGCCCAGTCAGCAACCATGTAATGAATAGCTGGGGCAAGTCCACCAGAGTGAAAGCCACTCTAGCTTAGAAGCTCAACAATCTGGTTAAAAGGGACGGGTTTCAGTTAGGAAAGCTCTATCTGTGATATAGGACTGGGACGAGGTATTCTGGTGCTCTAGGCAAATAAAGCATATAGCGGCCCCCAATTGAAAATTCAGCCCACTCCATACCTCTTTGTGCCACCTTCCTGCCTGGAATTAAGTGGTGCCCTTGTAGTCACCTACCTTCACCTACCTATTGTGCTGGCCCTGCTGTGATGTACAGTTGAAACCAGACGTTTATATACACCATATAGAAAGATGCAATGCATGTTTTTCTCACTATTTCTAACATGGAATCAGAGTAAACATTACCAGTTTTAGGTCAATTAGGATTACCACAATTATTTATATTTGCCAAATTGCAGAATAATGAGAGAAAGATAATTTTTAGGCATTTTTGTTACTTTCTGCAACATCAAAAGTTTACATGCACTAGGATTACTGTGCCTTTAAATAATTTGGAACATCCGGTATCATGATGTCATGTCTTTGGAAGCTTTTAATAGGTTTATTGGCAACATTTAAGTTAGAGACACACCTATGAATGTATTTTTCTTGCACACCAGAAACACACTGCTTCTGTGTGTAACATCATGGGAAAGTCTAAAGATATCAGGACTTGCACAAGTCTGGATCATCCTTGGGTGCAATTTCCAGATACCTGAAGGTGCCTCGTTCATCTATACAAACAATTATACACAAATACAAACAAGCTGGGAATGTCCAGCCATCATACCGCTCAGGAAGGAGATGGGTTCTGTGTCTCAGAGATGAACGTTCTTTGTTCCGACATGTGCATATCAACCCAAGAACAAAAGCAAAAGACCTTGTGAAGATGTTGGCGGAAACTGGTAAGATTGTGTCATTATCCACAGTAAAACGAGTACTGTATCAACATGGACTGAAAGGCCATTCTGCAAGGAAGAAGCCATTACTCCAAAAGAAACACATAAAAGTCAGGTTAATGTTTGCAAATTCACAAAGGAACAAAGACCTAAATTTTGGGAGACGTCCTGTGGTCTGCCAAAACTAAAATTTTACTGTTTGGCCATAATGACCATCACTACATTGAGAGGAAAAAGGAGGAAGCTTGAAAGCCTAAGAACACCATTCCAACTGTAAAAAACCATGGTGGCAGCATCATGTTGTGGGTTTTTTTTGCTGCAGGAGGGACTGGTTGGCACTTCAACAAAAAGATAGATGGCAGTCATAAAGGAGTGAAGCAATGAATGATGGAAATCTTGTAACTTCGTCAGACTAATTTGGCATCAGCCCATGATTTAAAGCTTTGTGCCAGAGTATTGAGATACTTCCAAAACTGACTCTGAAAACATACTGCCAAACTTTACAAGCTGTCTTAAGGATAATCAAGCACTTTTTAAGTGCCATACAAAGCCCTAAATCCCTCTGTTATCTCATTGAACAAACAGCCCAGGGAAATTGTACAGGTGTAGCAAGGCGAACTGAAAACATGGATGCGTATAAATTCATGTATTCTTTAGGAGAACAGAGGACAATCCACAATATTTGGAAAGCTTTAAGGTATCCCAACTTTGAAAGTCATACATTTAAGGGCAACCCCTTTAAAAACCAAGTCACTGTTTTGAAGTGGCCATTACAAAGCCCTGATCCCAATCCTATTGAAAATTTATGAGCAAAGCTGAAAAGGCAGGTGTGAGCAAGGCGACCTACAAACATGGCTCAGTCACCCCAATTCTGTCAGGCGGATTGGGCCACAATTCCTACCAACTATTGTGAGAAGCTTGTGGAAGGATATCCAAGACGTTTGACCCAATCAGACAGTTTAAGGGCAATGCTACCAAATACTAATGAAATGTATGTAAACTTTTGATTTTGCAGAAAGTAATAAAAATGCCTTAAAAAAATATCTCTCTCATTATTCTGGCATTTGGCAAATATAAATAATTTTGGTAAACCGAAATGACCTGAAACAGGTAATATTATTCTGATTTCATGTCAGATAGTGATAAAAACAGGCATATGTTTCTTTTTATATAGTGTGTGTAAACTTCTGGTTTCATCTGTATACCCTAATGTAATATGAGGAATGTAGTTGTTTTGTTGAGGTAATCTTTAACTCCTTCCCAAAATATATGTACCGTTGTTCTTACAGATGTTTCATCAGTAACATGTGCTGGCTGTAATATACAACTAATAATCCGCTTTAATGGTTGTGTTTTGAGCTTTCAGCCTTTAAACCCTTAAGACTATGTCTACACAGCACAGGTTTTTTTTCTAGCGGAGTCAGTATTTTGAATCCACTGAAAAACCAACCTGTTCTGTGTAGACCAGCACGGAATTTTTTACTCAGAGCAACCAAAAAACTAAAAACATCTGGCGGAACACAGAACATGTTCTATATTCCATGGGAACGACATCAGATTTTCATAGCCCTAATGCACTGGGCCACCAGGAATCCAAAATCTAACCGCCGTTTTTTGCGCAAAAGTGGCAAACTGAAAATGCTGGCGGATTTTGAATGGCTTTTTCACTTTGCTGTGTGGACCTAGCCTGAGATGTGGTTTTCAGTAGGGACCATTGCATCTAAGGAGATGGATTGAGAGGACTCCCACTATCAGCCCTTTGGCACCCCTCCTCCCATGATGGAATTACAGGATGTGAACAGGTTTCTCTGTAAGCTTGGTAATTGACCACGCCTCTCAAGTTTGCCTCTGCCTATTAGGCTATTGATATTTTGTTTGTCAGTGATATGGTAAATCTGCATAGGTCATGTGGTGGAAAATATTCACAGTATGTCAGGGACCGGTCAGAGACACACACACACAGACACAGACAAGTGGGCCCTGACTCTGATCCCAGCCCCTGTCCCTGCCTTTTCGTGAACCCGACTCCTTAATAGGCGGCCCAACCGGAAGACTGATGCTGCACTGTATAGGTGCGACAAGACAGGACAACAGAACATGAACAATAACGTAGTGGGCGGTCCAAAGTCGCAACAGTACGGGCAGCGCGGTACAGAGACTGAGACAAAGAGATAACCGGGGCGGTCGAAGTCAGCAACAGTACGGCAGGCGGTACAGGGCTGAAACAAAAGGGATAACGGGTCCAAGGAAAGGTCAGGAGAGCCAATAACCACACAAGAACATACGGCTAACTACAGGGGAGTAACCTATAGCAGGCAAGGGGGGAAGAAAGTGGTGGCTATAAATAGGGAAGAAACAGAGCAGAGGTGATAGGGAGCAGAATCTGTCAATCACTGAGAGAATAGATCTCAGAGAGTGCTGGAAATTTCTGGCCACGGGCGTTGGCCAGGATTCAATTGAAACCCAAGATAGAGGACAGTGTTCACACGGGATAAAGCAAAGCCGCAGTTATGGTCGCAGCGGCCGTCGCCGACGACCAGAGCCAGATGACACGAACGTGACAGTAAATCTGTAAACAATCAGCAGAGAACTCTGCAAGAGAATTCTGCATCATTTCTTGGTGTGGTTTACCAACTGCATATTTTCCTCTGTACTAAGCAAAAAAATAAAATAATGGAAGATTGCGGAACCACAAGTAATACATTACTTTATCGTTATTTGTGAGTTTTAGGCTATGCCTACACTGCACAGGAAAACGATCGTATCTTTTGGCGCTTTTCTTTTTTTAAAACGCTGAAGATCGTTCCTGCAGACCCACAGTTGGCAATAGGAAAGACGAGCTGCGGTCTACACAGCTCGTCTTTTCTCTGCCCGTCTTTCGGCAGAGAACAACAATTGTATGGGCGACGTCAGGAAAACGAGAAGCGACCGTTGTTTTTGCACAAAGCGTGACTCACATCATGTTTTTTACCTGTGTCAGTGGTATCCATCAGGATGCTTTGAAAAAGTTAGCCAAATGTATATCATGACAAGGCTGAGGTGTAGCCATAGAAAATGTCCTCTTGTTTACTTTGAACCACTTCTTCTCCTTTCCCCTGCCTCCTTCACTGATTATTCACTCTCAATTCACTACTTAAATTCATCATGACCGACGGATTATTATCTCACTGCGAATCAGGTCACATGTTGTCCTCAAAAGCCTATGGAGGGGAGGGCAGGAGAAATAGAAATAGGGAGAGTAGTGAGGGCAGAGCTCGAGGAAAACTGAGAATTAGAGATGGAGTCTGCAGAAGGGAAAATTGTTCAAAAAGTGAATACCAGTAACATTGTTCTGTATGAAACCAAGCCATTTGGCAAAAAGATCAAATAAATAATAATTTGATAAGATGGATGGGTCAAAAAAGTAACATATGCAGGTGGTGTGCATACTGATTGACATGGTTGTGGAAGGATATGGACTGTCATAAGTCTGCTTCTTCTTGTCTACAATATACTTTTGGAAGTGAAAATACTATGAAGCTGCTAAATGTACTAAAATTTTGACAAATTATGATATAATGACTATGTCTATCTACACAAATGTATGCAAATACAATCTCACTTAAAGACTGGAGTGTCATTTGTCTTGCCATTTGTGGTGACAGCGGTCAACCACCTGGAACAAGCACCCAGCCAGCATCAATATACCACTGCACAGTTCCTGTCTGTCAAAACTGTTATTAAAAAAGGAATATAAATATAATAAATTTAGTAATAAACCAAGAAAATTGCTAATGGAGCTAAAGACAGAAAGGCAATACCTACTATTAGGGATGAGGATGGAACTCTACAAACTAACCCCAGAAGGTTAGGCGTGTGTTTTTCAATCTTTATGTATCTCTTTATAGCAACCATGCAGAGAACACAGAAAGACCTAGGGAATTCCTTCTAGGAACAGTTGTTCCCCACTGCAACGGAAAACTCCGATGACAGCAAGTCACCACATGCACAGGTTTTGCCGTTGGACGCGTTTTGTCCGCCGGCGGTCCGGTGGCAAAACATTGTAGAGCACACTCTTCCGTCCGGTTTTCGGACGGAATCTGTGCTTCTCAATGGGAGGGGGGAGGGCTCGTCTCCGCTCATCACGGAGAAAAGCCGTCCCCCCCCCCCCGCGGCCGTGGGGACGGGCACAATACAGGACAAATACCGGCCGGCAAACCGGCCGGCATTTGTCCTGTGCAGTGGGGATGCGCCCTTTCTGTCTCAGCCTTGATTAGGTGACGATTGACAGCCAACACCTTTGAGCACAAAAATAATCAAGCAAGAGGTAGAGATTGATATAAAACAGGCAGCAAAGGGTATATCTCCTGGCCCTGAACGGTATTGCAATAAAATAGTTTAGGTTTTATTGTGGGAGTTATCAGACATAATGGTTTCCCCTTCTAATTATATAATCTTGTCAAGGACATATATGAAAACATTAGAACAAGCCTTTATTTGGCTGATAGTATTGCTGCCAGGGCCGTATCATTCAATATCTTTTGATGAATTCAGATTTGAAATCTCTCAAAGATATTGGCTGATAGAAAAGCCAAGGTTATGCCAAATGTAATGTATCCATTGTAGAAAGGATCTAGTTTAAGAAGAGTAGGCTCAAGAAATATTAGAAAAACTTATCTTTTTCCTGGATTGGGCACGAATTAAAGAAGTGAAAGGGAAAATTATAACCATTTTAGACATGGAAAATATAACTCCACCTACTGCAGTCTCAAGAGGGAAAGTGTCATCAGAAAATGACCTATTGCTTGAAGTACATTTTCGCATATATTTTTAGTTGTAAAATGCGCCTGAATGTGTGAAAGGGGTGTGTGTGCGGTTATAAATGGTCTAAAGTTCATTTCACCTCGCCTGTGTGTTTAGCGCATTATGGAACTTAGGTGCGTAAGTAATGCGCCAAACATGTATAAAGGATATAGATAGGCTTGATATGAAAGAAAAAGTCATTAAAATAGCATGTCAGTGAATAGAAACTATGGTACTGATCCTGCTTGGTGGACCACAGGTCCCAGCAATACTTGTGCTGTGCAGGCTCTTGCTATATGTAGAATAAAGGGTGAGAGCAGCAAAAATACATTTCAAATTTAATGTAGTAAAAATTAAAAATTAAAAAATCTGAACAACAACATCAGTGGGTTATTTAATGTAAAATTAGTTTTAGATTCTATTAATTTTAAATACATTTTATAGGAGATATTTTTATATTTTTGGGATATTATATATTTTTATATAAATTTTAATTTAAATAATTTTATTTTCTATAGTTTGATAATAATCAGAAATAACTTTTTATTATTGTACTGGTGTAAGTTGACAAATATTGGACATTTTTTTTCCCTAACAGCAAATCTAGCTCCACTTCAACACCTCAGGCTCAGGCAGACCACATTGAGATAGGTCTGCCTGTCCGAGCAGTAATGCACCTAGTTTTGCCGAACCACATTCATATGTGTGTCTAATATTACGAGTGTGGTGTGCCACGCCCCAGAGCGCAGTAAAAAGTGTTGAGACTTACAAACAATGCGCATAGCACATTTCTTAGGCACATTATACATAATAGCTGGCTCACTTTGATGCATTTTACTCCAGAAAACGGTGAAACACCGGATCATACATGTCTCCCTTCCTGTACTGTAAAGAACATTTTTAAGAAGTCTTCTCATTGTCAGCACAGGCAGAGTTACATTGAAAGGAGACACCAACGTGTATAGATAACAAAGGAAGCCACCATTCACAATAGGAGAGAGTCACGGTTCACCTTTTCCCCCTCCCTGCACACTGACTTCTTCCCAGGTTACAGAGCATGACTAGAAAACTCTCCTATAGAATTCTAAGGGTTTTCCACTATCACCTTTGTTATTTAAAGCTACTGAACGTCTTACAAAGTATATAAGGGTAACTAAAAAGATCAAAGGAATTTTGCTGATTATTTGCTATTTGTATCTTAACAATGCTTCCTTAAAGAAGACTTTGGAAGTTATTACTGAATTTAAAATCTTTTCACGTTTTACAATGAAGATGATGTGAAGTATTTTTTCTCCACTCCTCGTGTCATTCTTCTGCTAATAAATATAGAAAACTAAGATTGTCAGTAGCAGAGGAAAATATAACCATTAGTTAAGAAAGTAATCGAAGATTTCAAGAGATTTGTGAAAATGGAAGACAGCTTTGACTTTGCAGATACCAAGAATTAAAATTTTTATGTCAAAAAGTAGAAGAGGTTACAGGTAAAATTTTCCAAAGAATTCAATAACATATTGCAAATATCCTTTTACACCTTTTTGAGATGAAAGTAAAAAATGGTTCTAGGGAGAGCGTCTTGCTCTGTGATCACGCGGGTGTTTATGGCAGGTAAAGGGAATAGGAACAATTTGTGTTAGCCCTGTATGCGCTTTGATGGCATATCAATAGAATAAGCCATCAAAGCGTGATAAATTCTGGTCTGGGAACCTCACTTTTCTCAGGAACGGGCCCACGAAAGACTCGGTTCAGAATGAGAGACAGTAGCGCTTGCGCACAACTCTCCATTCTGTTCTATGTGAGTCTTGAGTATACCTAAACATGGCACTCACCTGTTCTTGGAACTCCCATAGAACAAAATAGTCATGCCCAAGTGTGACGGACTCTCCACTCGGAGACAGGTGCAGGTCCCAGAGATGGGACTTTCACCTATCACAGTTTGATGGCAAATCCTATCAGTATGCCATCAAAGTACAAGGTGAGAACACCCCTCTAAATATGATATACACAAATATATTTATATATATATATATATATATATATATATATATATATATATACAATATGTATTATATATATATTATATATATATATATATATATATATTGTATAGAAGCCATATGCCTACCTAGAATGGAGTTGCTTATAACGGGTCTGTGAGATGCTGGATGTGGAAAGATATTGTTCTTCAGAAACGGTGATTTCTAGTGGAAATATCTCCATACATACTTTATGTAATAAATCAAAGTATGATTTTTTTTTTCAGTTGGATTCTAACATAAAAACTTCTGTATTCTTCAGTAAGAAATACTCTTAAAAGGAGCCCCATTGTGCATTAGCCCTTACATTGACTTTTGCTGTGAAACTATAAATGAGGTGATTCATGAAATAAGTCATTTTGCAATTAAAGGGGTTTTGCCACGAAGTAAAATTGATGTGGGAAGCTTGCAAATGAAATAACAAACATTTTCACCATTCATTATTATTAAAAATTCTGCACCGTTTTTGTTTTAGCTGCTCCTTTAGTGATCCATTGTTTACAGCTCGTCTCCAGGAGATACGACCAGGGCTGAGAGCTCCTCAGTCCTGGTCGCACATGCTCAGACATCACCTCTCCTCTCAGGCAGCTACTGAGTGTTCAAACCCCAGGTGCTGTCATTCTGCTCCCGTCGTCTGTGCTCCTTAGTAATTAGTCAAACAGTGCAAATAAATAAAAAAGAAATCTCAATGAGGTATGTGCATTGATAAAGAGGAAAAAAAAACACATAGGTTTCATTCCTACAGGGATTTGAACCTAGGACCCTTGTGCCTGTAAGCAAAAACTTTACCTTTCACCTACGCACAACACTTTACATAAACAGACCTTTTTTTGACTACAGAGAGGAAAGGCCTGGTGATGTCATCCTGCTGGGTCACATGATATGCAATTCAAACAAATCACACACGCCCCCTTCTGAGCACACCGAGCTGAAGAGCTGGATGCAGGAGGGATGAAATGAGATCGTGGCAAAACCCCTTTAAGTATTTATTGACAGAAGCAAAACAAATGTTACTATGTACCTCAGTTTGCACGGAGAATAAAAATATTTTCAAAAAATGTTACAATTATAGTAAATATAGAGTAAATACATAATAAATACATAATAAATATACAATTCCATAGCGAACATCAACAATCAGCACATGTACCTACAAAGAGTCATTTTGTGTGTGGCAAGAATCAGTTTAATACATGGTGTTACTAAACAGGTTAGATCTTTCGTAACCATTGTTTCTGCCAGACATTGATAAACCTGCTGAAAAGACTTACGGTAAAACATCTAATGCGTTCCTTGGCATTTCCCCAGGAACATCAGGAGTTGCTATTCATTTAATTTATTACAACCGGAACATTTTCACATCAGGTTAGGATAAGATTTTTTATTGTTATTTGGTCTGTTTAGTTTGAATTAGCATCAGTTAATGAAGGCAGCAAAGTGTATTTTTGTCTCATAGTCATGTGTTCTTTAACATCATACATATTGACTAAAAGTAGCTTACACACTGGAAAGAATTGTGATGGGATTATCCCATTAATTGAGTGTTTTGTGACACACCTCTTAAACAATGGGACTTGAAGAATACTAGGTGACTAAGGCAAGAAAGAAATACCTGGATTATAATCAATGCTGTGATTTTAAGGCACATTTAAAGTCTTTTCCACCATAAGAATAAATCAATACCTCATCCATTGGTGCCAAACAAATTTTGTCCTACTATCCTCACCCCTTTGGCATTACCCAGTATAACCGTGAATTTTTTCACATACAAGGCATCAAAAATATAGAAGATACTTCTTTGTCACTTCCCTATTAGCTCATAAATACCATTGATTATACTGAAAAAAGAGGATCACTAAGGTACCAACAATAACAAATATCTATAAAAATGATAGTGTTCAAAGAACCTATTGTACCACAATGCGTAAAACCAGAATGTCAGGTGTTGTGGATATTCCTGATTCACCTTTGAGAAAATGCTTCTAGAGTGTGGTGGGTGCTCGTGGTGGTCATCTTTGGTATTGGCCTCATTTGTGGTTTGTTAGCCTGTTAATGCCTGAGTGTTTGGTAATCTGGTTTGTACAAATGTGTGTTACATTTTACTTCCCCAGTTTTAATTGTGGCTAATATTTGTTCTATATTTATTGAATGAATAGTTGTATATACTTTATCCCTTTAATGTTTCTAATGGCTCCCAGATAACTCAGCATCAGACATCGATCTCATGTATGAAAACTGTCTAGAGCTCCCTTTAATTTTTTCAGAGCACTATATGAAATGAAAGGGGAGCTCTGATTGGTTAATATTGGCAACAAAAAAAGTATTAGGCTATGTTCACATGGCTTATTTTGGGGCACATTTCACACGGTGAATAGCGTGCCCCCTTAATATGCCAGAGAAATGTTCGCCCCTATCTTTATTTAACAGAAAAATCCATATGCTATCTTATAGAGCAACTATCTGGATTAACGCCCCCATACGTCGTGACCCCGTCTCATAATAAAAAAAAAAAAAAATATGTTACTTTGGGTCTGGTGCATTTGCTTTATTTATAGGTTTTGTCCCCCTTTGCAATTCCAGAAAAAAGAAAGTATCCCATTAAAATGTAACATTTAATATATTCTACTAAAATCCTGAAATCCAATAAGGCAGAACATAAACAAATATCACTCACCCAACTGTAGTTATAAGAAGGTAAGGTCAAAAGGTTAATATCTGCATCACCTTGTATCTCTACGGTGATTCAGTTTCGTAACAGGGCAATACAGCAAGTGGCTGACTATGACCCTATGGGGAAATTCGATCCCTAAAAAACCTTAATAATGCCCTTCGCAGGGAAACTACCCCAAAAAGGGCATACCCACTGATACAGCCCTTATGAAACATACAATAACCCTAAGGTGATAATAACCAAAGAGAAAAGAAAAATAAAAGAAACAAAACAATATCCCCGTGTGTCCACCGCCTAGTATCGTCAGTGGGCAGATAAAGCAAATAATGTGAAGACCAATAAATAAGAATGTATGATTCGAGATGAGGATGTATGACCCTGTCCCTCTTTAGCCTCATAGCACTCAGGAGTTTTTTATGTTAGTCTGACTGGTGAGGATACTGCAAATGTTGCTGTGGTAAATACAGTATGTAAAGGGGATGAACTGTCAAGTGTCCCTTTCCTGGACTATATCCTTTTTCCTGTCAAGAGATTGCTCACATGTTTCAATGTTCTGACTTTATGCATGTATACATTTACATTTGCTATTATATTGTACTGTATATGTATTCTGCTTTACTGCAGTTGGTGCATGATGTCCAGCAGTACCTCCAAGTGCGATTGTGGTAGTTGTGTCCATCTTTTTGGGATGGCCCACACAATGGGAGGTACAAGTTTTGGCAAGTTGGCATAGGCCTTGGAAGGGACTAGTACTGGCAGAGGAATGCACATGGGGAGGCTGATATGCTGTGCCATCATGCTGAGGGGAGGAGCCCTAGCAAGTGCTAAAAGGCCAGTATTGGTGCCAAGCAGGGAGAATAAGAAGAGCCTTGTAAGATTCTGTGAGAAGTGCTATTGGCCTGTGTCTGTGAGAATTAGGCTTAGACAGCTGAGCATTATCTTGCTCCTCTGTGTCAGGGAGATTACAGTCTGATGAAGCGCTAGTTTACTGGGAGCACAGAAACATGGTGCCTGACTGTACCATAGAAAGTTATCAGGAGGGTGCCCGGTGCAGAGAGGGCCATGTCTGTACAGGAGAAGCAGTTGTGTCGCTTTGCTAAGCGAGCCCTGGATATAATGCATCAGCTGCTGAGTTAGTCATCTCTAATACCGCCTGGGAGTTTGGAAGGGACTAGCTGTGGGAGTGAGTCACTTGCAGCGTTGAGTGAGAGCCATCTCTTTGTAGTTTTAGTTCACCGTTAGCTTGTGACTCACTAGCCCTGGAGACTCCACTGGAGTTATAGGGACATGGTCAGGACAGTATCGCTGACCTGTAGGCGGTGCACTGTGAGATTTGCAACCACCAAGAATGTGGTGCCACTGTATGTGAAAAAAGTTCAGTAAACTTCTTTGTTCAGGCTCCACTGGTCTGCAAATGTCTACTTTTAATGGGAACTATGTGGGATGATAAGATTGAAACCCACACTATAAGAAGCTGTCGGCTTTACATTCTCCCTTCAGTGGCCAGAAATCACTAGTACATGCAGCCATCAAAACTTCTATTAACACTGACGGGCAGCTAAGCTCCCAAGTAAGGATCATTTTCAGTGATGTCCATGTTCCTTTAAATGCCAGATGAACAGAGGGGTTTTAGCCAACCCTTTTATCTGCTTCATTTACAGTTGTAGTGCATTTTGTTATTAACATTAACACCAGTTAAAGAGTCACTGTCATTTAAATCCTACTTTTCAACTCTCCTTGATCGTCAGGGAGACTCCCTGAGAAAGGGGAGTCCTTCTTGTCTCCCTGAAGATTTGGTAAATCTCCTGCTATGGTAGGTTTGCCACAATCTAGTAAACCACCGACAGGGACAGTTTTACTGCCAGGGGGCCAGTGCTGGTATTTTATATGTACCGGCCATATCAAGTACTGGTAACTTTTAGAATACACTCTTGGGCATGCCCATTGGGGTATGTTCACACAGTTTATTAGGACGCTGTTTGGATGCTGATTCTTCAGCTCCCAAAACAGCATCAAAACCTCACCTGAAACGTGCTTCTCCAGAAGAGGTTTTTGATGAGGTTTTGGACGAGGTTTCCACCCATACAAATTAATAGCCATGGCAATAACTGTGCTAAAAAATGCTCCAGAAATGCACCGCACACTATATACACTAGTGCAGCACATATGGCTGAAAAGGGGCCAAACATAGTCACAAGTGTTTCAGTTTTAGCCTAAGGCTATATGGCAACTAGACCACTTTATACATCTGAGAACTTTTTTTTACTGGCTGTGGGTTGCTCTGTAAGTAGTGGTGGTGCCAGGGTAAAGCACCATGAGATGCCGCCCTGACATCACTTGGTGCATAGGGACCACATTGTAGGTAGGCTGTGAAGGAAAGCTGATTGATGTGGTGTTACCCAGCTTGGATGCTGGTTAGGAGATCCAAGGTCCAGTAAAGCTGAAGGACACATCCCTTATCAGCTTTCCTCCAAAGCTATTACACAGAAGTGAAAAGTGGGTGTAGCTTTGTGCAAAAGTGGGTGTGGCCCACTCAAACCATCAAGGTGGCAAGCTGCAATTCTAAATCTCCCTGAAGGCCACTTCCAAAAGTTGGCAAGTATAATTTAAATTAGCTTATGACTTGTCACATTGAGATCAGTTGGGGTTCCAGTACCAAGAACCCTCCAATACAAATTCTGCCATGGCTTTATCACATGTTGAAAGATTTTTTTGAAGTGACTGTGAACCTTTAATAAAAACGAGACATAGCAGACAAGTATTCTACAGTTATTCAGAGGGATTCTAACACTGCTTATCCATCTGAATTGAAAATCTTTTATTCAGTGCAGAAACAACAATACATGAAACTCTTATGATGTTCCAGCATAGTGCTCGTAGCCCTCAAGCACTATGCCTCAAATGTGTAATACTACAGCGTCATGCTGTTTGTGCACTGAATAAAAGCCCTTCCATCCAAAGAGTACTGTATTTCTAGCAATTGTCAACGTTTTTCTGTTTTTTTACAAATCCATAAAAAGCGTCAAATGCATCATAAACTACATAAAAACTGCACTGTGTAGAAAGCCGTCTATTGGATTTGCTGTGCAGTTCAGAAAATTTGCATGCATTACAAAACATGGAGTTATAACTGTAAAATGTAATCCCAGTCTGAACAATGCCTTCCAAACCACAGAGACCACATAACCACTCAGTAGACACAGTTAAGATCATCATCCCACATGAAAAACACAAAGCTTCACTGTTTGGAACTGCTTGGAAATAAAGCAAAAGAGTAAATTACTGTATTACCACGGCAACATACATCAAGATGTGACGCCACAGTTTATAAAACATATCTTCGAATACCTGAAATTCTTACTTAAAAAGATGAATTTGCTAAAAAAACAGCTAGTGGATGGTAAGATGCCATCAAAATGACAATAAAGCCATGTCCCCCCGACACTGGTTTGCGACCGGTTTTTCAGATGGTTTGCATTCTTCCGTCCGGTTTTTGGACGGAATCTGAACAAGTGAATGTGAAGGGGGAGGGCTTTTCTCTGCTAATAGCGGAGAAAAGCAGTCCTCCCACGGCCGTGTGCACGGCACCAAAACAGGACAAATATCGGTCGGATAAAATGACCGGTATTTGTCTTGTGCCGTGGGGACGCGCCCTAAATGTATACCTATTCTTCTGGACTTGGCATTGAGGAAACATTGAAAGCCACTAAGAGTACCAATCGTTTTTTAAGTAACTAGATTAATATTACCACAACGGTCTAATAATAAAATATCAGTTTATCCTAATATCCTAGACAGTCGCTCAGACTAACCCAGTGTTTTTAATCTCACCTAAAAATTATTCATTTTTAACATGAAATCAATGGTCTAGCTGTAGGTGATGCTGAGGTATCAGCCATATTCTGGTGCTGTTGACTGCTATCTCTGGAGACACCAACATAATAAATGGCACATCATAGGTGGCAGGTCTTTTACAAATGTTGCATTAGGGTTAAGGGTACATCCACACGAGGAAGACATTTTACCTGTCATATTCTGCTGTTGAAAAGATCAAGTATTTTGCATGTATTTCATGTGGATTTATGGTCACTTTATTTCTGTCGGATTTACAGTCAGAACCGAGTCACATTCATCTTTATGGGGTTTTGAATGCGGATCCACGTCCAAAACGACATACAAATGTTTTGGACGTGTTTTACATGCGATTTTTAGCCATCCCAATCGACCTCAATAGTAAATTTTCCACATGAAGTACGGCAGAGTAATGAATATGTTCTGTTTTTCGACGTTGAAATACTGACCAAAATCCGACGGCACTTTAACATTGCCGTACCGTGGATTTTGGCATGGGTTTGCACTAAAAACCGCAATCAGTTTTCGGAATTCCCGCTGGTCCAATACATTGACTGTATGGGAATACGACAGGAATCCAGCAGAAGATAGAACATGTTTTAAAATCTGACGGAATCCCCTGCTGTTTGTCTTATCAGATAGCAGGGAGTGATGTTATCATGCAGGTCCCAGCACAGATCTGCCAGCACTCTGAGAGCTTGTGTTTTATCTGATCTTTCAGACAAAAGACACTAATTACTACTGTTTACTTTAGCTCTCAAGATTCTCTGGACCTGGTAGCAGGAGCTTGTTTATCTAATCTAGGCTAATTAGCAGAAGTTTGAATCCAGGGAGCTCATATGCTAATTACCCATAGCTTAGCCTGGAAGTGACAGGGTGCATGAATGAAAGCTGTTGCTGACTCTATGAAACAGTAAGATGAGACAGCCCCTTTAATGGCAAAATTCACAACAGGTGTTTGAGATTTAAATTGCCCAGCACATTTAGGGGATCAATGTGAATTGGGATTGAAACAGCACTCCTCATCATGCTGTTCACATTTTGACATCATGAGACCAAGACAACACCTTACAATTGATCAACAGTACCTCACCATTGTGAGTAGTCAAGCAGGATGCTCTCAGAAAGAAGAGACCACTGAGCTTAGAGCGTCACAGAGTCATCAACAGGTTGTAACAGAGATACAGAGAGGCTGAAAGAGTCAGAAAGGCAAAGAAGGGGACGCCCTTTGGCTACATCACACATTCATGACCTCTTAATTGTAAACAATGCCCTTCGAAACCAGATGATGAATGTCACACAACTCCAGGCACGTTTAAGGGAGGTGAGAGGCAAGTGTCACGTCAGACCATTCGAAAACGTTTTCATCAGCGTGGCCTGTGTGCTAGATGACCTGACCAGATCACCAGGCACAGGCATCATCATCTTGAATGGGCCAGGGAGCATCAATTCTGGACGATAGACCAGTGGTCCTCAATGCTGTTCAGTGATGAAAGTCTATTCACTCTGACCAGGAGTGATGGCCACCAACGATGCTGGAGACGTCAAGGATCAGCCAGGTCAGGTACTGGTCTGGTACCCTTGCCGGTCATCTAGCAAGCAGACCACACTGATGAAAAACTTTATGAATGCTTCTCATCTCCCTTAAACGTGCCTGGAGTTATGTAGCATTCATCACTCGGTTCTGCAGGGCATTGTTTACAATGAAGCGGTCATCAGTGTGTGATTTAGCCAAAGGTTTGACAAATGCTCCGTGAGGGAGTTGAAACGTTGCTTATCTAGCATGGGGGAATACACCACCTTTTTGAATCTCTTGTGGAGTGCCGTGGATTTTTCTTCGTTGTATTTATATAAATAGATAGATATATCTATAAATATTTCTATTGAAATATCTATTTGTAGATATTTCTATAGATATATCTATCAGGGAATCTATAGAAATATCTATAGAAAGTCTATAGAGGGATCTATAGAAATATCTATATATTTCTATAGATACATCTATAGATATTTCTATAGATATCTCTTTATATATTTCTATAGCTATAAATACCCCCTATAGATCTCACTATAGATACCACCTATAAATCTCTCTATAGATACCCCTAAGCCTAATCTATAAAGTGTATATATAAATGTATATACATGGAGATTTTTTTAGCTTCCCCCATTGACTTCAAGTGATAGCGGACTTTCTTAGTGATAGCGGATTTTTGTATATTTTAAAAAAAAAATTTGAAGTCGGAAATCCGAATATCCGAGCTGTGTAAACTACAGCTCAGATTTTCTATTGAGGTCTATGGGGATGGTTTTACAGTTGGATTTGAATGGTTTTAAATCTGAAATCCATGTCAAAATCCGACTGTAAAACCCTACCATGTAGACATACCCTCAGGGACTGAGCAGCTATGCTACTGATGTCTGTTCCCCCAAGCATAGCTATTCTGGTCCTGCATGGCCTATAAATAGATCAGAGCTTAAAAGATTTAGGTAATCCAGTGAACTAAAGGGTGCTCACTGTTTCCCTTCCTCCCCCTGGATTCTAAAACTAGAGTTTGTTGTTTTGTTTTTGTTTTTTTTATTTAGACACCCCTTTAGAGAATAGTTGCTGCTGTTACTTATGAGCTTAAGGACCACAGTCACATAGTGATCATAACAGGTACAAAAAGGGGTAGGAGTCATGTGAGCATAGTAGAAGATAGGCTGATCTCAGTGAAACATATCACAATTCTACTACCATTGGGTACCACTGGCTGCCATGGGTCATGTGTGGCTGACAGTGGTGGTGCTGTGGCTATCCTGAGGGACATTTGTGGCTGGCATTATACCGCAGCTTGTGGCAGGGAGGACATTTGTGGCAGACATTGAGGGCAGTGTGGTAGCATTGGGATATGCGGTTAAGACCATTCATTGGTAGTGGGTCTACTGGACCACTGCAAGCGGTGGTGTAAGCCGTGTCATGGAGTGGAGTCTAAGGGGCCCCTCTAAGTTGGACTTGCTACGGCAAGAGACCCCCCAGGTTACTACCCCTGATGCGACTTGCTTGTGGTGGTGACCGAGGTGTAGCGAGGTACAGAATTGTAAGGCAGGCTCATAGTCAGGAACAGACATAAAGGTCAAGGCAGGCAGCAGGCAAAACGTAGTCAAGGGACGACAGCAGCATGTCAGGTACATGGTAGAGACAGATAGGCAAAGGAACACTTTCTCTAGAGGCATGGGTGCAATAGATCTGGCAAAGACATGGGGGAAAAGGCAGGACTAAATAGGGTGAGTCCCCGGTGATAGGGAATCACCGGCGCACGACAGCCCTAGGGGGCGGCAACACGCACGACAGCTGGCACGTGGACAGCGGGGAGTGAGGAGAGTTGTGTATGGGACCAGGCACTGGGCATTGCGATTGAATTGTGGGCAGAGGGGGCACCCGTAACAAATACGTACCTCACATGGCACTGAAAGTTTGGCCAAAACTGCATTGTGCCATTCAGGAAATAAGAGGCCAGATATGAAGTGGCTCTTGTAAGAAGGTTCCAAGTCCATCACTGGGAAAACGGGCATGTGAATAGTTAGAAGATAAGGGAGCCGCTACACTCAATAGGGATTTGATTGAGAGATCCATACGCATCTGAGATTTCCTCCACCCTACACATCTGACAGCATTTACCACTTTACAAATGACACATGGCAGAGGTAATTTGCTGTAGCGAGTTATCCGAGTACACATCAAAAGACATTGAAATATTATAACAGTTGAGGTGAAGTTCTTTGCCAAGAGTATGCATTAAATGTCGAGTTGGGCTTTCTACATCTTTATAATCTACATGTCCTCATATACAGAGTGCTCTATACTTATGACATTATTTATGTAATTGGATTTTAAAGTCTTTTTTCGCTTAATACTTCATTATCCAGGAATTCTAAGTCCAGATGATGGAGAGGTTATTATAAGTTTCCTCTACAGACATACTGATACTTTTAGTCCTCTTCTCCCTCTTGTGGGGGCCATCCATGCAGTGTCTGTATATACCATTCCTGATGTCCAATTTGTTTGAAAGATGCCTATTCATACAATTTAGTTAAAAGGCCATTTATTCTGAACTTTGATTGTATAGCAGAGCTGCAGTGTTATACAGTTCTTAGCCCTGGAATATTTTAGAAGATTGTGTGATCAAAAGTGGGAGAATATATTTGGAGGGGGAAGAACTAGCATGCAAGGGTGGGGATTGGGAATGGGGTAAGAGTAATAGCTTAAAGTAAATGAGTACATAATTTTTGCAACTCTCTGTTGTTTGAAAGTTGGAAGGTATGGACATCTGTGGACATCTGATATAGAGGGCACAAAACTGGCACAGACTGGCTGATATTGAGGACACTGTAAAAGCATAGGAATAACTGGCATTATGAGGGCACCTAGGACTGGAATGGGGACTTGTAAATCTAGCAGTCTGTGGGCATTGGGAAACCTCAATGGCTTACTTTTAGGTAAGTCTAAAAAGAGCAGAAAAAAACAAGTCAATGAGGTTTCCTGAAAGGGGCTTTCCAGGACTATCTATATTTGTTATAGGACTCACAACTGTATTGTATTAAACTTTATAATTCATACGTATTAAAAATGATTTACCTGTCCTGCTGTGCAAAACCAGGCAAAGAGCCTTCACCTCCCTATCTATGCCCTGCAAACCACCTGACATATATTGATTACATGATCTCATTGAACGTTTTCTTATCACTCTGTGGGTGTGCTTTGAAGTCATGCTCAGCTTAGGAACACTCCCCTGTAGTGGGTGTGACCTTAGCAGAGAAGGATCTGGTTGCATTAACTTTTTCCAGTCTGTAATTTGCAAGTGAATAGAAGTAATTACATTAAAGTAATTACAGGGTAGGAGGAACTGTTTGTTTGCTGGCAGAACTTAGTATTGGGAGCAGAGGACAGCAGTTTAGAGCTGAGGGGATGTGTACTGCTTTCATGAAAATGATAACTGCAGCTCTGTACAGTTTACACAGTGACTCATGAGACCTAACTATTATCATTATTATGACAGCAAGTACAGAGCTGGGGCAGGATTAATCATTTGTGTCAGTAGTGATAACTGTGGAGGGAGGTCTTAGATTGTAATGCTTTCTAGGAGTTGTAGGAAAGAGATACTTGAGAACTACTGACACTCCCACAAGCAGGAAGGTTTCAATGCAAAAAATGAAACTTATGATAGATGAATAAGGTGGCAAAAGGAAAAAAAAACACATGATGGAAGTGGAATAACTTCACTTTTCAATATAAATGTCGTTAATGAGTTCTATGAAATTGTTACACTCTCGGATAATCCCTTTAACATAGCATGACCTCCTCTTCATCCTTTGTAGTGGGGGATATAGTCACTCACACACACATCTATAAATATAAATGTATATATACACACAAAAGATAGTTTAGCACGTATGTGTGTATCCATAGTGCCAATAAAAAACATTGAAATTACCTGCCTAATATTGATTGGAAACCTCTTTTCCTCTAATAAAAAAGTAGCTCTGACTTGTCATGACTTTACAAGACCTCTGAAGGTGTTCTGTGGTATATGGCAGCAGATCCTTTAAGTCTTTTAAGTTATGAGATGGCCTGTTAGGCGAGTGTGCGTCACTTTCCCAGTAGTGGTCTCTTCAGGAGAATATTGTGTGTCCTTGTGCACAGCAGATATTATTCATGAATTTATAAAGAAACAGAACACAAACAGCACAGTGATGACTTAGCCTCCAAAATCCCCAGATATCATAATCATCAGATTAAGTATCTCTGACATGTGTGAATGAAAACAGTTCTGATCCATAGAGGACGAGCTTTGTAACTTACGAGACATAAGGGATCTGCTGCTAAGCGATACCTTCTTATGGACGCCTTCAGAAGCTTTGTATAGTCCATGTCTTCATAGGTCACAGTGTATTGGTAATATGAAGGAAACATACACAATAATAGGCGGGTGATTTAAATAATATGGCTCTAATAGGGCAGCTGAGAAACGTACTGTCTTGTCAGTTTGTCTTGTCCTAAAGTAGGTTATCTCTCCTTTATAAGCTTTAAGTTGAGAATGTTTTGTTCCCAGATGGTATACTTTTTTCTGTATAGAAATATGTGTTTCCCATTCGGACTCTAGTACTGTGTGTCTCCAGCATTTCTCTGGAAGCCAGAACTTTCCACACTACAAATAATTTCAAGCATTTCATTGCAAGAGAGGTAATGGTTTGTTTCATCTTGCAGCTCAGTCCTCGTAGAGGTACTGACTTTTCAGAATCAGTCTTGCGTTCCTTTACTCTATCCAGGGAATGCAGGAGAAGAATTCATTACACATATTTCCTTCCTTTGGGTGCCTCAGCATTCTTGAACATGGTGGGAGGAGTTTTGGAAAAACAACGTAAAGAATCAGAGAGTATATGATATAGCAATGGCTGCATTCCTAACTGAAAACACTTGTGTCATCATCCTCATTGTGTATTGTCCAAATGGCAGTGGAACTGTTTTTAGGGCTTTATTATATTAGTACCTTACAATCACTTCAAGCTTTGTATGCACTTATTGATAAGTATGCAGTAGCTCAAGACTAAAAGTGTCATGTAAACTTATATTATAATAACTCGAAAAACCTTTACCAATCATCCAAGACTAATTAAATTGCACCAATAAAATGTTATATATATATTAAAAACATATATAACAGTGCTTTAACAGCGCATTTTGGTGCAGTTTTAACTGCGCTCCAATTAAACTGCCTTTATTACCAGCAAGCTTCTTTCAGTTGTCTAAATTGTTCAGAAATCTGTTCCAATTAAGTTATCAATTACTGTGTTTGAAGTCTTGTTGATTACAAACACACTAATTGATTACTCACTTTCCAAACAATTTAGATAAGTGAAAAGCTTGCTTTCCGACACTCCTCTGACCGCTACCGGATGACTCCATGGACGCTCCTCTGCCCGCTCCAGCTGCTATCGGGCATTTCACCCTACCATCCCATGGACCATTTACTTACCTCAGTTCCTACAGACTTCTCACTATCCATTTACTTTGGAATGTATACCCACTTCTTATTAGATTTGCCTTTTATATATATCTATCTGATATCTCTTGAGAAAGACATCATATGCTGAAACGTCGACAATCGACCTCTATGACATTTATTGTTCATTTAAAGGCTTGTGCAGTAGTCTAGACCTAAAAAAAAATATGTTTGTGGCAATTTGTATGATCTACTTAATACCTGTAATAAAACTACACACGTTAAGCATTATATTGGAGTGCCGTGGATCTTTTCTATATCATATAAACAGGGTCCAGCCAACCCTTTTCCACTTGAGCATCCATGAATTTCCCTTATCTACCCTAGTGTGCATGACCTTTTTCTGTAAGTACAGACATGAAATCCGAAGAGAAAGGTGGATAAGAAAATCAACAAATAGATACAGAATATGTAATAATGCCCTATTATTATAGATCAATCCAAAGAAGAGAACTCAATGCACACATAAAATATGAACAACGTGCAAATCCATGAGGAAAAAAGAATTGTTAAATAACGTTAAAAAGAGTGCAGAGTTAAAATGACAAAGTGCCAATGGAAAAAATATATCATATAAACATAATCCTGCTTACCCCATGAACATGTGATACATGTTTCTCACACAGCTTTGTCTTTTCCCTTAAATTATACCTATCATTTTCAACTCTACTATTTAATTTGCCTTTCAATGAGTATGTTATTATATTATATATAATATAGTATATATATAATATATATATATATATTTTAATATATAAATATTTATATAAAATATATATTTATAATATATTATAATATATAATAATTTATATATATATAAAAATATATAATATTATATAAAACTATATATATATATATATATATGTGTGTGTGCTGAGTTTGTGTTGCCCCTTCCTTTGTAGAGTTTGTTGAGGATTATTTAGTCACCAGAAATGTCTCCAGCAAATTTGCTCCAGAAATGCTTGGGGAGGACCTGTGACATATGTCTATTTTAGTAAATACGTTTGTTCCCTGTGAAATAGCAATTCTGGAGCATCTTGTCTTATATCTCTGTGTTGTGCTGTTCCTGTTATTCCTTTTACAAATTTATGACTAAGTCAATCACTTGGGTGTTACCAATCAAGTTTATCATAGGGAGTGTCCCTATGTCTGTCAGCAGTGATTAGACAATGTCATACTATGCATGGACATACCCACAATTGGTAACACCCAGCTGACAAATTCAGTAATAAGTTTCTTGAATGAATAACAAAAGAACAGCACAACACATAGATATAAGACAAGATGCTCCAAAGTTGTTATATTACAGGGAACATAAGTATTTACTAAAAGACACTACAGGAATGGTCAATGGTCCTCTTTAAAGTTTCACAAGTATGATAAGGGGCGGGTAATGGGTAAAGTGATTAGATCATTTAAAGTTTATCTATATTTAGATTAAAAACTATGTAAGATTGCCTTCACAATATTTTTTTTATTAAAAACAACATAAACAGGCAATATTTAGGGCATTGGAAATGGAAAAAAAATATCGGCATGGGACTACTTTCCAAAGACTGAGAGAATAGGAAGAAAATGTTTGTAAAAGTCTATGGAAAAAATATAGTACATTTCCAAGGGAAAGGAATTTATTTTTCATAGAATATGGGAACCATGACTAAATAAGAAAATTAGTTACTGAAAATATTTTTTTCCTGAATTCTCAACTAACTTATCTTTGGAATATTTATTTATCCCTATTGCTAAGGGGATGTTCACACAATAGTGTGTTCATAAAGAGAACACATTGTTTCCTCCTTCAAAATTCCACGCTTGCAAGTGTGTAATTTCAACGGGGAGACGACGCGGACTGCCGAGGTTCTCAAGTAAAATCAAATTTTCTAAACGACACTGCTGATTTTACATGACAGTCTATGGGAAGTGTTCTATAGGTGTTTTGGATGTTTATTTAGGGGTGTATTGAGCACGCAATATGCCCTAAAATGTGTCCAAAAACACCATAGTGTTAGAATTATATAATTATAATAGAGTGTTTTGAGTGAATGCCATATTAATGGCACCACATGAAAGAGGGCTGAGCATCACCGTTGTGCTCTGAACAACTCATTTTTTTTCCATTACTTTGAAAAGTGTTAGAACATAATGCAAGGTCAGATTTGGCTTAGTTTCTAGACTCCAGGAGATTCATCAGACCATGCACCTTGTTGATGAGAGTGGCACACAGGGCACTGGACACTGGACCATAATACGCATTCATACTTCTTCTGCAAATGCTCATCATACATTCCTCTCTGAATACAACTCCCATCAGTTTATTTTATTTGCCAGTCAAATGTATCAACACAATGTAACATTTTATTGTTATATGTAGATACAACAATTATCAAAGATGAAATTACTTGTTTCATACAAGAAACATATAGAAAATATGGTACAATGTAGAAGAAATACAATGTGTGAGAAAACAGATGCAGTGAGTTTGTCTCAAATACCAGGCTAGTGTGATATGTCATTTTCACAGCAGGTAAATGGCATGTTCTGAGAATTGCTGGAAGTCACTTACAGTATTAGGCTTTAATAGAACAAAAATCTTATTCAAATGGTAATGTATTCCCCCCCAGGTTAGTTTCACTATCTCTTAATTAAAGAGAACAATGTGGCTTTCCTTTCCAGACAGATACTTCAAAGTGAGCTCTGCTCTCAGTTAAGTTTTAGGTAAACAGTCAAATTATTGGCCTCCCTTTCCTGTCTGTCTAAACCAGTTTATACCCCATTCATCACCATGAGCTGCTGTGGAATCCTGCCCTTCATTCACATCAGTAATTGATACTGATAGTGAAACAAATAAAAAAAACAGTATGTAGCAATCTTCAGGGCCAACTCCTTGTCTCGTAATTTTCATATTTCTAAGTCAGGCATGCGTGTAAAGATGCCCATAGGCAGTGTGCTGGCCATAGGCAGACGAGTCTTGTTGGATATCTAAGCTCTGACTTACTAGTACTGACCCGGTTTGATTGTTAACTCTCTAATCCATTGTGGATTATGTAATGTGCATTGTGGCCTCCTTAGGGCGCGTTCCCACTGCACGCCGGTATTTGTCCTGTTTTGCGCCCGTCCCCACGGCCGCGGGGGGAACGGCTTTTCTCCGCGATGAGCAGAGAAAAGCCCTCCCCTCTCCCATTGAGGAGCACATCTTCTGTCGGGAAACCGGACGGAAGATTGTGCTTCTACAATGTTTTGCCGCCGGACCGCCAGCGGCAAAACCGTCCGACGTCAAAACCTGTAGAGGTGGAGACTGCTGCACAGGTTTTGCATAGAGCACAATTGTGCTCATTTTCGGCCGGTTTTTCAGGCGGTCTGAAAAACCGAAAACCGGCTGAAAAACCGGCCGAAAACCCGTGCAGTGGGGACATGGCCTTATTCTTCCCCAACTGCAGATGTCAGGGGAAAGAAGAATTGAGCTGGTGACTGGCAGTGACTTATTATTTGCTAATACAAATTATGGTAAAGTCAGGTGAAATAGCTTGGAACTTAGCACAACAGTTATTTAATGTACATGGCTAACTTAAAGGGATTGTCGATTTTATACTGTTTTATTTATTAGGGATGTAACAGCGTTCAGCTTGACTGTGATCTCATGGCTTTTCATGTTATCTGGTCTTATCTGTACAAAAAAGCCATTAAAAGCATTAAAAAGATGGCGATAACATTCAGTACCCTGATATCATAGTGCATTATCTGTCATGTCTAATTTTGATAAATCTGTATGTATGTAAAAGGAAATTCTACAATTTTCTAAGAAACAGTTGAAACCAGAAGTTTACATACACTATATAAACAGACACATATGCATGTTTTTCTCACTATCCGACATGAAATCAGAATAAACCTTACCTGTTTTAGGTCAATTAGGATTACCAACATTATTTATATTGCCTAATGCCAAAATAATGAGAGAGAACGAATTAGTAAGGCATTTTTATTACTTTCTGCAAAGTAAAAAGTTTATATACATTTCATTAGTATTTGATAGCATTGCCCTTGGGTCAAACATTTTGGATATCCTTCCACAAGCTTCTCACAATAGTTGGTAGGAATTTTGGCCCATTCCTCCTGACAGAACTGGTGTTACTGAGCCATGTTTGTAGGTCACCTTACCCGCACCTGCCCTTTCAGCTTTGCCCATAAATTTCCAATAGGATTGAGATCAGGGCTTTAAGATGGCCACTCCAAAACATTGACTTGGTTATCCTTAAGCCACTTTGTAACCAGTTTGGCAGTATGCTTCAGGTCATTGTCCATTTGGAAGACCCACCTCCACCCAAGCTTTAACCCCTTAACGACCTTGGGCGTATCAGTACGTCCCAGGGCCGCTAAGGGGTTTTGCAGGGGGATCGCTCCGCGACCCCCCCGCACAGCCGGCGGGGTGTTAGCGGCAAATCGCCGCTAACACCCGGCAGTAACAGCGCCGGTGGGTGGCTTCGCCCGCTGGCGCTGTTTTACCCATCAGGCGCCGCGGCAAAGATGGCCGCAGCGTCTGAATTAACGCCGATCGGTGCCGATCCGATCACCGGGCATTGTGGTGGGGAGCCTTGGGAAGGCTCCCGTCACTTACCCTGGCCGGTTTGCCCCACTTCCGTCCGCAGACAGGAAGTGGGGAAACCGCCATCTTTGTACACCCTAATGCATTGCCTATGCAATGCATTAGGTTGTATTAACAATCGCGCCACCTAGTGGTCAAGTACCACAGGTGGCCTCAATGCTACAGTAAAAAAAAAAATAAATAAAGTTTTAAAGTACAAAAAAAAAAGTATTAAAAGTTCAAATCACCCCCCTTTTCCCATTTTACAAATAAAATCATTAAAATAATAAAAAAGTTACACATATTTGGTATCGCCGCGTCCGAAAAAGTCCGATCTATAAAAATATAACATCATTTATCCCGTACGCTGAACACCGTAGAAGAAAAAAAATTCCAAACGCCAAAATTGCGTTTTTTTGGTCATTTTATGGCACTCAAAAAATGGAATAAAAATGATCAAAAAAGTCGCATGCATTCCAAACTGCTAGCGATAAAAAGTACACTTCAGCCGCAAAAAATGCCCCCTCACTGACGTCCGTAGGTGTTAGTACAAAAAAGTTATTGGTCGCACAAAATGGCGCCGTGGCGCAAATTTCAAAAATAGAAAACATAACAGAAACCCTACATGTTTGGTATTGCCGGATGCGTAACAACCTGAAGAACACAGATAACACATTATATTTACCGAAGATTGAACGCCGTAAAAGCAAAACCCCCGCAAACATGGCGAAAATACATTTTTTTTCACAATTTGTCCCACTTGGAATTTTTTTGCGGTTTCCCAGTATAGTGAATAACACCATTAGAAAGTACATATTGTCCCGCAAAATAAAAGCTCTCATGTGTCTATATAGGTGGAAAAATAAAGAAGTTATGGCTTTCAGAAGGCGAGGAGGGAAAAACGAACGTGTCACCCAAAAAAAACGCCGGGTCCTTAAGGGGTTAAACATTCTGGCTGATGTCTTGAGATGTTGCTTCAGTATTGCCACATAATCTTCTTTCCTCATTATGCCATCTATTTTGAGAAGTGTACCAGTCCCTCTTGCAGCAAAACAACCCCACTACATGATGCTGCCACCCACATGTTTCACAGTTGGGATAGTGTTCTTAGTCTTCTAAGCTTTTCCCTTTTTCTTTCAAATTTAACGATGGTCATTATGGTCAAACAGTTCAATTTTAGCTATGTCAGACCACAGGACATGTCTCCAAAAATGTAGGTCTTTGTTCATGTGTGCATTTTCAAACATTAATCTGGCTTTTATATGTTCCTTCTGGAGCAATGACTTCTTCCTGGCAGAGTGGCCTTTCAGCCCATGTTGATAAAGTACTCGTTTCATTGTGGATAATGACACAATCTTACCAGCATCGTCACACGGTCTTTTGCTTTTGTACTTGGGTTGATATGCACATGTTGAACCAAAGCACATTCATCTCTGAGGCACAGAACCTGTCTCCTTCCTGGATGGTATGATGGCTAGACATTCCCATCTTGTTTGTACTTGTGTATAATTGTTTGTACAGATGAATGAGGCACCTTCAGGTATCTGGAAATTGCACCCAAGATGATCCAAACCTGTGCAAGTCCACAATTCTCTTCCTGATATCTTGGCTGATTTCTGTAGACTGTCCCATGATGTTACACACAAAAGCAGTGTGTTTCTGGTGTGCATTAAAAATACATCCACATGTGTGTCTCTAATTAACTCGTATGTACATTTATTAAAAATTTGGCTCTTTACCTCTATTATATCAAGGCAGTACAGACCTATCTAGAAAAAAAAATAGTATAGCCCACATTCCAGTCCACAGCCAGCTTCAGGCTCTGATTTGTTGGTTAGGTTGTGGACAAGTCTACAGCAGTGATTGCTGTATCAGCTCTGCTATTCCTAGCTGAGCCTTTTAGAGGGACATTAGTGTTAGAGATTTCTAAAGAGCAGTGGACAAGGCTTTAGAGCTCTAAAGGGTTGAAGTTTGTCAGTAAGAAACATAAACAAGCTCCTGTGCTGCTAATGAGAAGCAGCAGGAAGTGACATCACCATCCCAGTCACTGCTGCTAGAGCACAGAGAGATTGTCCAGTAACCTAGGAAAGATTGTGTTCACAAGCAGGAGATAAAATCTGCAGTTACCTCTGAAGAGAAGTAAGATGTATAAATGCATGTTTAAAGCTAGTCAATGACAAAGGAATACCCCTATAATAGTCATGTGATCTGCCACATCATGTAACTGGCGTTCAGTCAACAGCAGGGTTTCATGACATCTACAGGGGAACTGAATAGAAATAATGGAGTCATAGTTATTATTAATATGGTTATTCCAGAGCCTTTTTCACTGTGGATTTACTGGTATAACTGCTGTCTCTCTTGGTGATGTGATATGTTTCTAAGTTGTTGTTAAAAAAGTTAACTGTGAAACAAAGCAAAATGATGAGACACTGCTGGAGGTAGTAATAGTGGAGAAGTTTTGCTCCTCAATAATCTACCATTACCTGGATACCAGAGGTCACATGAATGTCCTGTAGTAGCCAACACTGTGGACAGGAATGTGGGCTATTCCATTTTTTCTAGATTGGGGCATACTGCATTAGTATAAAAGACAAACACAGGAGTAGAATTTAAACACATGTACAAATTGTAGAATTTACTAATATGTACATAAGAAATAGAAACAATAAAAAGTGGATAATCCTTTTAAGAGGTATCTGACAAGCTCTTATGTATCTTCCTATTTGCTTGTTTTCTGTTGGACAAAGATAAGCTTGTTAATTGGGACATGTTAATTTTCCACTATATACATTGCTCACCACCCACCTGCCCACCACTGGGGCTCATTCTTGGACCCACCCTACAGCAACTGTACATGACTGCACATACCTATTGCTTTCTGCCTCTCTTCCTCCGCCTTTCCCCTTGAAAAGTCTACCTACCACTTTATACATTTCTATTGCTTTCTGCCTCTCTTCCTCCGCCTTTCCCCTTGAAAAGTCCACCTACCACTTTATACATTTCTCACCACCTACCTACTAGTGGGGTTGATTCTTCGGGCACACTAGTGGAGTCGATTTTTGGGGCCCACACAACAGCAACTGTACATGACTGCACATGCATCTTGCTTCCTGCCTCTCTTTCTCTGTCTTTCTGCCGTGTAAGCAACCCCAGCTCTGCCATACCCAGGGATTCCACTGTGGGCCAGTCCAAGCCTGCTGGGAGCACCACTGTTCAGATTCCACTTATCACTACATGTAGCCCACATGACTGCAGTGGAGAGGAGTTTCAATGGAACAGCACTGCATATGTTTGACTGCCATTCCATTAAAACTCTATAGGACTGAGGGTGACAGCCAAGTGCAGTGGGTGAGTGGCTGAGGAACAATGGGGGAAGTACATTTATCTTTGTCCCTCAGTACTTCAAATTCACTAATCCCATTTTTTTCCTTTTACAACTATGCTTTGATCCCTCTGCGCCTACCCCATGCTGCGGCAACACTAGTAACATCTTCACAGAGCTTAGCAACTGTAAAAAACAACACTGTGTTTTGGATTTTACTGTATTTTTTTTTAATGCTGCTTTTCTACGTTTCTTACAAACGACTTTATTGTTTTTGCCTCTGTGAAAAACTGAAATCCATTTCAGCAGCTTGAAAATTGCATCACTTTTAGCAGTACAATGAAAAAGCTATTTCCAGCGGCTTCTCAATAATTGGGTTCATTTTTTGTCCCCCTTTTTAAGAGCTGGATGATTACAAGTGTACATAACAATATGTATGTATATTCACATGGAGGAATGTAACATGAAGTCCGGCACACAATCCGCATGCGTTCTGCTCTGAAATCTGCATGAAATCCTATAGGGATCAGTGTCCCATTACATGCTAATGGGCATGTATGATGTAGTTCATATTATGAACAGCTAGATTTTTCTGCTCCAGATATTAAATTCATGCTGCAAAGAAAGAAGCAATATACCAGTTATTGACAAAGTTTACATGTCTTCTGCATTGTAAATTGCATTGTGTAAAAAGGACATAGATTAGCCCTATTGAATGTGTTCATCCAGGGGTGCTAATAGGGCAGTACGGGCAATGCTCCTGTCAGGGGCCCTAATCAAAAAGGGGTCCCATGATATGTTAAAAAATAGGAACTAGTAATGGGTGGGGGTCCAATGGATTTGGCTGTATGGGGCCCTGGAACGGTTAATATATGACTGATGGCAGCCCTGTGTTCATCACTGCAAGTCCACCGCTTGTAAAGTCCGAATCTGTGGCAGAAGTACGACGCTGTTACCTTGCTTCAAATCCACAATAGATTTCTGAGGCAATCCATTATGTGAATACATTCTTATTCAGTATTCATGTATAGTGTTGAGCGAAGCGTTCGAGAAAAGGTTCGTTCAAGTCGAACTATACGGATTTTTAGAACTCGAACGTAACCGAACTTTCTACGGGCGTTCGAACCGTGCATTCGCTGCACCATTTTTTACTTTCAGTTGCTTCCTGTACTTTTGGTGCCATCCAATCAGTGCAGACAATAGAGAAGTGTCAAAAAACATCACCAGTGAGGGTGTAGGGATCTCATTTGCTGCTGAATTCCCATGACCCTGTTCTATGTATTACACTGTATTTCCCGTTAAACGCCATTTCCAGTTCAAGCTCAGTACTGAACACACTGCTCTGTGTCTGCATGCTTGAATGCATGCAGGTACACCATATTACAGTGACTTTATAAAGTAAAAGATGCTAGTTAGATTAGTTAGGGAGGGGGGGACAGTAAACTTAGGAATTATACACAGGAAAGTTAGAGAGTTTTAGGTTGCTGCCTTCATCTTTCACATCTTCAGTCTGAGTGCCCAAAAGTTCATGTCTGCTGTTTTGGGGGTACAGCCAGTGGAGA
The DNA here is from genome assembly GCA_025379985.1 of Phyllomedusa bahiana. NCBI lineage: Eukaryota > Metazoa > Chordata > Amphibia > Anura > Hylidae > Phyllomedusa > Phyllomedusa bahiana. The sequence goes on from JAODAL010003013.1 coordinate 175,967, forward strand.
AGACAGGGTTAGCAAATTATAGGGATTCAAGAACAGTTGTGATTTGCTGTTTTGCTGCCAGGGTTCTTCCATAAGACCCCATTCAACAGATATTCCATTGAAAAAATTCTATTTCTAATCCTATTTGCAAATTATAGGGATTCAAGAACAGTTGTGATTTGCTGTTTTGCTGCCAGGGTTCTTCCATAAGACCCCGTTCAACAGATATTCTATTGAAAAAATTCTATTTCTAATCCTATTTGCAAATTATAGGGATTCAAGAAAAGTTGTGACTTGCTGTTTTGCTAGCGCTGCACCTCGTATAGCTACGCAGTCCTCATCTTTTCAGTTAGCCATTGAAAGGAATTAATTATTTTAGCCTCTCAATTTTTTTCTGTGACACTTAGGCCATGTTCACACGGCTTAATTGCGGGACGAAAATTTGGGCCCCCGCAATTACGCCGTGTGGACGGGGGGGGGGCGGGAGGGGGGAGTAAGCAGGGGGGCCGGAAACTTCGCCGGCCCATAGACTATCACTGTTTAGCGGCGCGTATACGCCGCTAGACAGTGACATGTCAATTATCTCCCCGTCCCCGCCCGGTTTTCGCCGGGGGGAGAGGAACGTAATCCAAAGTTCTCTATGAAACTGTGAATTACCGTAAGAATGGGCCGTTTTGGGCCCTTAATTGGCGCACTTGGGCCCGGTAATTACGGACCGAAATAGGGCCCCAAATTTTAAGCCGTGTGAACAGGGCCCTTTAGAGCCAAATTTTCTACACTAAGTTGTTTCATGTATCCATATTACTGTTATGGATGCTAAATGCAGCTTCTCCTCACCCGAATAGTTATAAAAATGAACTAGAACATCTTCTCCCATTGATTTAATGGGGTTCGAATTTCAAGTTCGACTAGAACTTCGAGAGGAACTTCTCAAAATTTGAGGTTCTACTCGAACTCGAACTTTTTAGTGTTCGCTCATCACTATTCACGTGTAGTATGAACACTGATGCTATACTGTACCTGTTATATCTTTCCCATATAGCACAGGGGTTTGTGTTGTCCGATGCTGACATATGGACTTGACTTGACAGCCACCATCACATGGCAGTGTCATAGATTTGAAAAAAACATCAGATGTCAGCTGATAAACCTTTGTAATGTGGCTTCAATAGTAATCACACAATCAAAAGTGAGGGTGGCTTTCTTTGTTTCTTTGCCTCCTGATTGTCAGTTCTAACTATAGTGATGGTTTCAACAAAGGTCCCGAGGGCTGTCCATCCCTGTTAGGAAATACTGAAGTATGTCCAATGAGCAGCCAGTGCATCACATAGACAATAGTGTTTTGGAATACATAGTTATTGTAGATCTGTAGATTTTGATTTTGTAGTGTTTGGGGAATGTGGAGTGAGAGATAAATGAAATATAAGTGCTTTTACTAAAAGTTGTGAAGTGTGCACTGATGTGTTCTTGTATTCTAAGGATGAGTGACCCTCACAATAGGATTTAAAAGACCAGAACCTCCACACATGGCTTCCTGATGGTTTGTTTAGAAGGCAAAATACTTACAACAAAGAGATTTCACATAACTAATCTTGATATGTTGCTTGTACAATATATAATAAGTGAAACTGAATATCTGCACACACATAGTTGTCCAGAATTGTACTTATACCAGGGCTAGATAAGTCAGATGGTTAGGATCTGTTAGGTAGCTGGTTAGTAAAAGAGCCTAAAGTTTGGTACTGAGACTAATAATATATCTAACTGGCTTGTTTTCTGTTTAGAGCTATTATGTTTTATGCAAAGCCGCTGGAAAAGTCAAAATGGCTACATTCCAGCCTGTAACAGTAACTAGGATGTATATGCTACAAGTGTGTGGTGTCCTGATCAGTGAACCAAATGTAAATATTTGCATACACTTAGCATTGTCATACATTGATTGATATCTGTAAATGTTTGATTGTTATGTTTGTTTTTTGTGATCACACTTTTTGGTTGGATAAGCAGAATGATAAATAACTGTTGAAATGACCTTGTTTTAAGTTACTATATTTGTTACAATTGTGTATGGCTATTGGTCAACATGGGTGAAACTTATATATTCAGAAACATTCTACGACACATGGCCCATCCAACTGATTTTTCCTGGAGATACATTCAGTTTACATCACCAGAAGCATTGGTCAGCCATTCGTTTTACCTCTGCGTTTGTCCAAACTGAGCATGCATGTTAGAAAGAACCTGTTACCAACTTTTACACATCTGTTTTAGTCAACAGTCTATGTGAAAAGAAAAAGCTCAATCAGCTCACCAGATTAGAAATGTTGACTTGATGTGAGGGTGCACGGCAAATAGTATGTCCAAAGAGACCAAATAAAACATTGGTGAGTTGTAAGAAAAAATGTTCTAACCTTGTTATTTGGTGAGTAATATAAGTATTTACTAAACTAAATCCAAAAAAAACCAAAAGGTCAATGAAGCCAACGCTTATAAAATGCAATATTTTTTATTGTAAACCCATTAAAAGTGACAAAAGTAGAGTCAGTCACCCTTCTGCTGGAACCTGAAACATGTCAACTTTGACTGATTCTAGTTTTGTCGCTTTAATTGGATTTACAGTAAAAAAATTTTTGCATTTTATCAGTGCCGGCTTCATTGACCTTTTTATCTTTTTGGACTTGTTTCAGTAATTACTTATAACACCCACCAAATAACAAGGTTGGAACATTTTTTCTTACAACTCACCACTGTTTCATTTCTTTGATATTCTTCCTGTAACTGTATGAATAAAAAAAAAAAACTTAGTGTAAGCATTCCCTTTGTGATTGGGGCACTCCCATTTGACTCTGTCAGCTCTATCTGGGCAGAGTTTCTAGGGTAATTCTCCACTGACATGGGGAATGGTAACACCCAGTTGTCAAATTAATTCATACATTTCTTGGAAGACTATGAGAAGAATGGGACAACACTGAACTGTTATTTCAAGGGAACAAAAGTATTTTCTAAAACAGACATGTCAGAAGAGCCAAGAGGTCAAAATGTTGTGGTAGAATTATGGCTAAGAATGAAGAAATATTTGCAAAATGTACCTATTTATTTTTTTAACAAACAGGTGAATAGATAGCAATGGTTTCATCCTCCTTATCTGTACTGCAGCTGTCATGAAAATGGATTTATACAGTATCTTAGACTGGTATAATAAAAGTAATAGTGCTGCCACTGATAATTTATGTCACACAGATAGCAAAAGACAAGTGGCTCAGTGTATTTTATTACATAACCCTCCTGGCTTTTAATCTTCACAGCTAAAAAATGTTTTGTCTTTATTATAAGACATAAATATTTCCTGGGAGATTTTAGATTTACTTTTACTTTTACACAGGAAATAAAATGGGTATTGTCAATATGTTTATCAATATGTTTATCATGCTATTCCTGTCACGTAAAGTGATGTATTTGCAGCTAAGTTTTATTTTTAGATTCAATTTTTTTCTTTGAAGTCAAATGATGATGATCACACTTAAGGTAGCTGAAAATAAATGTATAGAACTGAACAGAAGATGAGAGTTTTGTAGAAAATGCTCAGAAATTTCCTGATGAATAGTATTATATGTTTCAGTCCATCTCTAAAACCAAAGCATTGTCTGATTATGGATTCCATTGGGGAGTTGGACTGAGTCATCTAGTATGCAGTAGTAGTGCTAACAGATAATATGACAATATTGTATGAACTAGCAAAAAAACTCTATGGTGAAATTAAACGTCATTTATTGTCTCCTGGTTAAAAACATGGAAAAATACAAATACACGCACTGTGACACATTTCGAACCTCAAACTAAAGTAAACTAAACCAAAGGAAACCAAGTGTTTGCAGTTAGAACTTGAAAGTTAACCCTTAACAAACCCAACAGCAGAAAATGATATATATATATACAGATGATAAAACTGAGGTCACATGATAAAGGTCATCAGCGAAAATAAAATTCATTAAAAATTCAAAAAAATCTGATTTATAATTTAGACCTTTGAGATACCCATTATTAAGAGTAAGGGCCATATGTATGAAAACTGTCTAGGTCTAAAACTCTCTTTGATGCCCATAGAAACCCCCTTTCATTTTTCCAGAGAACTATATGAAATGAGAGGGGCACTGTGATTTTTTGCTATGGGCAAAAAAGTGAGTTTTAGACCTAGACAGTTTTCATACATGTGGCCCTTAGGGGCCGTTTACACGGCAGTGGACAAATACCGTCCGGTTTGCCGGCCGGTATGTGTCCGGTTTTGCGGCCGTCCCCACGGCCGCGGGGGGGGGGGGGGGGTGGGCTTTTCTCTGCGATGAGCGGAGAACAGCCCTCCCCCTCCCATTGAGATGCACAGATTCCGTCCGGAAACCGGACGGAAGAATGTGCATGCTCAATGTTTTGTCGCCGGTCCGCCGGCGACAAAACCGCCGGGCGGAAAACCCGTGCAGTGGGGACTGGTGCACGGGTTTTCCATAGAGCACAATTGTGCTAATTTTCGACCGGTTTTTCAGGCGTTCTGAAAAACCGCAAACCGGCTGAAAAACCGGCCGAAAACCCGTGCAGTGGGGACATGCCCTATCCAATATGCTTTTCAATTGAATAAACATCTCTTCCAGTCACCTCCTCTAATAGGTTTGTGAACCTTCTCAATAGCTGTAACCTGAAAATGATTTATTTTATTCTGATGTAAATCTCGAAAGTGTATTGAAACTCTTGATATGTGTCTAAACTAGAACGAGAGATGTCACTTATATGTTCCTGAATTCTCCCCTGGCACATTGGCTTGCACAGATTCCATCCGTAAACTGGTCGGAAGAATGTGCTAGCACAATGTTTTGCGGCCGGACCGCGGGGGGCGGAAAAACCGCCAGACGGAAAACCCGTGCAGTGGGGACTGCTGCACGGGTTTTCCATAGAGCCCCATTGTACTCATTTTCGGCTTGTTTTTCAGGCGGTCTGAAAAAACGCAAACCGGCTGAAGAACCGGTCGAAAACCCGTGCAGTGGGGGCATGCCCTAAGATGGTAGTTTACTAACTTAGAGCTTCATGTATGAAAGCTGTCTTGGTGTATGACTTCAAAAGGGGAAGCTCTGATTGGTTGCTTTGGGCAACAAAGAAAGTCTTACACCTATACAGTTTTCATACATGAGGCTTCTAGTTTGACAAATAATAAAATAATAGAAACTTTATATGGGTTTCAGGATTTATATGTTTCAGCATCATGAAAAAATGTTTTGAAAATACAGTGAGAATTTTGTCCAATCCATTAGAAGCGATAAAACAGCCATATAATAAATGCATGTCGTTTGAGCCCATACTTTCATAGACAGACTAGGCATTTTCCATGCAGTAGTCTTTTGTAGTAACTTTTGACTTTGCTTCATTTACTTGTATGTTTCTATTTCTGGTGTATGTTATCTTTGTAAGCGTGTGGGTATACAATATGAATTTGAGTGATACATGGACGCCTTCCTTTCTTAACCACACTTGACAGTACAAGGCAGTTTGCTGCCTATGGTAGACTTCATCTGAAAGGTATTTCCTCTTGTAGTATGCCTGTTTGATTGATTACTTTCTATAGAGAAAAAGGTTGTTTCTAACTTGTCTACACAATATGTTATAGCAGTGACAGACGTTTATAGGTAAGTTAAGGCCTGTTTACACATAACAGTAAGGGTATGTTCACACGGCATATTGGAGCGTGTTTTAGAAGTACGCGCTGCCCCCGGCCAGCCCCATTCACTACGCGCTGCAAAGAAGTGACCTGTCACTTCTCTCCCCCGCGTACAATATGATCGTATTGTACGCCGGGAGAGATGATACGTAATTCATAGTTCTCTATGAGAGCTATGAATTACTGTAATTGCGGCGCGCATTTCGGCTGTATTATAGTGCAATTACGCCATGTGAACATACCCTAATTACTCCAATTAGTTCATTTACAAACGATCTTACCAAATATTAAACATTCCAAATGCAAAATATGGACAAAAATATTGTTCATACATACTAAAGTTAAAGGGATTGTCCAGTAAAAAAACAAAACAAACTTTTGCTGCTTCTTGCAGTTCTACATTAGCTACTGGATAACATGAAATTCAGTAGTTCTGTGTGTCTTAGCACACAGGAACAGCTCTGTTTCGAGTCTATGAGTTAAAGGGGTTGTCTCACTACAAAGAATAGCTTTCAAAATGTAGAGAACACTAAATGAACACGTTTTCCAAATATATTGCTTTGTTCATCTTTTTTTGTTAAGGAGCTACAAGTGATTTTATCTCCTTCCTTTCTCTCTCTGGTTTTTCCCCGTGACTAAA
>JAODAL010003014.1:0-182265 GCA_025379985.1 Phyllomedusa bahiana
GGTCCCTGAGCAGTTTTTATCTAACACTATTGTAACTGCAATATTGGTACTAAGGAGATCTTCCTAAAGATAACACTGTGTGGCACCAAAAGTGCAGAAATAGAAGTTTTAATGTCTCCCACAAAGCATACAAATCAACAGAGAAGAGTCAGCTGTGCGTGTCCTTAACAGCAAAGTATCCTGAGATCTCAGAGCTAATCCTACCGAGCTTTCTTTGAATTGATGTGCCAGGTGCCATAGGATAGAATACAAGTCTATGTGCAGGAGGGCTGTAGACAACAGAATACATCAATTGTATGGGCCGACAGCAAAAAAAAACAGAACCAACCACGGTTTTTGTGCAAAACATGATAAAAACTGCAGTCGTGCATTGATGCAGTGGGGATCTACACTAAGGCCATGTTCACACAGCTTATTTTGGGACATATTTGGTCCCGTATTACGCGCCGTACTGCACGAAATACGGCGCAAATCCGTCCCAGTCATTACGGTAATCCACAATTCTCATAGAGAACTATGGATTCCGTCTCTTGTCCCTGCTCGCGAAATACGGCGAGCGGGGAGAAAGTGACATGCATATTATCCCAGCGGAATACGAACCGTAGTTAAAGAATATCGCCGCCCCCGCTACACAGCAGCCGGAGTAATTGCGGGCGAAATCCGTCCCCACAATTATGCCGGCAATAAGCCGTGTGAACCTGGCCTAAGGGCGCTTTCTCACAGAGGGTTTTTTGGTGTGCTTTTTACAGAAATGCACAACATTAATTGCTGTGTATTTCTGCAAAAAACAAAAAAAACAAATCAAAAACGCTCCGTGTGAAGGCACCCTTAGTGTAAATCCCCTTCTATGATTATGTAGAAATCTTCTTTCCTGTAGACGTAGAGGATGCCCCTTTGTTCTAGATACAGTCCAGTGACGCGCCGGACTGGGGCCCCCTCGGGGGGAGGCGCGACATGACCTGGCTCGATGGGCGTGTCCGGAGCGCATGATGCGTTCGGGGGGCGTGGCTAGCGCACCGGGCGTGGCTAATGCGTTAGGGCGTGGCTAGCGTGCGGACGTGCGTGCGAGTTATTTTAAGCCCCCCCGTCGCACCGAGGAGCAACAGTGCGCGTGGGAGTGAATAGTCCCGCCCATCCGCCCTAAAAGAGGGTTATAGTGGTTTGGGGGGTCAGAAGGGGAAAGTGCATAGTCATGGTTGCCGTAGCGGCTGAGGTTCTTGGGGTTTGGGTGAATAATTGGGAGGGAGTCCTTCGGGATAGGATTCCCTCAGCATTTTGGTATTGGTGGGCCCCCGGCGAAGGGGGTCCTTCGGGGTGTTATCCGGAGGAGCAAAAGGCGGAGCCATAAATATGGCTTTTGGGACCCCCGAGCCATGGAGTACGGCTGGGGGTAACGGGTTTTTTCCCTTTGGGGATTTTTGGTCGCCGGCCGTTTTACCCAAGGCCCCTCGGCCCCATGGAGGGTTGGGTCTTTGGTTTTTTGGGGGAAGGTTTTGGGGTGTAACAAAAACAGCCTATCCGCCGGCCCACGGAGGACGAGGGCCCTGACTTGGGTTAAATCTCGACTTGCGCCGCCCTCTAGGGGGTCCAAGGTCAGCCAATACAGTTCACTGTTAACCCCGCCCACGCGCACAGGGAGCCCAAACAATGCTGCCCCCCAGTTCTCTCTTTTTATTATAAACCGGTCCTTTACCGATTTAAAGCGGTCAGGAACCAAACCCCTTGGGTAGCTATAAAACAAGACCGAGGAAGGCGGGTGAGGCCGATGAAAAGCGGGACAACCAAAAATAAAGTTTAAAATTTTAAATTAGCCAAAGGGGCCACTAACAGGTAAAATACAAAATATAATATATACAGAAAAAGTCAGAGGTGCACACACATTAGGGTTTTACAGACAAGGGCAGTTAAAAATAGGTCAAGTTACCTTTTTGCTTGGTTCGGGCTCACGGGGAGGGCTTAGGGCCTGGCTCTGTGTAATGGTGCCCTGGAAACCTCTTAGGTGCCCCCCCTCCTGGATCAACGAAGACCCCCCTTTGCCTGATTTATATCTGTGAGGGGACAGCCCACGTGGCAGCCCCCTACACACCCCTGGAGGGTCTATGAACCCTCCCCCCTCGGGTAGGCATTTTCCCTGATAAAAACCCCAAAAAATGGACTAAACTCGCAGGCCTTGGCAAAAACCGACCGGGGGTACCATCAGAACCACTGGAGCTACCCACGCCTGGATATGAACACCCCTATTTTATGGACCCCGTAGGTACGGTTCTGGATATCTTCAGTCCCCATGCCCTGGAAACCAAAAAATGGGGTTGTTGCTTTGCTGGGGTTTCCAGTTAGTGATAAACTCGCCAGCACCATTATGAGCGGTCGCCTAAAAATCATATGAAATAGCGAGACGCCCCCACTGGAGGATGATTGCACTCTTTGAAGCGGAAGGGGGAGCTACATTTGTTCAGTGCAAATTTAAGGGGAAAGGAGAGTTTTTTTCAGGTGCCCCGTATCCTCTGTCCCAATTTTCCTAGGAAGCATTTACAATGGGTTTTGATTACTATGAAATTGACTTGCCCGTGCGGGGCAGCTGTGATCTGACTTTTTAATAAGTTTGGGGAGAGAATTTCGTTGGGGGATGAATGAAATTTTCACCTACAAGGTATATATATATATAAAAATATAATATATATATATTAAAATTAAAAAATATATATAAAAAATAATATTAATACATTGCTTAAAATGGAGCCTTATTTTTTGGGGTAAGGGTATTTGGGGGTACATATTTCACATATATATATATATTATAATATATTATATAAAAATTTCTTACAGGGATTGTTATTTATGTATCTATACTGCGTTTATTTATATTTTTGGGTAGTTAAAAAAACTGCTGCTGTCCAAATTTCTTTCCAAGTTGGTAGTCATTTGTCATCATTAGGGGGGCCCCACGGTACAAAGAGACTAAAGGAAGGGGAAAAAGGGAGGGGTGGTCTTGACAGGTGAGTAGGGCAAAGCTACCTCAGCGATGCCTTGGGGTCATGGGTACAAATAGATATTGGCAGACATCTCTATATTGACCTTTGATATATTTATACATATTTATTAGGTCATCCCAAAGCTGTCTTTTTTTTTAAACTAAATCATTTAAGTAACTAATTTTGTTTCCTCAGTTCAGGTTAAGCTTTAATTCAATTTTGTATTAATAATACAGATAATACTAAGCTACGTAGTGTAGTGCAATTTATGAGAGATGTTCATAAATTAAAGCAGACCTGGACACACTGAGTGTTTGGGCATCCGCTTGGCAAATGAGGTTCAATGTGGATAAATGTAAGGTTCTGCATCTGGATACTAATGATCTGCAGGCATCATATGTCCTAGAGGGTAAAAAAAAAAACCTGGGAGAATCGCTCATTGAGAAGGATCTGCGTGTATCTGTAGATTACTGAACCGTATGCAATGTCACTCAGCTGCCTCTAAGGCCTGCAGGATATTGGCATGTATTAAAAGAGGCATGAACTCGCGGGAAAGGGATTTTAATATTGCCACTGTAAAAAGCATTGGTATGTCCTCATCTGCAATATACTGTCCAGTTCTGGGCTCTAGTTTATAGAAACGATGTACTCAGAGGCGAAACTTGAAACTCCGGAGGCCCTAGTGCAAAAAGTGAAACTACCATATGCCACTTACAATGCTGGTATCTCCTTATGTAGCAGGAGGGCTTTTGGCCCCCCCAGGGTGCACGGCCCAGTAGCGACTGCTACCTCTGCACCCCATATAGCTACGCCCCTGGATGTACTGGAGCTGGAGAAGGTACAAAGACGAGCAACCAAACTAATAAGGGGAATAGAATATGTTAAAGGGGTTTTGCCACGATCTCATTTCATACCTCCTGCATCCAGCTCTTCAGCTCTGTGTGCTCAGAGGGACGTGTGTGATTTGTTTGAATTGCATACAAATTTTACCAGCAAAGGGTGACATCACCAGGCCCTTTCCTCTCTATATCAAAGAAAGGTTTATTTATGTATAGAATTGTAAGTACTACATTTTTAGCTCAGAGGTAACATTTTTGCTTTACAGCACAAGGGTCCTTGGGTTTAAATCCCCGCAGGAACTTAACCTGTGGATTTTTTTTTCCCTCTTTATTTAATGCACAAAAACCCCAAGAGGGGCCGGGGTCGGATCGCCCCCCCCCAAAAAGGGGACGGTTTTTCCCCCCCCCGGGGGGCCCCGAGTGCCCCCTTTCCGGTCTGGGCAAAGCTACAGGGGCCCCGCAATGGTCGCATCACCCCACCGGGGCCTCTGGGCAGGGGGGGCCACAGGCCCCCCCTCGGGCCCCACCTGACGGCCGGGGCACCGACCCAGCCCTGCAATTTATCACGGCCCGGGGCCGCACCCGGGGCGGGGCAAGCAAACGACCTAGGGTGAACATCTGGGATTTTTACTGATCCCGTCTGCTCAGCTCCCCAAAAGGGCCCCGGGGAGGCCACCCATGAAAAAGACGTATGCAAAAAAGCCTGCTCCTTTCCCCCCCCGCACCTGCAAGGGGGGGGGGGCCCCCCCGCCCTGGGGTGAAAAAAGGGCGGGGGCAAACCCAGTGGATTTACGTTTTTATTTTTTTTAAAATACTTACTGTCCCGGCTGCCTAAAAATATCCCCTGTCCTGGCTATATACTCCCCCCCCCTGGCTTTTATACTGCCCCGCCATGGCCTTTCCTATAAATAGCCCCCCCCCTGGCTATATACCCGCCCCTGCTCCCGGCCCATAATACTGGTTTGCCCTTTGGGGGGGGGGGGGGGGGGGGGGGGGGGGGGGGGGGGGGGGGGGGCTGCCCTATAATTGCCCTGCCCCGGGTATATACGCCCCTGCCCTGGCTATAATCCCCGGGCCCTGCCCTGGCTTTCCTATAATAAACCCCGCCCTGGCTATATACTGCCCCTGCCCTGGCTAAAATACTGTCCCTTGGGCCCCGGGTATAAACCGCTTTCCCGGGCCCCGGCTTAAACTGGCCCCCTGGGCCCCTTGCGCCTTAAAAAGCCCTTTCCCTGGGGGGGAAAATTTCTGCTACTATGCCCTGGCTATAAAATTTTAAACCCCTGCCCTTTGGGTGCCTATAATACCCTTTTCCAAATACTGTCCCTGCCCGGCTATATACTGCCCCTCCCTGGCTTCCCTTAATAGCCCAACCCCGGGTAAATACTTCCCCTGCCCTGGGTATTTTACGCCCCCGCCCTGACTGCCCCATAATTTGCCCCCGCCCCGGCCTTTTTATACTGCCCTGCCCTGGCAAAATACTTTTCCCCTGCCCTGGCCCGATACCCCCCCTTCCCCGGGCGCCTATAATAAACCCCTCCCTAGCTATAATACCCGCCCCCTCCCTGGCAATAGCGCCCTGCCCCCCGGCCCCCGCCTAAAATACCCTCCGCCCTGGCCCATATACTCGCCCCCCCCGCCCCCGGCTATAAACTTTCCCCCGGCCCCCCGGCCCGCCCCTTAAAAAATAGCCATAACCCTGGCTTTTAAATTTTTGCCCCGGGCCCCCGGCAATATACCCCCGCCCCTGCCCCGTGGCTGCCTATAATGAAACCCCCGCCCTGGGTATATAAAATGGGGCCCCTGCCCTGGCTTTTTAAAAACTGCCCCCCCCCCCCGCCCTGGCCCCCTATAATAGCCCTGTTCCTGGCTATATAACTTACTTCCCCTGCCCTGGGTATATACTGCCTGCCCCCCCGCCCTGGCTTTCCTATAATAAACCCTTCCCCTTGGGTAATACACCCCCCCCTGTTCCCTTCTAAACTGCCCCCCCCCCGAAAAGCCTATAATAGCCCCTGGGCCCCGGGGTAATTTTAAATGCTCCCCGCCCTGCATAAAAAAAATACTTGTTCCCCTGGCCCCGGCTGCCCATAAATACCCTGCCCCGGCTAATTTCTTCCGGGGGGCCCGCCCTGGCTAAAATTAAATGGGCCCCTGCCCCCCGGGGTGCCTATAATAAATTTCCCCCGGGTAAATAATGCCCCCGTGGGGCCCAAAAAGGGCCCCCCCCTGGCTTTTATACTGCCCCTCCCTTGGGCCCCGGCTGCCTATAAAAAACCCTGCCCTGGAAATACCCTGGGCCCTGGGCTAATTTTCAGCCCCCGCCCCTGGCCCATAAAACGCCCCCCGCCCGGGTTAATCTATAAAAGCCCTGCCCTTTGGGGTTTTTTTTTCATTTACCCGCCCCCCTGGGCCCCGGCTTTTTAATACTGCCCCTTCCTGGCCCCCGCCCCATTCCCTCCGCTGGGCCCATAATAGCCCCTGCCCTGGCTTATACTCCCTGCCTTCCCGGCCCCGGCCCAAATCCCCCTTCCCCGGGTTTTACTGCCCCTGCCCTGGCTGGGCCCAAAAATACCCCGCCCTGGGTATAAAACCCCTGCCGCCCCGCCCCTGACCCTGGGAAAATTTCTCCCATAATGCCCCCGGCCCGGCTGGCCTTTAAAACGATTGCCCTTCTTTTAATGCCCCTGCCCCCTGGCTTATATAAACCGCCCCCTCCCCTTCTTTCCCCAATTCCCCAAAAAAAGCCCTTCCTTTTTTTCTTATATACTGGGCCCCTTTCCCTGGCTGCCTAAAAAAAGCCCTGCCCGGCCCATATACTCTCTCCTCCCTTTTAAATACTTTCCCCCGCCCCGGTAAATTCCCCCCGCCCTGCCCTACTGCCTATAAAAAGCCCTGGCCCTGGCTAAAATACTGGGGGGCTCCTGTTTTCTATATACTGCCCCCTGCCCTGGCTTTTAATTTTAAAAAACCCCGCCCCCCTTTAAACCCCCCCTTTGGGTATATATTACCCCCCACCTGCCCTGGCTGCCTATAAAAAAGCCCTGCCCCCGGCTAAAAAATTTCTACTTGGCCCCCCCCCCCTGGCTGCCCTAAAAATAGCCCGCCCCCCGGTTTTTTATTTTTTTTTTTGGGGGTTTTTTTTCATTTTATACTGCCCCCCTCGCCCTTTAAAACCCTTCCTGGCATAAAATAACCCGCCCCCCCCTGCCCTGGCTTTTTTACTGCCCGCCTTCCCTATAATCGACCTGTCCCGGCTATATAATGCCCCTGCCCTGGCTATATACCCCGCCCCCCTAATTTTCCCCGCCCTGGCTTTTCTGATAATCCCCCGGTCCCAGCCCCCGCCACTTATTGATACCCTGCCCCTGGTTTCTTAACCCCCCTTTCTTTTATTAATAAACCCCGGATGCCCCCGGCTATGTATGCCCCTTCCCCCCGGCTTTCCTTAAAACCCTGCCCTTTGGGGGCCCCATAACCCCTCTATATATTTCCCCCCGCCCGGCTTTTCCTAATAACCCCCCGCCCTGGCTTTTGGGCCCCGCCCGGCCCATAAAACCCTGCCCTACCTATACCCCTGGCCCCGGCTATATTAATGCCCCAGCCCGGCACCTTTTTACCCTGCCCTGGCCCCGGCCTTTTTAAACCTCTTGCACCCAAACCCCCGCCCCCTTTTCCCATATAACCCCCCCGCCCCCGGTTACTATACCTGCCCTTCTACTCTATTAACCCTGCCCCCCGGGGTATTTTATGCCCCTGCCCTCCCCACCCCCCTTCCCCTGGGGGCCCTGGCTCCTATAAACATGCCCTGGGCCCTTTTGGGAAAATATGGCCCTACTTTACTGAATTTCCGCCCGGAACCCTTTTGGTTAAAATAAGGGAAAAACCTCTGGGCCTGGGGTATATGATTCCCCCCCCCTGGCTAACCGATAAAACCCCTGCCCTATACCCCGTAATAATGAACCCTGGGCCCCGGGCCCATTTAAATCCCCTCCTTCCTGCCCCCGGGTAATAACGTCCCTCCCTGACCTGGAAACCCTTCCCCGCCTTCTATTAAAACCCATGTACCCCCATCCCTGGCTATTGATGCCCTCCCCCCGGCTTTCTGATTCCCCTGCCCTGGCTACCTAAACCCCCGGCCCCGGCTTTTCTGATGAACCCCGCCCCGGCCCCCCCTTAAAGTCCGCCCTTGCCCGCCCCTACCTTAAACCCTTTCCCTTTGGGTATTTTTTGGGGCCCTGGGCCCTGGCAAATATCCCTTGCCTGGGTACCTATACCCTGCCTTTGGGTAATATGCCCCTGGCCCCCTGGCCCTTTCCAAATTTAAAATGCCCTGGCCCAAATATCCCCCCCGCCTTGCTAAATAAATAAACCCTGCCCTGGCTAATTTTGCCCCTGCCCTGGCTAATATGATCCCCCCGGCCCCGGTACCATATTTCCCTTTCCCCCGGCTATATGATTCCCCCGCCCTGGCTTTTCCTTTTACCCTTCCCTGCTTAATATAATTTCCTGGGCCCCGGGTTATAACCCCCCCCTGGCTTTTTGGCCTAAAAAACCGGGCCCCTACCTATAACCTGCCCCCCTTGGCAACCCCATAAATGCCCCGCCAATACCCCCGCCCCTGGGTGGCCTATACCCTTCCTGGCTCCCCATATTCCCCGCCCCGGCTTTAAAAAGGGGCCCTGTCTCTTTCCCTTTTTACCCCGGTTCCAAAATGCCCTTCCCCCTTAAACCTTTTCCCCCCATGCCCTTGGGATATGGCCCTTTCCCCCCCCCCCGGCTTCCCCGCCCCTTTTAACCCCTGGGCCCCCTTTTCAAATTTCCCTTCCTTTCCCTCAAAATAGCCCTGGGGCCCCCTAAGGGGGTACCATTTCTTTCCCCCCTTCCCTTTTTTTAAATTTCTAATTTTTAAGGGGGTTTCCCCCCCAATTTGGGTTTTGGGGAAATGGGTTTAAAAAATGCTGCTAAAGAGAAAGCCCAAATTATATCTTGTTGAAATTTACAGGGCCCCCCTGGTGGCCCGGGACAAAAAAAGGGAAAAGGGAAAGGGGCCCCCCCTGGGAAACCCCGGGACAATTGGGAAAAGTTTGGCAGAAACCCAAAAAAGGAATTGGGAAAAAATAAACCCACCCGGGCCCGGGGGCTTTTCTGTTTAAAATTCCCCGTGATAAAAAAAAAAAATCCCCGAAAACCCCCTGTGGGGTTTCCTTGGCTAATTGGGGATTTATTGGGGATGGGGGTTTCATTTATGTAAAGGGGTGGCCAATTGTTCCCTTGGCCCCGGATTTAAGAGCCACCCGATTTAGATTTTTCCCCGCCCCTTTTTTTCCCCTTGTTCCCCGAAAGTATAAGGAGGGGGTCCCCGGGCTAGTTTCGTTTTTTTTGCCCCCCTTTTTGGGGGGGAAAAGTCCCCTTCCCCGGGTTAACCCCTTTTTCCCCCAAAAACCCATCAAAAACCCACCCAAAAATGAGCCCCCTGTGAAAAGCCGGGGGCCCCCTTTTGGGGGGTTTTTTTTAGCCAGGCAGGGCGAAAAAAGGGGACTTTTTTTTTTAAGGGATATTGTATGTGGCTGGGGGGGGCTTTGTCCCGGGGCTGATTTTTATTCCAGTCCGCCCTACGGGAGTAGAATGACACCCCCGGGTTTGAAGAGTCTTACTCCCTGAAAAAGAGTGAGTCTGAGCATTGCGACCAGGGGCGAAAGGGCTCACAGCCCGGGCCCCTATCCCCCCGGGGCTGAGCTGTAAACAATGGATCACTAAAAAGGGGCGCTAAAAAAAAAAACAGGCAGAATTTTAAAAATATGAATGGTTTATTATTTAATTTTCAAACTTCCCACTCAATTTTTCTTTTATTTGGCAAAGCCCTTTAAAATAAGGAAAGAGTTTAAAAAAATTAAACCTATTTAGTCTTGAGAAAGATGGCTCTGAGGAAGACATGATTAGTTTACATAAGTGTATAAATGTCCCCTACAAAACGTATGGAGAAGAGCTATTTCGTGGAAAAACCCCTCAAAAGACAAATGGACATTCCCTTAATCTGGAGAGAAAAATATTCAGTATCCAGAGGAGAAAAGCCTTCTTTACTTTGTGAACTGTGAATCTATGGGAAAGCCGCCCGGGGGCGGACACAGCAGGAAAGTTGAGGGGTTTTAAGAAAAGGGTGTAATTACTTACTACAAATAAAATTAAAATTTTTTGTGCCAAACAACATCTAGATCCAGTATGATGGTAATTTTGGGATCAAGAATGAAATATTCCTTTAGGGCAGATTGGTTCTTGTCTTATGGGTTCCAAAGTCAGCATCAGTAGGGGAAACAAAGCTTAAAGGGGTTTTGCCACATTGTAATGTTGACGTGGGATCCTCCAAAATGGGTATTTAATCACTTTTCTAAATATATGTGATTACAAAAAGTGAAGCCTGTGAGAGCTACAGCATTGCTCAGTCCCCCTTAGTTACCTGAAAGTTTACATTAGACATGACCAGGAGCTGATAGGGAGCTGATCTGGCCGCCCTTGCGTGTTTGCACTTCTTATCTGATGACAGGGAACATGAAGGAGCTTGCAAGGAGCTGGGGAGAACGTTCAGTGTATGAGTCTGTCTGCTGTATAGAGAATGCACTGTTGTAATGTTATTATTTGAGTAAACTTTTGAGACGCTCCCTTCTTCCTTACTCTCTGCTAACCCCCCTCCCTCTCACCCCTGCAGCGTTCATGACCCAGCATGATTTGTTTATATTCTCCCCTGAGCTGATAATGAGGTAAGGAACTCACTTTGTGGCAAAACCCCTTTAAAGGGGTTATCTCCCTACACTGATTCATCTTACCTCAGTCCTGTTTTCTTGGTTTCATTTTGAATTCAGGGGCGTGTTTACTGGCTTCCACTAGGCTGCAGTAGAAGCCAGGTCTGTAGCTATAGCAACCAGTGTTGGCAGCCTATCAGGATAGATCAAACAGGACTGTAGCTATAGTGACCTAAGGAGCTGATGTCCATGCAAGAGGGGATATCTCAGAATAGGTAGGATACTGTTAATGGAAATATATTGCAAAGTGAGTGGTTTTAGCGAGATCTTTAACATAAACTGCAATCCTTGTTGCGAGACGACCCCTTTAAAGATTCCCTCTACCCCACCCTTCATCCACAATTTTCTCCACTCTTGTTTGAACTTGATGGACATATGTCTTTTTTCAATCAAACTATGTAACTATGTTCTTGTCAATGTATTAGGAAATCATTATTTACACCCAGATACTGAAAATCTGCACAGACCTAATGATTCTGAAACCTAAAGGTTAGTTACAAATGGATCTGGTCTATACAATCCTCTGTCCACAAAACAGTTTTGTCTCAAGACTTGATATATTTTGAGTACACAGAAACATGTACACAGACCTCAGAGTATCATACAATGCAATATATCACTTACATGTTTCGGCATCACCTGCCCTTAATCTTAGCAAACATTGTAGCAAACAATCAGGACAGAAGAGTCAACTGTGTAGCTGAATCAGTAAACTCACTATATGCTTGGCTGGGACATGATCGTGACAAGTGCACTGAGAAGTTCTGAAGTGTTTTCCTATCTTATAAGGTGATCAGATATTGCTAGGATATGCCACCACTTTATGATTTGTGGGGATCCAACTTCTGGGAACCTCACCAATCCTGAAAATGGAGGGGACACCATGCTGGCATTTTTCCCTGCACAGCAGAACTCTCAGCTTATAGGTTGTGCAGGGAAAAACAAAGAAGCTATAAAAAGCAAAGAAAATAATAAAAAAAAAAAAAAACTTGAGCTTTACCAATGCTGTGTCCCCTCCATTATCAGGATCAGTAGGGGTCACCAGAGTTCTGACCTCTTTGATCATAAAGTAATGGCATATGCTAGCAATATGCCATCATTGGCTGGAAAACCCTTTTAAGTTTCTATGAGTTTTAAGCCTTTGGATGTTCACAAGATTATTTGTATTCACTGACTCACAAATAGTGAGAATTTGAGACAAAGTAAAGCAAATAAGAAAATATATTAGAACATTTTATCATTCAGAGTTTGGCTATGTTCACATGGCTTAAAATTGGACATATTTCAGTCCATAATTACGCGCCGGAGTGCGCAAATTACGGCTGGAATACGTCCCAGTCATTACGGTAATCCACAGGTCTCATAGAGAACTATGGATTACGTCTCCTCTCCCTGCTCGGCAAATCCACCGAGGGGGGGAGATAAGTGACATGTGAATTACTAGCGGCGTATACGAGCCGCTGGTAATGCATGTCTTTGGGCGGGCGAGGTGCCGGCCCCCCGCTCCCTCCTCCGCTCCCGGCCACACGGCGTTATTGCGGGGCATAATTACGCCCAGCATCTAAGCCGTGTGAACCTAACCTTTAAGTGAAAATTGTTATCTAGAAATGCTAAAATGTACAAAGTAGCACACATAGGCAGGGACATTACTAGGTAGTCACCAGATAAAACTGCCGCAGCCCTCAAATCTGCCTTTATGCATGTCCTCAGGATGCGCATATACAGTAGTTAAAAGCTACCTTAGAGCAGGGTCTAAAAGCTCCTTACCAAGCAGGCATGTGACCCACCAGAGTCACGCCACCTGTGAGCAGGAACATGGAGAAGTTCTTCGTCAGGGTAACTGGTAGAGGTATTTTTTTTTTTTAATTTCCAATCAGGGGCCTATATCCTTACACACTTACTGGGGGGGCGCTATACACATACCAACCTACGGAGGGTCCTGTATACCTATCAACCTACTGGGGTGGCCTATATAACTACCAACTTATTGGGAGGATCTATATCTCTACCTACACAGTGGGGAGTCCTATATACCTACCAACCTACTGGGGGCACTATATAGCTATTAACTTAGTGGGAAGACCTATATACTTACTACTTATACACAAAACTACCTACCCAGGGGACCTCTATACCTACCTACATACTTGAGACCCAATATATCAACCATACTACTTGGGGAACCTATCTACTCGGGGACCTTATACATCTACCAACCTACTTGGGGCCCTAGACACTTACCAATCTACTAAAGGACTTACATACCTACCTACTATGGTGAACCATGTACCTACCTACCTATATACCCTGTATATTTACCAACCAACTGGGGAACCCTAGATACCAACTTACTGAGAGGAGATCTATATACCTACCTACATACTGGAGGGTCCTATATACCTACTAAGCTAATGTAGGATCCTAGATACCTACTAGGGCACCTATATAGCCACCTCTCTACTGTGGGGAGCTCTGGATACTACCTACAGAGGGTCATATACACCTGTCTTCTGACTGAGGTGGCCTATATACCTACCTATTTACCTACCTACAGACTCGGAAAGGCCCACTGGGGAGATGGTGAAACCCCCGGTGTGTCCCATCATTGTCAAGTCCGGGAGGCACGTCGGTGTGCAGGCCTGGACCCACCATGTCTTCTCAAGGAAAAACAAAGTGCCAATAGGTATCAGCTCTGCACCACACACTGAGTATTCCTGTGAGCCTCCTGTGCCGTGGTGTCTCCAAGGCCAAAAACCCATGGTGTCATGCCATTTATGTGGGATACTAGCTCCCAGAGCGAGCTTCTCAAAGAGGGAGGGAGAGAGGTGAGTATTTTTTATAAAAAAAAAAACTGGTACTTCTACGTCCCTATAACTATGCCACTGGCACTGTGTTTGAAATAAAAAGTCATAAAGGGCAAAAGAGCTGCAATCTGAAGTATGTCCTGGGTCATCTGCTGCCGGAATGCTGAGAAAAGAAAAAAAGGCAAAAACTAATTATTCCTTGGTGCTGTAGAGTTCTCTTTGCAGCCATTAGAAAAAATAATGTTTGTGCAAGATGTCTTCATCCATGGTCCACACTGTACCAAGGAACAGTTAAAGGGGATGTATCACTTCATCAGTTCGGCTGTTTTCTTGAAGCTTGATTCTCTCAGTTCCAGGGGCGTTTCTTCCCTTCCCAGCTGGGTGTTTCCTAATTGAAGGGGGATGACATCATTCCCTTCAGTGTTCGTGCTCGGTCCCGAGTCAATGTGCCCCCCCCCCTTCTGTGTCCACATGTCACTGTGTCGTTCCTCTCCCTATGCAGTTATATTTTGCAAGAGCTGTTTACATACCACAGGCCTGCATTCAGTCTAGATGGTCTTCTATGAACTCAGAGCACTGATCTCTTCTCCTCTCACAGCTGGAGGTTTGTTACAGTTGAATCCAGTCTTCTATGAACTCCTCCACAGCACAGATCCGTCTCCCTTCTATGCAGGAGCAATAGGCACTGAGGCACAACTCTGCTGTTTTCAGATTGTAGAAACAGCTGCAGTGTCACTGAGGAGCTGGTGGCTGTGCAGAGTGAAATTGTTGCCGGCCCCTTATTCTGAGTGAGAGAGGCAGGAATGCTTGCTCCCATGAATATGACCAGGGGCCGAACATAATGTAAATTAGTAGAGCCATCAGCCAATGAAATGCAAGGAGGTGGGATCCAACTGGCACTGGGGAACTGTGTTTACACAAAACGAAGATAAGGCAGACTGTGAAAACAAGACAGCTTTGCTACTGACATCCAATTGCAAAGTTGCTTGTTTTCACTGTCCCCTTATTCTGAAGACCATTTAATGAAATGATACACCCCTTTAAGTTTTCTCCTTTCTTTTCTACTTTTCTACTTCTAAATAAAATCAATTGTTATTTTTTGCATGGTTGTTTTCTGACTAAACGATTCCTGGTGCAAACAATAGGGCACATTTATCACAACAGTTGCACCAGAAGTCTGGCACAATTTGCATCAAAAATAATAACGTACCTGCTTTACACCCCATTTATGATGTGATTTAAACAGTTTCTAGACACTTCTGCTTCTCGTCTGACAAAAGGGGTGTGATCTTTGTTGGAAATAAGTGTGGCTTAGTGTGCGCTACCATGCACCAAAAGATTTTGCTTCAGTTAGTAGCATAAGTTAAGCCAATTTAAAAATGGTGTAAAGTAAGTCTAGACAGATTTAACCTGTGTCAGATTTATGAACACTATGATACATGTGGCGCATTGCAAGTCTACTAGTCTAACTTTAACATGTCTAAGGCTATGTTCACATGGCGTAATTGCGGCGCTTACAGTACGGCCGCAATTACACAGGGTGATTTGGGGGGGCATACTCCAGCGGCGCGGGGGGGGGGGAGGAGACCCGCTGGCCCTGTTGACATGCAGTACTCGCGGCACGTATTCACTGCAAGTAATTGACATGTCACTTATCTTCCCGCGCGTACAATACGATCGTATTGTACGAGCAGGGAGAGGAGGCTTAATCCACAGTTCTCTATGAGAACTATGGATTACCGTAATTTCGGCGCAAAATGCGCGCCGAAATTTTGGCCCGTGTTAACATACCCTAAGGCTATATCTACACAGCTAAGTTAAAATACTGTTGGAAATCCGACAGTATTTTAACTTCAGCGCACCGCAGTTTTTGGCACGGTTTTTGTGCAAAAAAAGTGGCCCGATTTCGGATTTTCCGCCGCCACGTACATTGATGCTACGGGAATACAATGGGAATCCGGCAGAAGACAGAATATGTTCCATCTTCTGTGGGGCGGCCAGCGGTTTAGAGATACTCGGTAAAAAATCTGTGCTCTGTAGAATACAGCACGCGATATTCTGTTGAGGTTTACACAGCACAGGTTACAGTCAGATTTTCGGCAAATTCTAAATACTGAATCTTCCTCACTATCTGTAATGGTGTGAATCGCAGTCTTAATGTGGTATCCACATAGTTGAAGATTACTAATTGGTGATAAAATAAATTTATAACATGTAAATAGGCTATAGTAGACCGATAGTGATAGCTCATATAATACGGTTACTGCTCAGGGCAAAATGAAGCAGGGAATAGTATTACAGGTCATTGGGAAAGGAATAGGGACAGCCACAAGCCCCACAGGACTGGAGGAGCTAATTATATCTTCAAGTGAAGTGTAACCCATTAAAAAGATGGCATCTCTGGACTATTGATTGCAGTTCACAGGGAAATCTCAGCTTGTTGTGTCGAAAGGTTAATGTAATTACATGGTCGGGTGGTGGGACTGGCTTCAGCTGGGGATATGGGATAGTGGAGCACTTCATTCTCAACATATAAAGTTGTCAGGATATAAATAATTCATCTTGGCTTTCTGTGAATGATCTTCTCTTGCATTTAATCATCTCCAAGTTGCAGCACTAGTTTTAGTTTAACGCGTGCCCTACTGATACTTACTATAAAGGCAGACACCATTTTTATGGCTTCTTGCTGAAGATTCTTAATTATTTTTCCACGGCTGTGTTCACACATAGTGGTTTTAATGTGTTTTCTATCATGGTTGTATGCCTTTATGCAGTTTTCTACTGTGGTTGTGGTTTTTGAATACCAAAACATGTCCAACACATTTATTACATGGTTTGTATGCCGTTTTATCCTATTGACAAAATATGGTAGCAATTGCATTGTATTTAAATATGTCTTTTATTATTTTTCTTTACGCAAGGAAAATAAAATATAAAAATTTCATGATGAAAACCGTGCTAAAAATCTGAAAGTATGTATGAAAGTGTCTCACAATCTATGCAGAAAACAATGGCACATAGAGTGTATGTACCAAAAGTAGTCTCAGCCATGCCACTTTGAAACTGGTATGGATTTCTACGACAGATTCACGCCAAACTTTGGCACACTTCTATCGCATCGTACAATTCTGGCGCGACACGCATTTGCATCTTTGGAAGCATTTAAAAGTGTCCTGCCTGGCGCAGATAGCACCAAGTTTTGACGTGTGATGGTTCATACACCTCTAGAACAGGTCTACGACAGTTTGTTTTGCTCAAAGTATGGCATAAAAATGTCGCCCTAAATGAAGTTATTCTTTAAAGAAACACATATGGCTTTCAAACATGCTTCAGTATGCATTTCAAATGGGTTACCAGTTCCTATTAAAAAAAAGAAATGCCGTATATACTCGAGTATAAGCCGACCCAAATATAAGCTGAGGCACCTACTTTTGCCACAAAAAACTGGGAAAACTTATTGACTCGAGTATAAGCCTAGGGTTGAAAATGCAGTGGCTACTGGTAAATTTAAAAAATAAAAATGGATACCAATAAAATTACATAGGCAGGTATAAGCTGTTTAGTGTCCCATCGGCAGGTATATGTCCCTTATAGGTTATAGGCAGGTATATGTCCCCCATAGGCAGGTATATGTCCCCCATAGTGAGGTTATAGGCAGATACATGTCCCCCATAGGCAGGTATAGGCAGTTATAGGCAGATATATGTCCCCCATATATAGACAGGTATATGTCCCCAATAGGCAGGTAATAGGCAGGTATATATCCTCATAGGCAGGTAATAGGCAGGTATATGTCCCTGTAGGCAGGTAATAGGCAGGTATATGTCCCCATTGGCAGGTATATGTCCCTATAGGCAGGTGATAGGCAGGTAATAGGCAGGTATATGTCCCTATAGGCAGGTAATAGGCAGGTTATAGGCAGGTATATGTCCCTATAGGCAGGTAATAGGCAGGTATATGTCCCCATAGACAGGTTATAGGCAGATACATATCCCTTATAGGCAGTTTCAGGCAGGTATATGCAGGGTTTAAAAAAAAAAATACATGCACTTACCTTATTCCTTCGCTGCACAGGCGGCGTGATGTCATCAGGCTGTGCAGGCGGTATGATGTCATCAGGCTGCGCAGGCAGCATGATGACATAGCACACTGCCTGTGCCGGAAACTCCAGACAGCCGCGAGTTTGCCGCCATCCAGGGTCTACTGTGGAGCAGGGATCGCTCGCTCTCTGCTCCTCAGTGGTATCTTCACCTGTATGCACTCCCATAGGAGTCACATACGGATGAAGAAATCGCCGACAGCGCCCGGGTCAAGCCAGCGCCTGGACGCTGTCGGCTTACTCGGGATTCTGCTAGATTCATATAGTAGAAGTGTCCCTGCTGGCGTCTAGGCCATCACAGTGCCCGAGTGCCGACAGTGACTCGAGTATGAGCCGAGGACGAATTTTTCAGCACATTTTTTTTTGCGCTGAAAAATTCGGCTTATACTCGAGTATATACAGTACTAAGCTACTGCAGCCCAATTTAAAAAAATACTATACTCACCTTTTTCCTCACCTCCGTTCCAGCTTGGGCTTCCCCAGGCTTCAAATTAAATTCTCCTTTGAATGGGACATCACTGCTACAGCTGCTGAAGAATTGATGTCCCATGCGGAAGAAGAAGAAATTAAACAAAGACCAGGGTGACCCAGCATTAAAATGCAGGCAAGGAGGAAGTATAGGGTTCTGGTTTTCTTATTGGGCACCAGTAGCTTAGTATTTATTTCTTATAAGAAATGGACAACCTTAGGGGTATGTTCACACAACGTATCTGCAGGGCATAATTGTGCCACAATGCACCCGAACTACTCCCCGCTAATACGGTAAAATCATAGCACTCATTGAGTGCTTCGTAAATCTAGTGTATTCCCTGGCAGTGTACTGTGTGCTGTAAAAAGAAGTGACATGCCAGGGAAAACTAAAGTATAGGAGGTAGGGCCATTGTGCTGTTTAAACTAGTATCCTTCTTTAGTAGTATCTTTCTGCAGCCATGTGTGAGTATATCGAAATAGGACTGTGTTATGTCCTCCTATAAAAAAAAAAAACATCAAGCGATACATCTAGAAATGATAGGATTATGGACACACTTTTCTATAAAGTTGTGGCAACTGTACCATTGCCAGATGCATGCCAGAAGAACACACTTTTTCCATATCTGATTGATGAAAATCAAAGGGTACTGTAAAGTACTTACATCCAGACTTATTGTTTTTTAATTCCGATATATACAGCCAACTGTTTTTTTTTTCTTTTTTCTGTCTAAAATGCTGGAGTCAGATGTTAACTTAAAGTCAATAGGGAAATTTGAAAGTCTCTACATCTACCACATTTTAGTTTGTGGCATTTTTGTAGCGTTTATAATCAGGGGTGTTTTTCTGCCAATTTTTTAGCATAGGCTATACCAAAAAGCAACTACACAAAGGGAATCTGTCGCCGAATTTATTTTGTTACCATACAAAACAAGACCCTGATCCATATTCTTTTCTTCGCAACCGTTTTTATTTTCTGATTGTAGATTTCTCAATTCAGTTGTCTGTATATGATTGTGAAGACAGATTTCTTGCCTGCACTGCTTTTAGCAGTATCAGGCTATGTCAACACAGCACAGGTTTTTCATTGGATTTAGGCCTCGTTCACATGGCTTATTTCGCAACGGATTTGCGGCCGTATTTACGGCCGTAAATCCGTTGCGAAATCAGTTACAAACAAGTAACTGCCAGTTTTACATTGATTTTAATGGGAAATACGTGTCGTCGCTCAGACGACACTTATTTCCGTTCCAGATTGCCGCCGCGGATTGCGGCCGCAATCCGGCCGTCAAAACAATGAGCATGTGAATTATTTCCGGACGGATTCACCACCTATAATGAATGGGGATGGTGAATCCATCACAAAATCAGTTCCAAATACGTGCCACACTTAGTGGCACTTATTTTAAACTAATTTTCACCTAATTTCGGAACGTATTTACGATCGGCAATCCGACGTAAATACGTTCTGAAATAAGCCGTGTGAACATAGCCTTATGGTGGATTCCGTATTAGGCTATGTTCACACGGCTTAAAATGGGACGTATTTCAGTCCGTAATTACGCGCTGCACTGCGCGTCATTACAGTAATCCACAGTTCTCATAGAGAACTATGGATTATGTCTCCTCTCCCTGCTCAGCTAATACGCCGCGGGGGGAGATTAGTGACATCTGAATTACTAGCGGCGTATACACGCCGCTGGTAATGAAAGTCTATAGGGCCGGCGAGGTGCCAGCCGCCCGCTCCCGCCCCGCCCATACGGCGTAAGTGCGGGACGTACTTACCCCCCGCAAATAAGCCGTGTGAACATCGCCTTAGAGTCTGCCGAAAATCCGACTGTACCCAGCACTGTGTAGACCAAAACAGAAAATCCATGCGGTAGTCTACACAGCACGGGTTTTCTACTGAAGCTGTAAGCCGTCCAGCAGGAGATAGAACATGTTCTATCTTCCGCCGGATTCCGGTCGGTGTCCCATAGCCCTCATCTCCTATTGTGACTGGTGGATCCTGTGTTATCTGTACACATTGGTGTCACCTTTCAGTGTAATCCTACTTGTACTGATAATGGGCAGACTGCTGAAAATCTCGCTCTAGAGCACAGGAAGTGTCAGATTATTGTTAAGGCATGTTCACACGGCTTAAAATGGGCCGTATTTCGGTCTGTAATTACGCGCCGAAGTGCGCCAATTACGGGCCGAAAACGGCCCATTCATTAGGTAATTCACAGTTCTCATAGAGAACTATGGATTATGTCTCCTCTCTCCGGCCGGCGAAGCCGCCGGGCGGGGAGATAATTGACATGTCACTTTCCAGCGGCGTATACGTGCCGCTAGCAGTGATTGTCTATGGGCCGGCGAAGTGCCGGCCCCCCCGCTCACTCCCCCGCTCCCACCCCACCCCCGGACACACGGCGTAATTGCGGGGCGTAATTACGCCCTGCAAATACACCGTGTGAACATAGCCTTAGGCCCAGTAGCCAAAGTGAAAACTGCAGGACTTAAGAATTTTTAAAAAATATTGAAAGTGATATGGATAATTAAAAAAACCACAACCAATAACTCTTAAAAAAATGTGTTTAACATAAAAACATGAGTTAAACAAGTCATTTTTCACACAATTTTTTTTTGACACTTATTTTCGGGCGTATTTCATGCTGAAATATGCCCCCAAAATAAGCTTCAAACAATGTTTGAGTACTGCTCTCACTCATTCCAATGTAAAATCCTTGCCAGCGTTCACATGACATGGATTTTACAAGCATTTTTGCAACAAGTATTTTGAGACTATCTTACTTGCGTAAATGTATGCGCCTTGTCAATTCTTGAGGTAAAATCCCCCCTATGAAACTACAGGGATTGGATTCTCACATGGAAACGTCTCAAAACAATGCTCCACACTTTGTGGAGCGCTATTTGTGGCATTTCCGCACCAAAATTCTGCTCCAGCACAAGCTGGATCTCTGTACTTATCCTCAGATGTTGCCTACTCTTTGAAGATCACTTGATCCATTTAGTCCACTGGACCAGTTTGGATTTTTGCTAAGCAATGAACAAGCTGTGAATATCCAGGTGACAGTGGATTATCGGGGAGGTATGCTATCGCCCAGTATGGTATAGTACTGTTGGTCAGATCCCTGATGAATGCTGTTGTACATCATTGCCAATATCCTTTCCTGGGATATAGTGCAGAATGTTGTCCAAATGTGTCACTTGTTGAACGCCACTTTTGAAACAAAACAATGTTTTCCCCCATTGCTGATTTTGTTAATCATTTAAATGTTTCAGATCCCCAAACAATTTTTAATATAGACAAACATAACACAAGTTAACACAAAATGAACCTAATACCTGGTTGAGCCACCCTTAGCAGCAACAACTGTAATCAAGCATTTGTGATAACTGCCAATGAATCTTTTAAAATGCTCTGGAGGAACTGTGGCCCACTCCTATTTTCAGAATTGTTGTAATTCATCCCTATTTGTATGACCACTTGTTAAGGTCATATCACAGCATCTCAATCGGATTAAGGTCAGAACTTTGACTAGGTCACTCCAAAGTTTTCATTTTGTTTTTCTTAAGACATTCAGAGGTGGACTGGCTGGTGTGTTTTGGATCATCGTCCTGCTGCATAACCCAAGTGCGCTTCAGTTTGAGGTCACAAATACTCCTTCAGGATTTGTTGGTAGACAACAGAATTCATGTGTCACGTCAAGGGAAGTACAGTGAGCCCTGACTGGAACCCAGCCCACTGTCCATGCCTACTTGACGTGCTGCCCTAGGCGGCAGACGCCAACTGGGCGACAGTCCCTGCGCTGCTAGAGTGCTGGGGCCGTCGGGAGGAAGAATAGTCAGACAGTCCGGGTCAAAACCAATCAGAAACGCCAAGCCACAAAACGGAACCAAAGAGAAACCTTAAACAAGCCGTGGTCAAAAGCCAAACGGGAGCGAAGTACAAAATCAGAACGTAAGACAGGGTCAGGAAACAAGCCAAGGTCAGGTACACGGATAAACAAACAAGCAATAAGCACAGGTATGAAGGCAGCCAGGAAATATCGCAGGCGCAGCACTCAGCCTGCAGGGAGTTTAAATGTGATTCCCGGATATCGCCCCTGTAGCTGATTGGAGCAGCCTCCGGTTCCTCCCATTGGCTGGTGCGACACGCCCCTTGTCCGGAGTGGCTGGAGCTCTGTCACTCACAGAGCTGCCAGCAGAATGTGTATCAGGGTGGGGTCACTAATCAGCTGCTGCAGAACGTTGCTCTCTGCAGACCGAGCGCCGCCCAGCCCTGACAGTACCCCCACTTTTAGGATGGGCCACTGGACCCATCCCTGGTCTGAGTTTGTCCGGGTGAGACTCATGGAATTCCCTCACCAGGTGATCAGCATGGATGGATTTCGCCGGAACCCATGATCTCTCCTCAGGACCATACCCCTTCCAATGGACCAGGTACTGCAGTGACCTTTGGACCTTCCGAGAATCCAAAATACGGGCGACTTCATATTCTAACTCCCCCTCTATGCAAACTGGAGGAGGAGGTCTAGAGGGCGGAGTCACAGGTTGAATATACCTCTTAAGAAGTGCAAGATGGAACACGTTATGTATACGGAGAGAAGAGGGTAATTTGAGACGATATGCCACCGGATTAACCACCACCTGAACCACATATCGACCTACAAATCGCTGCGCGAGTTTACCAGAGGGAACTTTCAATCGCAGATTTAGGGTGGATAACCATACTTTATCCCCAACCGCAAACCCTCTAGAACAAATACGCTGTCTATCAGAATTTTTCTTCTGGATGTTCTGGGTATGAACCAAGTTCTTCTGAACTTAGGCCCAGACTGTGCACAGATCTTTAATGATAACATCCACCCCGCTGTGATCAGACATGCCTTGGGTGAAAACCATAATTACAGTAAAATGGTACCAGACGAGCTACTATCCTGATTGTTAATGGCAAATTCAACCAACAGTAAGTATTTTACCCAGTCTACCTGCTGATCCGATACATAACAACAAAGTTTTTGTATTACCATTTGATTTACCCTCTCTGTCTGCCCATTAGTCTCTGGGTGGAAGACAGAGGAGAAGGACAGGGTGATACCCAGAGCCTTGCAAAGGGCTCTCCAAAAACGAGAAACGAAGTGAACCCCTCTGTCCGAAACGATATTCAATGGTAAACCATGAAGCTTGACAATGTGTTTGACAAAGTGTTCAGCAAATTTTTTGGACGACGGTAACCCCCTTAAAGGAACAAGATGGCACATCTTACTGAAACAGTCCACTACCACCCAAATAACTGTTTTGCCCTCCGAAGGGCGAAGGTCCATCATAAAATCCATGGAGTTGTGGGTCCATGGATGTTCAGGTATAGGTAGAGGGCATAGTACACCAGCAGGAGGAGTTCTGGGAACTTTAGCCCGAGCGCAGACTTCACAAGATGCCACATAAGCCTCAACATCACGAGGCAATGACGGCCACCAGTAAATACGCGAAATAAGCTTTTTTGTGCCAGACACTGCAGGATGCCCAGATAACACTGAATCATGAAATTCTTTTAATACTCGTAGTCGGAACTGAGAGGGGACAAAGACCTTCGAAACAGGACAATTAGCAGGTCTCATATGATGGTGGGTTTTAATCTCAGTGGCTTAATCAGGGGAAATAGCTGAGACAACAGTCTCCTTGGGCAATATAGGTACCGGATCCTCCTGGGATGCGTGGCTGGCACAGAAGCTTCTAGATAGAGCATCAGCCTTCACATTTTTAGAACCAGGTCTGTAAGTAACAACAAAGTTGAAGAGCGTAAAAAATAATGCCCAATGCGCCTGACGTGGATTTAACCTTTTAGCACTCTCTAAAAAGGTGAGGTTCTTATGATCTGTAAGGGCTGTAACTTGATGCTGGGCACCTTCGAGGAAGTGGCGCCATTCCTCGAAGGCCCACTTAATAGCCAACAACTCCCGGTTCCCAACATCATAATTCCTTTCAGCTGAGGAAAATTTACGTGAAAAGAAGGCACAAGGGCAAAGGTTAGTCATAGTAGCGGACCCCTGAGCTGCTTGAATCAACACAGGAGCTGATACAAAACACTGTTTAAGCTTCTCAAATGCCTCTATGGCCTCAGGTTGCCAATTACTGAACTTCACCCCCTTCTTAGTCATGTCAGTCAACGGCCGAACTAAGACAGAAAAATTCCGAATAAATTTACTGTAGTAATTAGCAAACCCTAGGAACCACTGCAGGGCCTTCAGGGATGAAGAGCGGACCCAACCGAGAATAGCCTAAATTTTACCGGGGTCCATATGAAATGAGTTAGGAGGCAGGATGTACACAAGAAAAGGTACCTCCTGCACCCCGAAAACACATTTTTCAAGCTTGACAAACAAACTCTTTTCCTTCAGGATTTGCAATACCTGTCGTACGTGTTTAACGTGAGATGACCAATCTTCCGAATAGATCAAAATATCATCCAGGTAAACGACCATACAGCAACCAATGACTTCACGGAAAACATCATTAACCAGATTCTGGAACACCGCGGGAGCATTACACAACCCGAAAGGCATCACCAGATACTCAAAATGATCTTCAGGAGTGTTAAACGCGGTTTTCTACTCATTCCCTTCTCGGATACGGATGAGGTTATAGGCCCCTCTAAGGTCCAACTTGCAAAAACCACTTTGCTCCCTGGATTTGATTGAACAGATCAGGGATCAAGGGTAACAGGTATTGGTTTTTTACCGTTATTTTATTCAGTTTATGGTAATCTATGCATGGACGGAGGCCTCCATCCTTTTTTCCTACAAAGAAGAACCCTGCACTTATGGGAGACACCGAAGGTCGGATATGCCCCTTCTGTAAGCTTTCTGCAATATATTGCTTCATGGCTAGTCTCTCTGGACCAGACAGATTATATATCCTCCCCGTGGGAAACCTCAGTCCGGGCACTAAGTCACTGGCACAGTCGTAAGATCTATGAGGGGGGTAGTATCTCCGACTGTTTCTGAGAAAATACTATCAACAAAGTCACGAATGAAAACAGGAATCTGCTCCACCTCAGTATTGCCCAGTATGGTAGGGAGACATCTGTCAACACACCGTTGTCCCCACTTGACTAATTCACCTGAATTCCAGTCAAACACCGGGTTATGTTTCTGAAGCCAGGGCAGCCCCAAAACCACATCAGCGGGCAGCCCCTCCATGATAAATAGAATACACTTTTCAATATGTATGGATCCGACCACCATCTCCAGCTCAGGAGTACAATGTTGGATTGTGCCCCGAGCTAGTGGAGTGGAGTCAATAGCCACAACCCGCAGAGAATCAGATAGCGGTCTCCAAGGTAGGCCTAGACGTTTGACGAAAGACGCATCAACAAAATTAGAAGCTGATCCAGAATCCACAAACGCACTCCCAGAACCAGACAGCGACAAGTATGAAATCTTAACTGGGAGCAGCAACTTTTTGGATACAATAGGAAATACCTGCTCGCCTAGGTGATCTTCCTGCAAATCACCTAGGCGCTGGAGTTTTCCGACCTGGTCTTCCTCTTGGAGCACTCCCTGATGCCGTGTCCATCTTTGCCACAGTAGAAGTATAATCCCAGCATACGACGAGAAGTCCTACGGTCCCTAGCAGCAGTAGCAGAAGAAGCCCCCACTTGCATTGGCTCCTCTGGGTTTATATCGGGAACCGTGGGCGTAGATGTGAACCGGGGTGGTAGCCTTCTCTCGACGTCTCTCCCTAAAACGTCTGTCCAGACGAACGGCTAATGCCATAGCCTCATCTAAAGTACCAGGGGTAGGGTAAGCCACCAATAAATCCTTCACATGGTCAGCTAACCCTAATCTAAATTGACATCTAAGAGCTGGGTCGTTCCACCCAGACGGAACACACCAGCGCCAAAATTCGGAGCAATACTGCTCCACAGTCTTTTTACTCTGCCTCAAAGTGGTCAGCTGAGCCTCGGCCACAGCTTCCCTATCAGGGTCGTCGAAAAGTACCCCTAAGGCAGCAAAGAACCTGTCCACGGAAGACAGCTCTGACGAACCAGGTGGTAAAGAGAATGCCCACTCCTGGGGGGGGACCCTGAAGTAAGGCCATAACAGTCCCCACTCTTTGCTCCTCATTGCCCGAGGTACGTGGACGGAGCCTAAAGTACAGGCGACATCCCTCTCTAAATGCCAAAAAGGTCTTCCTGTTGCCTGAGAACCTGTCAGGCAACTGGATAGGGGGCTCCACAGGAGGGGAAGATAGTGCAGGGACACTTAGACTGGGGGAAGTCTCCTGTTGTTGTACCGTCAGCGCCAGATCCTGGACTAGCTGCGTTAGCCCCTGCATCTGCTCTACCAGAGCTGTCATGGGGTTCATAGTGAGGGTAGAGCAGTAACGGTTTTGGCCTGCGATAATTTCACGTCAAGGGAAGTACAGTGAGCCCTGACTGGAACCCAGACCACTGTCCCTGCCTACTTGACGTGCTGCCCTAGCGGCTGACGCAAACGGGGCGACAGTTCCTGCGCAACTAGAGTGCTGGGGCCATCGGGAGGATGAATAGTCAGACAGTCCGGGTCAAAACCAATCAGAAACGCCAAGCCACAAAACGGAAGCAAAGAGAAACCTTAAACAAGCCGTGGTCAAAAGCCAAACGGGAGTGAAGTACAAAATCAGAACGTAAGACAGGGTCAGGAAACAAGCCAAGGTCAGGTACACGGAGAAGCAAACAAGCAATAAGCACAGGTATGAAGGCAGCCAGGAAATATCGCAGGCGCAGCACTCAGCCTGCTGGGAGTTTAAATGTGATTCCCGGATACCGCCCCTATAGCTGATTGGAGCAGCCTCCGGGTCCTCCCATTGGTTGGTGCGACACACCCCCAGTCCGGAGTGGCTGGAGCTCTGTCACTCACAGAGCTGCCAGTAGAATGGGTATCAGGGTGGGGTCGCAAATCAGCTGCTGCAGAACATTGCTCCCTGCAGACTGAGCGCCGCCCAGCCCTGACATCATGGTTCCATTTATCACAGCAAGTCTTCCAGGCCCTGAAGCAGCAACACAGACCCAAATCATCACACAACCCCCACCACATTTTACTGTTGGTATGATGTTACTTTTCTCCCAAAACTCTTGGGGATCATCAAGATGTTTTCTGGCAAAACTGAGATAAACCTTTTAGTTCTTTTTGCTCAGAAGTGGTTTTCATCTAGGAGCTCTGCCATGCAGGCCATTTTTGCATAGTCTCTTTCTGATGGTGGGGTCATAAACACTGACTTTAACTGAGGAAAGTGATGCCTAGTTTTTTTAGATGTTGCTGTGGTGGGTTTTGTGACCTGGGGTAATTTTGGACAGACGGCCACTCCAGGTAAGGGTCACCACAGTTCCATGTTTTCCCCATTTGTGAGTAATGGATCTCACTGTGGTTCTCTTCAGTCCTAAAGCTTTAGATATGACTTTATAACCTTTTCCAGACTGATCGATCTCAATTACTTTGTTTCTCATTTGTTTCTAAATTTCTTCGGATCTCCCCATGATGTCAAGTGTCTGAGGATCTTTTGGTTTACTTCTCTTTGTCAGGCAGGCCCTATGTAAGTGCTTCCTTACATGTGCACTGGTGTGACAGTAGTCAGGTCTGGCTGATGCTAGGGAAATTTAACTCAGCTTCCTGAAGATGTGAGAAAACACAGTAAAATTATGTTTTAAGGGGGTAGAAGGCAATTACTTTTTCACACTGGGCCCTGTAGGTTTTGAATATTTTTTCCCTTCATTTAAAAACTGCATTTGTGTTTACTTGTATAATGTTTGTCTAATATTTAAATTTGATTGGTGATCTGAAACATTTAAGTGTGACAAACATCCAAAAGATTAAGAAATCAGGAGTGTGTGTGTGTAAATGTATATATATTTATATATATATTATAAATATATATTATATATTATATATTTATTATTAATATATATATATTCACAGTATCTTACAAAAGTGAGTACACTTTGATACAATGTACTGCTTGGTGCGCCCTCAAAATAATTCAACACACTGTTATCGATGTCTAAACCACTGGCAACAAAAGTGAGTACACCCCTAAGTGAAAATGGACAAGTTGTTCCTAATTTGCTACTTTCTCTCCACAATGTCATGTGATTTGTTAGTGTTACAAGGTCTCAAATGTGAATGGGGAGTAGGTGTGTTAAATTTGGAGTTATCACTCTCACATGGTCTCATATTGGTGACTAGAAGTTCAACATAGCACCTCATGGCGAAGAACTGTAAAAAAAGAATTGTTGCTCTACATAAGGATGGCCTAGCTTGTAAGAATATCGGCAACACCCTGAAACTGAGCTGCAGCACGGTGACCATACAGCAGTTTAAGAAGACAGGTTCCACTCAGAACAGGCCTCGCCTTGCTCGACCAAAGAAGATAAATGCACATGCTCAGCGACATATTCAGAGACTTTTTAAAGTCTTTATATGAGTAAAATGACCAGAAATTTTGGGAGCGAAAGAGTGCTGCAAGCATTGCTACAGAGTTTAAAGGTGTGAGGGTTCAGCCGGTCAGTGCTCAGACCATACGCTGCACATTACATCAAAATGGTCTGCATGGCTGTCATCCCAAAAGGAAGCCTTTACTAAAGATGATGCATAGCAAAGCCTGCAAACAGTTTGCTGAAGACAAGCAGACTAAGGACATGGATTACTCATGAGACAAAGATAAACTTATTTGATTCAGATGTGTGAAGCGTGTATGGTTGCAACCAGGTAAGGAGTACAAGAAAAGTGTGTCTTGCTTACAGTAAAGCATGGTGCTGGAAGTGTCATGGTTTGAAGCTGCGAGAGTGCTGCTGGCTGTGGGGAGAAACAGTGCATTGAGGGAAACATGAATGCCAAAATTTAACATCTCATACTGAAGCGGAACATGATTCTCCTCCCTCCACCTTTTGGAAACTGAGCCGCAGGGAAGTATTCCAACATGATAATGACCCCAAACACACCTCCAAGATGTCCACTAGTTTGCTAAAGAAAATGTGTAAAGATTCTGGACTAAACAAGCATGTCTCCAGACCTAAACCCTACTGAGCATCTGTGAGGCATCCTCAAACAGGAGATTGAAAAGCACAAGTTCTCTAACGTTCACCAAATCCGTGATGTTGCCATAGAGGAGTGAAAGAGGATTCCACTGGCTGCAACCTGTGAAGCTCTAGTGAACTCCATGCCCAAGAAAGTTAAGATAGTGCTGGCAAATAATGGTGACCACACAAAATATTGACACTTTGGGCACAATTTGTCCATTGTCACTTAGGGGTGCACTCACTTCTGTTGCCAGCGGTTTTTATATTGATGGCAGTGTGTTGAGTTATTTTGAGGGCACATCAAATTTACACTTTTATCCAAGCTGTACAATGACTACTTTACATTGTATCATAGTGTCATATCTTCAGTGTTGTCCCATTATATAATATGCACAAAAATGTACTCACTTTTGTAAGATACTGTATATTAAATAAAATAGCCTTAAAAAACGCACCTAAAATCTGATGAGTAAATTTCTTCTTCAAAATCCACTTCAAATATGCTTCTAATTTTTCAAGCAGATTTTCAAGAGGAAATTTACTCTTCAAAGTACTCCATGTGAACAGACCCTAAGGCCATGTTCACACGGCTTATTTCGCAACGGATTTGCAGCCGTATTTACGGCCGCAAATCTATTGCGAAATCAGTTACAAACAAGTAACTGGCCGTTTTACATTGATTTTAATGGGAAATAGGTGTCATCGTCCAGACGACACTTATTTCCATTCCGGATTGCGGCCGCGGATTGCGGCCGCAATCCGGCCGCAAAAACAATGTGCATATCAATTATTTCCGGACGGATTCACCAACTACAATGAATGGGATGGTGAATCCGTCGGGAAATCAGTTCCAAATACGTGCCACACTTAGTGGCACTTATTTGAAACTGATTTTCACCTGATTTCGGAACGTATTTACGATTGGCAATCCGACGTAAATATGTTCTGAAATAAGCCGTGTGAACATTGCCTAACTCTTCAGTGGAGGATTCTCAGCTTAGCTATAAGATCGGGTTCCAACTTGCCATTAGAAGGTTTTGGAGAGGAGCAGAAGACTAGCTGCTATGATGTCTCCTAGACACACAAACATAAATACACACTGAAACCTGTTGTGGAAACCTGGTAGTAAATATTTAATACCCCCACAGCGCCACCAAAGGGAAGATGAAACATTACACATTGGCCAGTGAAATCAATGTGAAATCATGAAGGACTGGACGAGTTCTTTACTCTGTAATCACTGCTTAATCTGGCCAAAATATGAGGATCCTAAACAATGAACTCTATCTATAAACTCATAATTCCCTAGGAAGGTAGTGTATATGAAAGTGAGTTTTCTAAACCAGACAAGCCCTTTAAAATATTCTTATCATTTAGATTGTGATGACTGCATAAAAGATTTGTTGATCCTTTGAACTAAATATCCATTGCACAAACATAGCAAGGAGGGGAGCAGCCTGCACACGATCTATTGCATTCATTTTATCCTTCAAGCTTCTTCAGTTATCTGAGTATTTAACCCTTCATACAAATTTTATTCATAGCGCAGCAAGTAACGGTGGGGGGTCCCCCATGCTGTGCTCAGGCTGAGGCAGAGAATTAGACAAATTGCCTGATTATTTCTCGGTATTCTCTACAGCTCAACATCAGAAATAATTCCCCAGAAGGAGAAGACGATAAAGTCTCTTACACTTTGCCTATTTATGTAACTGTTCCATCTGAGTTTAATGTACGGTATGTTTACTGTATATAGTGTTTGTATACTGTTAAGAATACAAACTGCTGCAAAACAGATGGTGAT
This sequence comes from Phyllomedusa bahiana, assembly GCA_025379985.1. NCBI lineage: Eukaryota > Metazoa > Chordata > Amphibia > Anura > Hylidae > Phyllomedusa > Phyllomedusa bahiana. Next base: position 30,846 of record JAODAL010003014.1, read on the forward strand.
CTATAAAATGCATATTTTATGATTAAATATAGTTTACTAGGTTGAAGTTAAATAAATGGTAAAAGCTACCTTATGTGTTAAGAGCACTCGAACAAAAAATGGGTAATAAATATACACTGTACCCAGTTGTAACTTACAGTTTTCACTTATGTGTCACTCAAGTTTCCTACATTCTTGTATTTTGCTCAGTCATACCATGAAAGTAGACCAGGGTCAGATTATACGGTAGGAATGTCAAAAGGTACAAATGCAAAGGCTGTCTTCCACCTAGGGGCATCTACCACCCAATACTCCTCAGCTCAACTTAAGACATAGAAGTTTAAAACATGTTGAAGCACACCTCCAAAATAATTAAAGGAAGGAGCTCCATACCCTTGTGCTTGAATACTCCCTTTACCCACACTGATCATTATAAGAAATCCAGTAGCTGACATGGGGAGAGGGTGCAGTGCCTGATACTTGATGGGGCCCATGGGCTCTTCCATTGCATCAAGTACTTTAAAAGGTATACAAAACTTTGGAAGCACTGGTATAGGTCTTTCACTGAGGCCCACAAGCTTCAGACGTACAAACTACTCTCTGATAGGGGGACAAACTACTAGACATGTCTGGCTTTTTTATCTCTTGAAAGAACAAAAGATTGTACACAGGTTCAGACTGGCCCACAGGAGAAAGGAGAATAGCCCGGAGGGCTCCTGAGCATGGCAGACTTGGTGTTACTTTTGAACTGCATATGCATCCTTGGAAGAGGCAAAAAGGTGAGGAAAACAGACAAACAACAACCGACAGAATATAATAGGCATGTACAGTAGCAGTGGGGTGGGCCCCCAGAATCAACTTCAATAGTGGGCCCTAGGCACCCCAGTCTGACACTGACTGCGCAGATGGTGGGGGAGAATTTAGCTGCTCTCATATATTTAAGTGTGGTTGGGCCTTGTGAATATTACAGTATCTGCAGCTTAAGGAGGATGTGTGACACCTCCCTGACAGGTCGGTTTTAGTATTTATTTATGTTCCCTGTGAAATACCAATTCTGAAATCTTCTCTTATAACTCTGTGTTGTATTTTTCCTCTGTTATTCCTCCTAAATATGTATAGCTGAGTCAGTCAGAGCGGTGTTAGCAGTTTTGGACTGGGGTGCCTAGGGCCCATAGGTGGAGTTGACTCTAGTGGCCCAGCAGCTGAGTTTTTATGGGCCCACCGGTGGAGTTTATTTTAGGGTCCCATCCTACAGCTACTGTACAATACTGTACATGCCTCCTGTATTCTGCTTCTTGCTTTTTGCCTCTCTTTCTCTGCTTTTTTTGCCTCTTCTGAGGATGTAAATGCAGTTAAAAAACAACTTTAGGTCTACCATGCTCAGTGGCCCAACGGGGCTTTACCCTATTCCTCTGTGGGCCAGTCCTAGCCTGGGTGTTAGTATTGTAGATTTCGAAGGGGTGTGTCTCTGCACACACTGACTGTCAGCACTGATTGGCCAATGTCAGACGGTGCAGGATTAAACCCTAAAATAGTAATACCCACATGACAGATTCAGTAATACATTTCTAGATGGAATAATAGGAACAGCATAAGGGCTTGTTCACACGGAGTTTTCCCACCGTATTAACATCCGCTTTGTAGATACATCTCGGGGACCGACAGGATGAACCCAGAGACGGATCTAACAGCAGCAGTGTGTTTAACACTGCCGGCAACAAGGAACACGCAGCGGCGTTCACACGAGAGATCGCCGCTGTGTGTTTGCCCTGAGCCTGTCGGGTCTGCTTTACGGACCAGATCAAAGAATTGACATGCACTTCTTTGAGCACATCCGCAAGACAGACCCGACAGGCGCAGGGCAAACACCCAGCGGCGATCTCTCGTGTGAACGCCGCTGCGTGTTCCTCGTTGCCGGCAGTGTTAAACACACTGCTGTTGTTAGATCCGTCTCTGGGTCCGTCCTGTCGGTCCCCGGTCTACAAAGCGGATGTTAATACGCAGTCAAAACTAGCACAGAAGATGCTCCAGAATTATTTCACAGGGAACAAGTATTTACTACATCAAACATGTCAGGAGAGGTCACAGGGCCTCTTTAAAGCAGACCTGAAACCACTTGTGAAAAATGACTGTTTCAGTAAATACTTGCAACTTCCATAAGAACACTTTATCATCTTTTTCATAAGTTGTGCAGTTACTCCTCCTAAATATTTATGAATATATTGGCAACTGGGTGTTACCATTTTCCTAGGCCAAATGGGTGTGTCCCAGCACAATATGACACTGTTAGCTCAGATTGGAAAGTGAAATAATGTGCCGTGACATACACCCAAATGGTCTTGTGATGTTCCTTTGTTGTTCCTTCTCCAAAATAATTACCAAATCAGCCAGATGGGTGTTACCATTCCAATTTTGTAAGAGATATGTCCCTGTACACACTGACTCTGTCCACACTGAATGGGCAATGTCAGATTGTGAAGGGACGCCCCCCCAATTGGCAACACCCAGCTGACAGATTCAGTAATATATTTCTAGAAAGAATAACAAAGGAACAGCAACAGAGTTATAAGAGACGATGCTCCAGAATTGGGATTTCAGAAGGAATACAAACATTTACTAAAAGAGTAAGCCATGCATTTATGACACTGTTACTTATTTGTTGCCCAAAGGTCATCAAGTCTGATCTGGCCCTATATGGGGTCTAAGGGTGTTTAACTGCATAACCAGGCAGATTTTTTGGTAGTGAGAAGTCCAGGTTTGTAGAGATCAGCTCTGTGGATTGCATACAATGAAAATAAAATCTATAGTGTATCTTAAACCATCTCTCAAAATAGTAGTTTTTATATTATTATATCATTTTAATTGCTGTTGTTTTTGGTAAAAAGCACAGTATACATTCATGTATTCAGTAACTACTTTATTTTTTGTTTTATTTTGTCCATAATGCAAACCTTTGCATTAACTTTGCTATTTTACAATTTTACAAACTAGGTATAAAAAGACCATAAATAAAGAAGATAAGTTATGCGTACCTAAGTTCCGGGGAAGAGGAACCAGTTACTCTCCCCTTTGCCAAACAAAGGCCAAAAATTACAAATGAAACAAAATTGGAAAACATAACAAGTCTAAACAATGTGTGAACCAAGAAAAAATATGCTCTGTTAGAATATTTTTTTATTTATTTTTTTCAAATTTTTTAGTAGAAGCTAAATTAATATTCGTCATTTGCAGTGACACAAAACGTATAAATGTCCCTTTTGCTTTGTTTTTGTTTTTTCTGGTTAATGTTTGGTGGGTTAAGTACAAGTGAAAAATACTGCTATTAATGGACCATTCCATAATATGTTCAATCATAACTGGGCCTGAAGCATCATAGGGCTCAATTATAAGCATGGAAGTTAATAAATCCCATTAGAATCTGGGTATTGCTAGGTAAACAACTCTTGAAATTACATATAATTTTTGGCAGTAACACAAAATACTGATTCTTATGCATATCACTCCTCACTTGCAGCAATGCCACAAACCACTTGGAACCACCCTAGGAGATGTAAGGGGCTAAATCATTGACTGTATGAAATGTCTTCATCTTATGCCCTCCTACAATAATCCAAAGGAAGTTCTCCAAAGTAGCAATATATCTCAATGACCTACACTGAACCACAGTGTTGTGCTGACAAGTGTTACAAGAACTTTTCTAAGTTGGTGTTACAGAATGGAAGAAACCTGATCTCATTTCATGTTCTGCTTGGTATCCTCAACTTTTTCTTCTACCAAAATCCCTTATGGCTGGCTGTATGTTCTTTATTGGCATCATGGCTAGTAATGTTGTTAACATTGTTGGTTTTAGGCATTTGAACATGGAGGAAGGGAATCTCTGTAGGGAATGTAATAGGATCTGGTGATAAAACTCACTAAAGTTGTTCTGCAGGCCCCTGGACTGCCTGATATTCCTAGTTCTCCATTGTGGTCAGTCTGCACAGCACAGCGGTGAAGGAGATTAGACAAAGACAATGGGATAAGCACAAAAACATAAGTTTATATATAGAAAATGTATCTTGCCCTATTATATATATATAAACTTAATTGGCAGCTCTGTCTGGTTGTCACTGGCACCAGTAAGATGCTGAAACAGATAAATTGCATATTTTTATGTAGAAAGTAAAGTCATATTACATTACAGAGGCTGTTACAGATGAGGCGCAGGCGTTGACCGGAGTATACCATCCTTGATTACCTTATGGGATAACCCATAAAGCTAAATTGTCCTGTGGCCCATACAAAACTGGGTCCCTTGTTAAGGTTAGTTTGGCTTAAAATGAACTCCTTGTTGACTTGCCGTTTGTCCACAATACTTTACTCCACAAATTATCCTCTTGCTTTTGCTTTGCAGTATAAGAAAATCTCATCTGAAGTGCCTCTATTCCCTTTTACTGAAGAAAATAAAATGGATAATGCTGAGTAGCCTCAGTAATACCATTTACTAAGGCAAGTACAATATCCTGGCATGAAAACATGGCATCCTTAGTAAACATCAGCTGACTTCCATTGCCTGCCTCATATGAGGTAAACCATAGCTGGGCATGGAGTGCACAGGAAGACCTGTTGTTGGACGGTTTGGACCTTTTTTCTTGCTGGAGAAAAAGAAGCTGTGTCAATAAGATTGGAAATCCACAGACCCCGGTCCCCTGTCATTCCGTCATTAGTGGGATTGGGATGGTGTCTCCAGACCTTGAGCTAATCATGGATGAATGAAGGAGGTTGAGTGCAGTTCTCTAAAAAATAAAAACAGAAAGTAAATCTAAAGGGTCTATCATTTATAGCAGTGTTCCCCAACTCCAGTCCTCAAGACCCACCAACAGGTCATGTTTTCAGGATCTCCCACAGAATGCACTGACAATTATATCACCTGTGCAATGCTAAGGAAAGCCAGAAAACACGACCTGTTGGTGGGCCTTGAGGACTGGAGTTTGTGACCCCTGATTTATAGCACTGCATTCTGAAAGGATATCTCTACTTAATTCAATTAGGAATACAAATGTTATCTATGACTATTATCAAACTACTGATGACTTAACATGAAATAATTTAGATTACACACCACCAACCTTCTAGACTAATTGTTCTGATAAAATAACACCCTTTCCCAAACATTAAAATCATCTCAAACATGACACAGTTGGAGAGAGTTATTAGATTCCTTCTATCGTTGTGCCGCCTGCACACTTGGAACAAGATGGCTCATGCAAAATGGCCATGGTCTAGCAGTACTATACCCTAGGAACTGAAAACATACCTTCATATGCTTCACTACGTAGCTGTCATTAGGTAGTAGAAACACACTTCCATCCTTAACAAGGTGTTCCAGGACTATTCTGATATATACTTTAAGTTATCAAATGACCAAACGACCACAGGATCCTTAAGGTTGCCAATGACACACAGAGCAATGCTTCCGGTCTACATCTCCAGCAAAAGATCACATAGTAATTCCATTTGTCCACACAGATAATAAAAAAAAAACAAAAAAAACTTGCACCCATTCTGAAAAGAGGTCCATGTGACACGCAAAAACAATCCGCGGAAATAAGTCTTGTATAACTGTCTGACGTATGCATCAAGCAACATGAGCGTGCCCAGTCCACTTCCAATGGTTGTCTGTAGCTTCCTGATGTATGATCTACTGTAAGTGTGGCACAAATGACTAAATTTATTTTTGTGTTTGTAATGGGTTTCACCTCACTCCTTTGATAATTAAAGTCTCTGTCCGATGGGGTGAGGCTAATAAAAAAAAGTGCAGTTCTTCAATTAAAGTGCATGGATGAGGTAAACTAATTTTTTTCAAAAGTCTGAGAATCTTTGCCCTGATGCACTATTAATTCAGACAGGAACCATCCTGCCTTGCATCTGTTGCATCTGGTTCCTCATTCCTTGGACACTGCTCAAGATCTTGTTCTGGTGCGCGGGAGAAGTGATCCCAATCCGAGTTAGATCGCTAAACAGAAAAAAAAAAAAAGAAAAATTCAGTACTTCTTATCAGTGTGGAATTGAGGTTTCTCGGGCCCACCAGAGAAAATTATTCTGAGGGCCAATCCTCTATCTATGCAAGACATGTACTTTTTGTAAGTCCACTTCAAGGTAAATGTTGCCCGTGCAGGATATAATAGGATAGCTGGTGACTGGTTGTCTTCTGTCAGACCGTTGTGGCCTTGATATTTTAGGGGTTCATTATTGTATCAGAGTTTGGGCCCACCAGAGGATTCAATGTTACTCGTGTGGCCCTGTCCAGACCTGCTTTACGCCTCCACTACACAACAAATCCTAGCAATACAGAATGTAACACCACACAACCCATATGACTATTTGAATCATTTCAGTTTGATTTTTTTACACTTACTCTTGATTGATATGGACAACAGATTCCAGGTTGTTGTATCCCGCCGCTGTAAAGTTATCTTTATATCTTTCCATTTTAATAGCCTGCAGCCAATCCACTACAGAGACCACCTGGGACCATTCGGGAGAGCTGGGATCCAGAAGAGCTGTGTTTGTCCTGCCAGTCAAAATATAAGAATGTTTGTCAAGTACAGCAAACATATTCCATGCATAAAAAAAAGGTATACTCACCTTCCTCTGGTCCTCCGTTCCAGAGTTGCATCTCTCTGGTATTCTGTTTATTGATTTTTTTTTTCTGGACTAGCACATGACTGTTACAGCCACTGATTGGCTACCATGCTACTTGCCACTCATTTACATCACCATTCGGATGTGAACAGCTCTAAACGGTGATGTAAGCAGTGGCACATGATCCCTACAGACAATCAGCAGCTATAGCTGTGATGACCCCATCCGGAAAAAGGAATCAGAAGACTGGAGAGACACAACGCTGGATGGAAGACCAAAGGAAAGGAAGCATGTATGTAATGTTATAAATATATATAAATCCCTTATATAATAAATTATATATATATATATTATATATATATATAATATATATATATATATATAATTTTATTTTTTTTTTAATGATACGCCTGCAGCTTACTACTAATTTTTTCTACAAATTGGAAAATCCCTTTAATATAAAAACAATGTTGCCTTATATCCAACAGTGTGACAACCTATAACACTTCATCTGTTGGTAATCCTATGCCATTTTTTAGGTGTGGATATACATCACTGAGAGTAATCAGATAATTATTACCGAAAGACCACATTGCAAACCAACTGTATTACTAAAGTCTCTAAAGAAGGGAAGATCTCTCCCTAAGGAGAGATCTTCCAATCCTGAGCCACTCATTGCCTCCCACTCAGCCAAGCCAGCATCGCTCTGCTCTGTACTGACGAGGGGCAAACACCCCGAAATGGCTGTATACAGCTGGGTGATGCTGGCTTGGCTAAATATCCCTTTTGCTTTCCAAAGACCCAATGGGTCAAAAGCAAATTGAGGATTTGTTACATCCAACAGAGGGCGCTTGAGCTTTTCAGCTCCTTTCCCATAATGCTTTGTGACATAAAGTCTCTAAAATATTACCATGCTAGAAATACGAAATATTCTTAGGGTGCCTGAGAACCAACATGGCACAAGGGTATATGTGAGTGGCTCCATTGTGAGCCTGGTTATCATTACTTCTTATCTATGAGTGGACACAACTGAGACACAAAAAGTTTTTTAGAACTATTGTGCCTGAAATATTATTATTACTTTCCTGATGAACCTATGACATCCTCTTTGGTGAACTCTGATTTTTGCTTAATGATTTTGGACCTTTACATTGATGTATAGTTCATCTTTATGATGACTAATTAAAAATTATTAGATGTACAGACCTCTGGATTTTTTGGTTAATGTTTCTTATTTAGTTCTTTTGTACCCATTATATATCTTGCACCAATGCTCTGCAGCTGTGCAGAGATTATATTTTTCTTGTACAGGTAAGACTGCTGTAAAAATTAGGAAGTAAAATTCTGTTTATGGTCAATTATTCAGCGAGTCGCATGGATTTCCTGTCTTTGGGTTGCTATTCTAATGGTACTGTTGTCAGGATGGTATGTGACTGGAGCCTTCTACAAATTCCCATTATGCGTTTTATATCTATGTGTTATGTACTAATCAGCCTTCCTGTACTAACACTGCTTATATTGAACTCATTCGCAGCGAATCAGCCCAATCAACTAGATCCTCAACAAGTTCGCTAAGAGCAGACAAAGCCTAGCTTGCAGGGGAGATAATCCGCTCTTTAATCAAAATGTTCCTGAACAGGGCATATGATGGAATTGGCTAGAATAAGGGGGTCTTTGATGTTAGATTTGAGGAATGTAATTCTCCTCAATTCCCTGTGTGCTGGACCTTTGGGGTAATTGCTTTAGCAGATTCATTGCCATGATTAGTAACATATCCTGTAGTTGATGCGCAAAAAGGCCAGGCAACTGCTGTGGGTTTTTCATTCATACCAAGAAAGAAAATCAGGATCTCTTTTTAGTTAGTTGTAGGAATATGGAAAAAGCAGACCTCAACATATTCTGAAGAGCGACAAGTCACACATGCAAAGCTCTCCACATTCTCAGCAGAAACCTATCACTAGCATAGCGGAAGGCGTCCTCTCTGGCGAGCACAGAGCCGCCCGCTGATGCTGTGGTGAGGCCTTCCTCTGCTCTGATTAGTGGATCAGATTTCGGAAATGCTTTTAACAAACAACACTTTTTGTTCTTTTTTTTCTCAACGCGTAACCCCTCTGTGTAGTAAATCTGTATAAAGCTGCAGGCACAAGTCCAACACTGAAAGCAACATTGGTATAGCCAATAGCTTCAACACATTTTTCAGTCTAAGCTTCTTTGCCGCCCAGGGGAGTCAGTCGGCTTTCTAAAGTATCCGATCAATATCCATAAACTCAGATACTTAAGAGTCTCATCAATGCAGTTACAAATGTAAACTGATCAGAGGCGGATTCAGGGTCAAGAGAAGGGGGAATCCATTCCTGTTATACTAATTTGTAAATGTAACAGATTGCTTGGTATTTCTGACTATGAGATAATATCTCTCCATAGGGACTTAACCACGTTTTACACATGAAGGGCCAATGTACTTTTAATTAAAGGATTTTTACAACACTACACCATACAAAGTCTGGATGAATGGATGATGTTCTGTGCACAAACCTTGAGCCTTCCAGTCCAGTCCTTTTTAAATTATTTGGGTTTCGGATGAGTTTGTCAAGCATGCTAACAATCTGTCCAAACTTGGGTCGGTCACTGCGTTCCTTTTGCCAGCAGTCTAGCATGAGTTGATGGAGGGCAATGGGGCAGTCCATGGGAGGAGGGAGACGATATCCTTCCTCTATGGCTTTGATGACCTTCAAAAAGAAGTTTACAAAAAAAATGTAAATCAAGACTTAATCTTGGATGTATAAAAGTTATAGTGACTAGGATTCTGGAGAGGGTTCGTTGATCCAGGGATTTATTCTGATTGCCAGATTGGAGTCAGGAAATAATTTTTTTCCTAAAATGAGGACAATTGGCTTCTACCTCATGGGGGATTTTGCCTTCCTCTGGATCAACACTTTAACACTTTAGCGACACTTTAGCAAAATGGGCTGAACTGGATAGACGTATGTCTTTTTTCAGACTGACAAACTATGTAACTATGTATGAAAGTTAGAAAAAGATATATCTAGAAAGTGTGCAGATGACAAGTTGGCTGATCTCAAAAAGCGGCACCTAAAGTGCTTTCAGGAATGAAAAAAAATAGCCAGTCACTATATCTAGCAATAAAGCTGAAATAATCTGGAATATCACTTTCTATCTTATGTTTCAGGATGTCTGACCAGATGACCCCCTCATTATATTTCCATGGCTACCTCCCCTGCTAGTAGACATGAGCGCATCATGTTTCCAGATGCACCTGGACAGTGTCTGCAGGGTCTACCAAAAAGACAACATCTTAGTATGAGCGAATGAGATATAAATAACTCCTTTTTCAAGGGAATTGAGGGAAATCCTACACAATGCAGAATCCTGCCATATTCTATGGGACTTAACATTGAATGTTATACTCAGGGAAACCAACAACAGAAAAAGACTTCCTTGTTATTGTGTATGTGTGATAATACAATGTGGGTTATTTCCCCCTATCACTATTCTTAGGTTTCAGTGGGTCATCCAGAGACAGCTGTCTGAATCCGATCCCTAGGAGGCTATACAGATGGTACACTTAAAAAAGATAGGCATAATTTAAGAAAGGCCATTTAAAGAATTATTTTTTTAATGTCCCCCTGAGACCATCATTTAATTGGCTGATGAGATAATTACACTAAGCTCTTTGAGCTTTACAAGTCCAGTTCTCCCAGTAGTGAGCTGGTTAATGACACATAGACCATCGCTGTTATTTTACTTATACTGCCTATAGCTAAGGATTTATGTGCTGATGTCATATCATTAAGTAATCGTGAATCCTGCTGTGACATCACCAGTGGAAAGTCTAATTAGAGCTAGTGATTCACGCCAATATGACAGACGAATATTAATCTTATTCTTATAAAAATTCCCAAGGAATCAACATATAGAATACTAGACATTTTAGACCAAAAAAACTGCTTACATCTTGATTGGACATATCCCAGTAAGGTCTCTCTCCATAAGACATGACCTCCCACATGACGATTCCGTAACTCCATACATCACTAGAAGATGTAAATTTCCTATATGCAATGGCTTCAGGTGCTGTCCATCGGATTGGGATCTTGCCTCCCTGCAATATACACAAAACAACAAATTTATCATTTAGTAATTGCATATGTGTTCAACAGGTGCATTCATTGGCTACTCGGTCAATATTTGACTTAGCCTACCCTTACCAGTTCTCTGTCGATATACAAGCAATAATCTAGTTGTATATTACAGGATTGTAGACTATATATACAGGATATTAAATATGACCGGCCGCTATCACATTTTTCCATCCTCTTAAAATGGGCTAATGAAGATAGAAATGTCTTGCAAGGAATTTCTCACTCAACCCAGACTGTCAGGAGTGGCCTTAATCAATAGCTCATCTTGTCTGTCTTACAGCAAGGTGACTGCAAGTGACAGATATGGCCTGTGGTCATCAAGCTGTCACCATGTCATTCATTAACGGAACAACTTGCATAATTCAAGTCAGGTAGCAGTGAGCTGTGATTTATCTAAGACACCAGCAGTGAAGGTGTTACAGATCATCTGCAACAAGATCCGTACTGGTATGCCTTCAATTAATGGAAAAGCCAACAAGGGCTTGGCTTCCGTAGCGGGCCTCAGTGCTTGGTTAAGTTTGTAAAGAAACTTCTTGATTTTTATCTTTGCGCGATTCACTTGGCTGAGATCCTGCCACTGATACACCTAATTGTTGTGGTAATGCGCAAAGTGTGTTCCTTTCCCGTAGTCCCCTGCTTCTCCAAGTAGTTTTTTTGTTAAGCTCTAAGCTGTTTATGTAATGTATAAGGCATAGAGACTCTGGAATGCAGAGTAGGAGCAAGGCATTGCCATTGTAATATGTGAGGTTAGAAGCCCTGCCAGTAATTATACAGAGATCTGTTTGCTCCTGCTTTAGTGGCAAGTGAAAGTAATACATAAGATTCAGTTTCTTCTGCTTCTGCCCACAGCCACCAACTGTGACCATATGCTACGTTCATGCCAGATTGCACAATGTGATAAAAAAAGGGTCTAATCTGCTTCCGAGTTCTCCATTATTTTAGTTTTCTACTTACCCTGGTTGTATAGGCAGCCTCCGGATCATCCTCCAGAACACGGGACATCCCAAAGTCGGAGACTTTACATACTAGATTGCTATTGACAAGGATGTTGCGAGCAGCCAAGTCTCTGTGTACGTAGCTCATATCTGAGAGATACTTCATGCCAGATCCGATACCACGGAGCATGCCTACCAGCTGGATCACAGTGAACCTGCCATCGTTCTTCTGAAAGAAGACAACCATCATTACTTTCATGCAAAGAAGTGGCAGTAACACCATCGACTGTTGCTTTATTCTACTTATTGTTGTCCAAGAAACCTACATCTACAAAGGAATTTTTTTTACACTATTTATTTCAATCATTAAAGGGGTTGTCCAGCTCCATAAAATTATGGCTGACCAAGGCTAGGCTGGGGCGAAACAGAAAAAAAAAAAAAGTTAAACTCACTTCCTGAGTCTTCCGGTACTGCTATCCTGCGGTTGCATGCCGACACACTGGAGAGTCTCTCTCTCCATAGTGAGTGAATGGAGCACGAGCATCTTCTGTGTGTCAAAGCAAGAACCTGGAAGAGCAGAGAAGCAGATCCTGGACAGAGATGGATAATTTGTTTTATATTTGATCCCAGCCTGGCCCAACTATTATTTTATGCGGCTGGACAACCCTTTAATATCATGTTTTTACTATTTTTACATTTCCAGAGAGAAACAGACTCAGCAGGAAATAGGGGTTCTGTCACTTTCTTGTGAAAGGCCGTAGCACTTGATGATGGCTTGGTCATAATTAATAGGTTAAAACTTCATGGGGTGTAGCCATCTGAAAGGCAGACTTTATAGGAGTTTAATCACATGCCTGTGGCTTTCCTGTCATTAATTCAGTGCTAGCCTGGAACCAGTGCCTTGCCTCACTCAAGGTGTTTTAGTCTAGGTCCGTTTGAGCCAAGATTTTGCAAGTTGTAACAAGTAAAAAGACAGGACCATAAAAATAACTACTTTTACCAGAATGTGTCATAAAAATTGTCTGGTTTATGGAGCACTGATCGTAATTGTAGTATGTGGTCTTCTTGCCCTAGAGATACAGCTACCCAATAGTGCATGGATCATGTGGCCTGACATGTGACATACATTCAGGGGTGCCAACAGGGCAGTCTCATCAATACTCCTGTCAGAGTCCGCTGATATCCGAGTCCGCTGATATTGTACAACCTAGGAACTGGTAATGGGAAGGTGCCCAGATGCTTTGGCTGTACGGGACCCTGAAATTACTTATGGCAGCCATGGTGACACTGACAGGTGATAGTTCCAAAGCCAGCAACTGGTATAAGCCAATAACACCCATGCCGGAAATCAATGCCAATCATCTATGTAGGTTTTGTTAGCTTACCCGAAGGAAAGCATCCAGGGAGCCATTTTCCATGTATTCTGTTATGATCATTACTGGTTTACCTAGGACACAAAAATAGGAATATTAATTACCATGTCATACAAGTAGATAAAAATTTCATGTAAATTTTGTTCATAAACGATTTTCCTCCTTTACTATGTTGCTAGAACTGTTACTTCATTGCATTTCTGACCCAGTCTATGAAACATGAATCCAGTGACAGGTTCATAGTGGGTGTCTGTTTCTTTGCATAATTACCATCTAAATGTGTATGGAAATGTAAGCACTTTTCCGTCTTAGAACTATTTTTCACGCAGCACACTTATTTTTTTCCTCCTCTCTTGCAGCTATTAGAGCAGCAGCATATTTTAATGCTGTGCATGTGAGGGCTTTATTCAGATTTTATGGTTTCATAAGTCACAGAGATGCTAATAAGACACTTCTGGAATCTAAATCAGGAGCTTGGAACTTACAAGAAAAGATAGGACCAGTATCTCGGTGCTCACAACATTCACACCTCACAATGAATAAACCTAAAATTAGCCGCTGAATCAGTTATTCATACACCATACCACCAGAGCCAATGCACTGGCATAGAGGATAAGGCAAGGTGGAAATAACAGATGGCAGTCATAAAAAGTCCAAATAAGCCATTAGCTGCTAGAAAGAATTGGGGACTTATTTCTGCATTAACAGTTATTGGGCTGGAAATGAAGAAGGCATATGATGGCAGTGCAGAGCAATTCCACAGGATTTTGCTGCAGCAGCTGACTGTAATGAGAGTTAATGAAAGCTGCTTTTCCCGAGATGTGCCATCCATTCTCACTGGTGGGCTCTATGTTAGAGTAAGTGGTGCCAATGAAGGTTAATCTACAGACCATGTTTTCCTTCTCTTATCCAAAAGCAAGAATAGCTGCAGCCATCTGCTTCCTGCCTATACTTTAGCAAGTTTCCGTCTCACATAACCCTGCAATATGTCCTACATGCGCTTCTTTCAAAAACCTACAGCACTGTCGTCTAGGGAAAGGGTATCATAGAGAACTACTAAAGACTATTTTATCTGACATCAAGATGAATGGTTTGGGCCCTTTGCTTTCGGTAATACAGTAGTGGTGCCATCTGTCATTTCACATCAAGACTGTGTATCTATGGTAGGATGATTGATTACACTTTTGAGTATACATGGGAGATTGAAGGAGTTCCTAAAGGATACATATCTATAAATACCATATAATAGAACTGCATGCCAATTTGAAGGAATACATTTTATCTAATATATTACCTGCAGGGAAAACCATGGTACAGCTCATGAGACCTGGCTATGATGCACCTTGTCTACACTAAGTGATGCATTTTGACACCCACTATCTCAGCAACTTTAATTAAAGTTGTAATTAATACAAGGTTACAAAACACTTACATTTGGTGACAACGCCTTCGAGATGACTGATGTTTGGATGATCAAACTGGCCCATTATACTGGCCTCGCTGAGGAAGTCTCGTCTTTGCTTATCCGTGTAACCTGCTTTTAGAGTCTTGATGGCCACATAAATTTCCCTTTTTCCAGGAACCTTAAGACGACCGCTGCATACTTCTCCAAACTCGCCTGTAGGCAAGAGAGGGGGTTAACATTTATCAAATTTAGGAACAAACCTTATAGTCTTACCAGTTTCTATATAGGATTCTGACCTGTGCACTCACCTACGCCAATTACTTTCTCAATCTTGATACAAGAGGCATCAATCTCTTTTGCAAACTCTCGTACTGCTTGGTTAGGGTCTTCATATGTAAATGGGTCTACGTAAGTCTTCACTCCTGAAAAGTCAGAGAGTCAGTTCCATGTTCCATATAAAAGAATACAAGTATTCTAATCGGACATAAATTATTTTTGAAATCGTTGTATCATACATCATATGTCCCATTACCTTGATTTAAATGCTTCTCCTCATCGGCTTCTTGCTTAGCTTTACTGTACTTGCTTCGCCTAAATAAATAAACAAAAATGCCATAAGGACCATATACATAATGCAATAACAAAATAGTATGCTAAAACAAATATAAAAGTACAGTCGAAGGCCCCATTTATATCACAATTATGAACGGGGCTGCGCCATTTTGCTTCTGTATCTTGCACCAAAAAACTGTTGTAGCCCTATTTTATAGATGAATGAACAGTTGTACACCAAAACTTGTGCCAGGCACTGCACTTTTGAATGCACCAAAGATATGCTATGCACCAAAGATATGCTATACCATGCAAGGCATACCACACGCCAGAATTATGAACTCATATACGACAGGTTCATACATACTGTCGCATTCTACACTCCTCTTTATCAAACTGGTGTGTCAGCACCAAGTTTCATACATGTCACCCTAAGGCTATGTTCACACAGCTTAAAATGGGACGTATCTCACCCCGTATTTCGCGCCTTACTGCACTAAATACGGGGCGAGCTACATCCCAGTCATTACGGTAATCCACAGTTCTCATAGAGAACTATGGAAGTAAGAACTATAGAACTAAGTCTCTGCTGGTGATATCCATCAGGTTACCTTAAAGAAGGTGTGCCAGCGTATACCTTGGCAGGACCAAAGTGGAACCATAAGGCAAACACAGTCTCCTTTTGGACTATATTTGCTCTATTTCTCAATTGTATACGTTTTATGTGTTGGGCACAAAAGCTTGGTAGACCACAGTGTTGTATCTACAATTGGCAGGTTAGAGCAAACATAGTCCAAAAGAGACTAGATTTGCCCTATAGATTCCTGCGGCCCCACTGTGGTATGTATCAAGATACTTTTCTCAAGCGATCTTTATGATCTTTCTGATACTATTGACAGAAGTCAAAAACATGCAGCAAATAGGTTATTAATTCCCAGGGCTGGAACATCTATTTTGAATTATTTCTATCTTAACTGTATTAATATGGTGCCCAATTAAAATGTTAGGATTGTCACCCAGCTTTTGTGGGTCCTAAATGGCAAGTTTGGTTATTGGGGATTATTAATTTATACCTGTAGGATTGTGTGTGTATGTATATATATACCATGTGGATCTCTCTAGAGGAAAAAAATTGTAAATATATTATATATACATGTACAAGTATTTATATATAACTTGTACTATTTTGTGCTGTTTACATCTGTAAAGATTCTAAAAACATTTAGACAGAAATTGTAAAATCTGAACTATTTGAATAGACAAAAGGTTATTAGGACAATCAGTGGTTATATTGTATCTGTGGGGGCTTTGTCTAAGGAACACAGGGTTGCTGGTAAAACACTAATTGAAGGCTTTGAGCATTTAATGATAGCTTTGCTATAAATCCTTCCCCACGCATATCTTGTCACCTGTGTGACCTTTAAGTGCCTGTATGCTATCACAGACACTGCTGCTTATCATTGACCCTTCTTGGCAAAGGCTATTTTGGGGCTTTATCAGAATGAAAACGTGCAGACTATGGGAAATGCTCATTATGTGGGCAGTGTTCAATATCCACGTGAATTTAAGGAGCAGAAACAAACAAAAGCCATGGTGAGAAGGGATGCTAGGGTTTCAAATTGTCCAACAAATGCAGAGGAGATGGTCAATTTCCCCTCCTCCACAAATCACTACAGGTGAGAGGGTCAACCAAGAGGTAACTTTTCCCAGAGGATTTGTCTATTCACAAAAGACTGGAAAGCATATGCATTGTGGAGCAGCATTTTAGTCTTAGAAGTCTTCCTCAAATATCAGCTATGTGCACAATGAAAAGAGGTGCACATATCATCCAGGTCAACTTTGATCAGACTTTGAATGATCAAGATTGACGACACTGACTAAAATGGGACAAAACAAGTGCACATGTGATACCCATCAAATTCCGTCTATATCAAAATAGTCAATGTCCACACCCTACTGATATGTTATATGATGCTGCGGAAAGAGTAGCCGTTTTAGAGTTTAATGAAACAAAGTACAGTCTGTATATTGCATTTTACTGAAGGTGAAGATGAACAGATGCAGCATACGAATGGTTAATGGCAGAAAATGTAAGGCATAGAACAGGCTGACTCACTTCCACCCTAATATCGAAGTCTGTTTGAAGAAAAGCGCTTCCAAAAACACCCTTTAAAAAGCAGCTTTGGAAACGAAGAGATGGCAGCCATGTACAGAGGTGCCAAGCTGCTACGAAACTACAGAGACACCATCTGCCTTCCTCTCTGTCAACTGCTTACATAACCTCATTAAAGTGCACAGGAATAAATGTTTAAAACTGTCCAGCTTGGTAAGGACAGATCGATAGCAACCAGGGCCTTGTTTTAAGTTGTGCTGAAAATTCATGATGTCTATGTTGCTTAAAATGTCAAGATAATAAAAAGCTACAGAAAAGAATCCTTGACTGGGAAGTGCATGCATTGCGGAATAATATCATGGTCTTAGATTTATTCTTCAAATTTATACCTTCCTTAAGACTCCAAGACAAAAAAGAGCTACAGAAAAGAATTTTAGATTGGAAAGATTATGCATTGTGGATAAATCTTAGAGGTTTAGATCCGAGGTCCCAACTCCATCCTAAAACCCCCAAAAGGGTCATGTTTTCTGGATTCCCTGAGCAGTGCACAGGTGATTTAGTTATGCTGCACAGGTGAAAACATGACCTGTTGGTGGACCTTGAGGACTGGAGTTGGGGAACACTGTCTTAGATGTCTAGTCTTAGATGTCGTCTTCAAATTCATGGCTTGCTTAAATGGGTGTTCCCATCTTGTACTTCTATGACATATCGATAGAATATGCCATTTAAGTCTGGTAGGTGGGGGGTCCCCCCTTTTATTCTTTCTTTGGGGTTCCAGTTTAGAGTTATGACACTCCATGTCTAAAAAAATCCCATAGAACAGAAGGGAAAAGTCGTGTCGGGCAAAACGACTTTCTGTTTTAAGCCGATACTTTCGGGGCCCATTCCCTAAATAGGTGTGGTTCCCAGAGGTGGGGCCTGCACTTATTAGACTTTGATGACATAGTCTATCAATATGCCAACAAAGATCCCAATGAGAACACCCCTTAAAGCAAGCCATTAATTTGAGACTTCTATTGACACTTTACAACTTCCAAGACAAAGAAAAGCTACAGAAAAGAATTGTAGACTGGGGAGCAAACGCATTGTGGAATAACATCCTAATCTTAGACGTCTTCCTCAAATTCATAGCTTGTGTAAGACTCCAAGAAAAAAAGAACTACAAAAAATAATTCTGGACTGAATATCCGAGACCCCAAAGACCTTGAAGGATACTTCCCACCTATGTAAAAGTCCTATGGGGATGATGTTTCAGTGGACGAAAGGATGCTATGAATAGTCCTTTTTTGTCCCCCTCCAGGTTTTTCAAGCATTTACCTTTGAATGTCCGGGAAATGTTGGTGTGCTTCACTGTACATTCCTGTCATTCACTTAATCTTCAGCTGAGGATTGGATTCACGTCCTTTCTCTTTGTTTAGACTCTTACATTTAGTAGATCAGATGATACAGCTAAAAATACCTCCTTGATGGGCTTGATGACTTCAGAGAATTAAAAAGACGCGTTGAACTTTTTCGTCCACTGTTTTGGGCAAAATTTTCGTGTTCATTTACAGTGGAAGAAAAAACTGTTTGAATCCCCCTTTTGAACGTGGTCTTCACTCGGTTTCCCTTTGGGTGTGTTCCTCAAAAACAGCTTTATGGGTGAACTAAAGAAAGAATCATAAAAGTCCCAAAAAGGGGCGCCTTCATTTTATATAAAGTGATCCATTGAGAGCCAATCACTGCTGGCCTTCTATCGACCTGAGCCCATCCTCTCCAGAGCTGTTAATGGTGGTTGCACTGACAGCCTCGTGAAATGATAAATCGAGGGGGACCTGATAAAAGTACAACCTGAACAGACGGTCTTAAAATGATTTTTTGATTATGTGGTATCTGCAGCTATTTGTTGCCCTCAAACATAACGGTGCCACCTACACATCTCTTTTAAATAAGCAAAGAACCACTTGCATAGAGTGCTGGCATATTGGTACGTGCTCACATAACATAAAATTGAGATCTCAGGAATTAGTAGAATTAATTTTCCATGTGAAGCGGGACTCCTGCAGCAGACATCATGCTTTACGGGGGGTGTTCTGTGCTGCTTCCGTGCGTTGAGATGTTCTTAGTAGGGGTTGTATGAGAATGTATTTTTGATGCTAATCAGAGAATACATCTTTGTTTCAGGTCTGAACTCCACCCCAAAAAGGAAAGTATTGGCAAAGGGGAGAAACAAAGGCAAAAATAGTCATTCTCCAGTCCAAAAATACCCAAAATATTTTCAAATATTTCTTATCCTTTTGAATGAAAGATATGACAACATTTAATATATGAAAGTAAAACAGATTCCGTTTGAACAGGGTTTTGGCTGCTAGACTTAATATATATGTTACTTTTGTTTTTCTCTTAAATGTCCAATTTTTTTTCTCTAATTGTTGCTCCGACTCTTTTTACATCCGGCAGATCCCCATAGGGAAGAGGGCGACTTTAAAAAATAATGCTGTTTTCATTTGGAAAGCAAACATGCAAATAGAATAAAAAATGAAGCAGAAGATGGTCTCGTTGTAGTTTTGTGACTTACTGTTTTCATCACAATCTCTGAAGATTTTCCCAACACAGCAGCCTATGAATAATTTAGCCATGCTTTACAATGTTTTATATTACTATTCATTTTAAAGGCTGAAATTGGTAAACCCGACCCCATACCTTCTGCTGATGACAAAGGCAGCGATGAGAATGACCACTAGGACAATGCTACCGGCCACAGACACCAACAGCACAGTAGGACTGGTTCCTTCACCGATCATAGGAGATGGGACTATAAATAGCAAAGGAAACACAATGCATTAGAATGAATTCAAAGCCACACAGTGGAGAGGTGCTAACATCTATACCGAGGGTACAGTTTATCTTTTAGTTTATGAAGTCCTTTATTTTCTTTGTATGGGCACTAGGGCTATATATAGTAAGCTGACAATAAGTTATATTCCACTTTTACAGAATGTGCCACCATTTAAGTGCCATCATCGAAAGATAGACTGTTACATTAAATTCCAAGGGAAGAGCAATGTTTCACCTGTATTGGTAGTGAATTCGAATGGTCCACTAAACTCGCCATAACCTGCTGCAGTTCGGGCCCGGACATGGAACACATAAGCAGTGAGTGGGTTAAGGCCTTTAATATCTGCACTACGCGATCCGGTTTTAACAATACGGTAACTACGATCATTCTGGTCCTGTGAGGGGGGGAAAAAAAAAAGTTTTTGTAAAATTAATGGTACACATGGTCATTTTTAATAGGTTATGTGGCCTCTTATGACATGTCTGCTTTACTCATTACTTAGTACTCCGTATAAAATAACAAGTCTGGAGGATTTCTTCGTAAATCTCTATGTTGTGTAGTTCCCTCGTTATTCCTCCGAGAAATTCAGCACCAAGGTGTTACAAATTGAGGGGTGTGGAGGGGCTCCCAGCTTCATCTGACTTTGTCCAATCAGTGCTGACCGACTCAATGGGTGACATGTCCGGAAAGTGGCGACAGCACAGCCGTTTTTAGGCGCATTCAATCAGTGTAAAGTGCACCTGATTGTACGAACCGTTCAATAATCTGGCGACAGGTCTACCTTGCATAGTAAAATTAATGTGCCTATCCAGGTGCATATTGTAACATTGTTAGCATATTTAATGCACCTTTTTAGGAGCATTCAAATGTGTCGTGTCTGGCATATAATGCGTCTAGTTTTGGTGTACAACAGTTCATTTATATAGAGAATAGGGCGTCAACAGTAGTACTGGGACATGTCGCCCAATGTGTGCAGAGATATCACCTCAATTGGTCACACCCAGCTGACAGATTCAGTAATAAATTTCTAGAGGGAATAATAAGGGAACAGCACAACAGAGAGTTATAAGAGAAGATGCTCCAGAATTGTTATTTTACAGGGAACACAAGTATCTACTAAGGCCAAGTTCACACGGCATAATTGCGAGGCGTAAATACGGCCTGCAATTACGCTGGGACTTCGGAAGCTCGTGTCGATCGCCGCAAACTCCCGCAGGGCGGGGGGCTGGTAGCCCGCCGGCCCCATAGACATTCATTACTAGCGGCGCGTATTAGCTGCTAGTAAATGACATGGCACTTATCTCACTGCGCTGCGTATTGTACGCCCAGAGAGAGGAGGCAGAATCCATAGTTCTCTATGAGAACTGTGGATTACCGTAATGACTGGGGCACATTTCACTCGCATTTGAGCGCAGTACGCCGTGAAATACGGCCCAAAATGCGCCCCACTTTAACCCGTGTGAACATAGCCTTAAACAAACCTGTCAAGAGAGGACACAGATTCTCTTTAAACAAAGTAGGCATTGGTGATGAAACAAGCTGGAAACTTTTAAAATGATTATATTACCTTTTCATAGTACTTGACTTCATACTCTAAGATAACACCATTGGCACGGTCAGGTTCTGGCCAGGTTAGTGACACGCTATGTCTGGTGATCTCCTTAGGCTGAATCTGAGTCACGGTCGAGGGAGCTGAAAATAGCAAACATCTGATTTGTAGTTCATTTTGATTTAAACTAAGGTCTTGCTATAGAAATCAGATGAAAGTTGAAGAGCAATAATTAAATGCACTCATGTTCCGCCCTTCTACTAAACTACATTTCCAATATACTTTCTAGTTTCTGAAAATAGCACTGCAGATTTCTAGGCGGGATGATATTAATTAGAGAAGCCTCTAACCTCCCGTGCTCGCCGGGTGCCTCCCTGACTGCTTGTGAAACAAAGGATTTGGCCTTCTCTTATTTAATTTGCACCTATGTGAAATCTGCCATAGAAGGCTGGGAACACCCATAATCAGCAAAATCAGTTTTTTTTGTAACTCATCATGTTTCAATACAGAAAACAGATTAAGATTAGGTGCATAACAGCAGCACTGACTCAATAGTAACAAAGTCTCCTGAATCAGCAACTAAGTCCCAACACCCAAGTGACATCAGTAATGTCAGGGCTAATAAATAAGAGACTAAGGACTAACACAAATTAATGATCGGTGCTAGTGACAGAGCATTTTATTGTTATAGTCCTCTTATACTAAGTCTGTAGAATGATAATAGGTCACTGCCCATGACAAATTGGGCTATTATTTGTGATGAGACATAGGAAGTTACAGCGATATGCTCACGGACACCAAGGCTGGGAAATAAGACTTGGCCAATAAATCCATCAGCCGATTGTATTAGAAACATTTGATTAAATTCAATGGATATTCATGGCAGGCATACACTAATCCCACTTTGTAAGGAATAACACTATTCTGTATTTTTCCCGTGTAACCTATTTCACACAGGAAAGCCATTATATATTATG
The DNA here is from genome assembly GCA_025379985.1 of Phyllomedusa bahiana. Classification (NCBI taxonomy): domain Eukaryota; kingdom Metazoa; phylum Chordata; class Amphibia; order Anura; family Hylidae; genus Phyllomedusa; species Phyllomedusa bahiana. The sequence goes on from JAODAL010003014.1 coordinate 53,334, forward strand.
TGATGCATTTTCTTCTCTATCAAGCTATCCGAGTAGTGTTACCCATTTCATCCTAAGACACAGAACACATTTATCATCATGCAGAATTCATTTAACAACTCGTAATGAGACTTTTCATGTCTATCAAGTTTCTAACACAGAACATAGCTTGTAGGTAACACTTCTAAAGTGGATGACCTTCTGGAGTCTTTGAAGAGCCCAGAATAGCAGGCCTGTTGGTTTTATTGGGGGTAATTCAGCTGTTGTGCCATTTACTCTGCAGTAAAGCTTCAGGGTCTGCAGTGATGGCACCAAACATACATGATGGAGTTCAAAGCTTGGTTTTGTGTGTTTCACATCCAGGTTTGACACTGTCTTCCGCAGCTAGGGTTATTAAACACTGAACTTAGGTTTTACTGGTAGCATCCATGTGTGTGATGACATCCTCATTGGCAGTACAGAGTCAGCTACAAAAACCACTACCCTCCTGCCAGGTGTCATAAAAGTTTCCAAAGAACAGGCCTGGGCCTAGGACTGAAGTTACAAATGAAGGCAAGACCTGCTAAGGAGGAAGCAAACAGCTACAATAAAAGTTCCACAGCCTCAAGGCAAATACAAGAGAAACAACTTTACTGACAAGAACTTGTAACCTGACCTAGACTTACAAAGCTTGCAGTGAACAGTGACTCCAAAGCAAAGAACTTTCCACATGTGACATGTCTAATCATCAAGACCAGACACCTGAAAATACTCTGTGATGTATCCATAACATAGACCTCCTTTTCTGGACCTGAGGCTTTATTCTTGCAATGATCAGAGGAAGGGGCCGTTCACCTGGGATTTTTTCTATATTACTCTTGGATACGTTTTGATGTAGAAACATGGACAATGATAAACGTACACAATGTATGCATTTTTATGTACACGTCACCATTATTTAAAACGTAAAAGCAGCACACGTTTGTATACGTTTACATCTGTTTATGTACTTAGAAAACTATTAAGTTTTTAAACATTTTTATAACTTCTCAATAAAATCACATAATGTAAATAAAAAAAAAAGTAAAATACATATGTGTTAAACGTATGCAAACGTATACAGTTACATTTAGGCACGTCAGTCATTGACTTTAATGTTAAAAATACCCCACGCTTTTGTATGCGTCTCTAAAACAGTATACAAACGCAAGCTATGTCAAACAGAGCAAGTATGCACGATTGACTATACATTTCTACCATTGTACTCAATGAATATGTTAAGCTGTTTTTGGATACTATTTTGTACCATCCTTATGGTATCGGCAAAACGCTGTGTGAACCCAGCGTAAATTCACATATGTCTGGCAATCCAGCCTGGTTGCCCTGTGGAGGGAAAAAAGCTTTTCTCGATCTAGTAAGTGGACAGGCTTGGCTCCATGCCTCTAGGTCCAACAGCATTCCTCTTTGAAGCCAATGGGAGCATCCGAGGGGACACTGGGTGCCATACATCCCACCTGTTGCATCTCCCATTCCCATCTGGGTGGCTCCAGCTATATGTTAACGAAACCTAATAGAGGTTGTAAATATGTGAACATAGATTAATTATTTTGTAATGAAAAACTTCTCACTATTTAGAAGATCTTCTAAAACTGGAAATAGGCTACATATGTAGCCTATAGAGGCTGAAAATTCCAGCTCACATGTGCCAAACTCAAGGCCCGTGTGCCAAATCCGGCTCACCATGTCATTTTATGTGTCCCGCAAGAGTCTAAACACAATCAGCAGTGATGGACAAGCTCTGGATTTAGAAGGACCAGATTTCTGAGGACACACCAAGCACTTGGCAACGACAGCGGTGACAACACAGGGAGCCGGCGCCATCTTGGATTCAGGGCAGCGATGCACATCTCCACATTGCTCTGTTCGGCAACTTACGGACAGTGGCACAGCTCCGACAGCCCTAACCAGCCACCCTCCACGGACCTCCGATGGTGATTTCAGGGCAACCATAATACTGATGTGGCCTTCTGTGAAAATGAGTCTGTTCTGGCATGTTCCTGCAGCTGAGTGTTTGCTCCAATGTATTAGCAGTGTTCCCATATTGCTCAGTCATATGTAGGCCTGAGAATATATACTTCATATCTGAAGAAGACAGGAGTATGAAGAATTTGTGTGACAATTGTCATGGGAGTTGTAATGGAGCTTTACTGGTTGTCAAATGGCTTTAGCAGAAACTTAAAGGAGTTGTCTCATTACGAGCTTTCAGCCTGTCAGTGTCCCTGGTAAGTTGAACTGAGGGGCGTGCTAGCTTGTCTGTCTCTTCTGCCCCCTCTCCCTCCCTCTCCCCCCTCCATCAGCACACAGGCAGCTACGTAACTTCTATACAGGGGGGGGGGAGGGGGTTTGCTCTCAGAGTTCACCCTGTGTGTGCCTGCCTAGGTCTGTTACAGGAGAGGGCTGATCTAGGAGTGTAGAGAGGAATATGAAGCTGTGTGCTAATAGAGCAGAGAGGATGCATGTGTTCCTATATCCCCTGCTTAGCTTACAAGTCTCCACATCTCCAGCAACAACAAGGGCAGTGTTACTATACTCAGGATGTCTCACTAATACTGGAGAGCATAAAGTATTCACAAGCCTGATCTGTATAATATTAGTATAGTCACAGTTCCAAAGACACATCATGATTATAGTAACAGACAGGGTCACTGCTGTCACATCTATCTGTGTAGAGAGCAGGAGGAAGCAGGCACACACAGGGTTAATCCAGGGAGCACAGACACAGACGCCAGAGTCCTCCCTTCCCCCTCCCTGCACTCCAGAAGCATTCTGTGGGAGGGGCTCTCTGCTCCGACCTGTCTTCAAAGGTGATGAGTCATTCAGACCTGACAGCCAGTAAGATAAGGATCAACAGGTCGGCTACTATAGAGATCTGAGAAGCTGATGTAGTAATACTAACAGGGCTAGCTCAAAATCAGTAGGACATTTGTAATGAACATATATTGCAAAGCTGCTTGTTTTTTAAAGATCTTTAAATTAAAACCCAATCATTGTAGCGAGACAACCCCTTTAAGGGTCTCATCTTTTGCTTTTCCTAAATAAATGCTCAAAGTTAACATACAAAAGACATAAATAGCATAAAGCATGGAAACCTTCAACCTAAAGACCCCACAAGAGGAGGCCTCAGCAGCAACCAAGGAACGTTGCAACCGCTGCCTTTTTCTACTGGGGAAATTCCTAGTGTTAATGAAGCATGCCTTTTATCCTTTCAGGTGTATCCCGGGTTCGTCCAGACAAGGCTTTTTTCATTATTATTTAATAAAAAGGACAAATCCATAACCAAACACGTAAGCACACATGCCTGGTGCCACCTATGTTTATGCTGCTGCCTTTGCTAATGTGTGTACATGTCTGTACCACATTATGTAATCCTTTCCTAAGCAGCTTCACTCTCCATTTCACCGGTAGATTTACTTTGGTTTTTCAGCCACATTCCTCATAGTAAATGGGACTTGAACAGGTATACTAAACAGCTTCAGACCTTCAACCAGTCATATAGGTCTTACACTCTCCAGGTGCTTGTTACAGATTCTTTTATACATCCAGCCTGTGACTGTAATGTTGTTCACGGTTTCTAGACGCTCTAAACTCTGTCACCATATCCCCTTCTAACACATAGGTTCCTTGTGCTGCAGGCCATTGGAGGAAGAGGGTGTAGGAGGCCATACAATCCTATCTCTATCACAAGAGTAACATAACCCTCCTACGTGATGCTCCGACACCAAAAAGGTGACTGCACAAAAATTCAGTTGTGATTTCATCAGGAGGCTTTAAAGGGAATGTGTCATCAAAATGACTTATTGTTTAACGCACATTTTTATGTTAAACACATTTTTTAAGAATTTTTGGTTATGTTTTTTTTTTCATTTTCCAGATCACTTTAAATATTTTTTTAATAATTCTTAAGTCCTGCAGTTTTCACTTTGGCCACTAAGCCTAATAACAGTCTGACACTTCCTGCCCTATAGATAAAGATTCTCAGTTGTCTGCTCATTATTAACACAAGCAGGGTCAAACTGAAAGGAGACACCATTGTGTACAGATAACACAGAATCCATCAGTCACAAGAGGAGATGTCACAGCTGCCCCTCACCTCCCTGCAGAGTGATTTCTTCCCAGGTCATGACTAGAAAACTTTCCTATAGAAGTCTATGGGACAGAATCAGTCTTATGGTTCCTATGTGCATGAGGCTGCTGTAAAGTATCTCTCTGACTGCTGTTAAAGCAATGCCTAGTGGCCAAAGTGAAAACTGCAGGACTTAAGAATTATTAAAAAATATTGAAAGTGATATGAAAAATTAAAAAGAAATATAACCAAAAATTCTTTAAAAATGTGTTTAACATAAAAACGTGAGTTAAACAATAATTCATTTTTGATGACACATTCCCTTTAAATGGTAGTGTGGTCTAAAACAAAATCACTATAAAGGCTAGCATGATGCATATAGAATCATTACCCCGATTTTAAATTGGTGCATCGATCTATGTTTCACATATTGTTTATTGATGGATTGGTGACGTAAAGCTATATTGTAAACTAGAATAAGGTCTAGCAGAGGCAGAGCTTTTGTGGGGTCACCCATTTCTGAGTATGCTCAGCATATGAGGGTAATGTTAGACTTGCAGTAGGGACAAGACTATATATCCACCTTTATCCCCTATTGATTTCTCTCTTCAGCCTGCAGCACATGGAATATCTATAGAAGCCCTTTATGACAAAATAGATATGGCAATGAAGTCACGTATTCTCAAGGAGAATAGAAGTATCTGTAACTAGCACCTGGATAGGGTAAGAACTATGGCCGACATATATGATTTTTGGTGCCCAGGTGCTAATTTTATTGCACGCATTAGTAGTGTGGAATGCGCCTGAGTCTATGAACCTGCTCTACTGCGGGTCATAGATTAGGCACTTTCTAGCTTCAAAACGACAAATCAGGCTCAGGTAAACCACTTGTAAAGTGTTCTACCTGTTCCATCAGTAATGCACCTGGTTCTGCCATACTAAAGTCATAAATGTGTAGTATCATACAGTTGTAGTGCAACACATCTCCAGCATGACCCCACATCTCAGGCGCATAATAGAGTGCCGCTGGCACCCAATAATGCACCTAATTTTGGAGTGCACCGGATCTTACATCGAGCGCACAGGGCTGCGTCGGTTTTTGGGCTGAAAGGACGCCAGACTACTGCTGCAGTCCCGTACATACATGTCACTCTATATGACGTAGAGCAAGGGAATAGTTATTCAGGTAAAAGTCGCTGACGGGTCCTGGAGTGGCCCAAAGGTGCCTCTGCCTCATAAGGAGACAACAGTCTCCATGGCACATGGTAGCTGAGGGCTATCTTATAAGTTCTGCATTGGGCCCAGGAGATTTAAGTAGGCATCTGAGATGGTATGATGTTTTGTATACCTACTACTTTAAAGGGGTGTTCCCACCATAGACTTTGATGGCATATGGATAGATGGCATAGGTATAGATCACATATGGATGGGCCCTACCTCTGAAACCCACACCTATCTCAGGAAAGGACCCCTGAAAGTATTGGCTCAGAATAGAGAGCCTGTTGTTCTTGCGCACAACTCTCCGTTCTGTTCTATGGGAGCTCTTACAGCTGAACACATCACTCTGCTAAGCTGATACCTTCTGAGCCCATGTTTTTTTTGGGGGCCAGTTCCTGAGATAGGTGTGGGTCCCTAAAGTGGAACGTGCACCTATCAGACTTTGATGGCATATCCTTGTGATCTGTCATCAAAGTTTATAGTGGAAACACCTCTTTTAGTCCCATTGGCTTTTCTGATATACATTTGCTGGTGCTGAAATATACATAAGTCTTACATGCTTCTTTTTAGTCTTGTTCTAACAGTTATAATTTAGAGATTTACGGACATTTCAGTAATATTATATATGTGGCTAAGGACGCGTCCCCACGGCAGTGGACAAATCCCGGCCGGTTTGCCGGACGGTATTTGTCCGGTTTTGCAGCCGTCCCTATGGCCGCGGGGGAAGGGGGGAAGGCTTTTCTCCACGATGAGCAGAGAACAGCCCTCCCATTGAATTGTTCATATTCCGTCCAGAAACTGGACGGAAGAATGAACATGTTCAATGTTTTGCCACCGGACCGCCGGCGGCAAAACCGACGGGCGGAGAACCCGTGCAGTGGGGACTGCTGCACGGGTTTTCCATAGAGCACAATTGTGCTCATTTTCGACCGGTTTTTCAGGCGGTCTGAAAAACCGCAAAGCGGCTGAAAAACCGGCCGAAAACCCGTGCAGTGGGGACATGCCCTAAGAGTTTGTATTACAAATAGTATTGTAGTCTCCCAGTTAGTGCCTTTATTTCACAATGTAAAGTTTATACAGTAACCTCTTGTCTTACGTTGCTATTTTAGACTCCTGACAAACTTCCCACAATACAAATTTCCTTTAAGATGTCTTTAACCCTTAAATGGCATTGCGCTGTATTCACAGCCAGCAGATGTAATTCATTTTACTATACAGGTATATATTATATAATATACACTCAGTGGAATTACTCAAGGTATAGGTAACTACTTGGTACCTGTTACATTGCTGAGCATGCCATTTCAGATTCAGTTTATTTCTGTCACATACCCTATTCCAGGCGTTTTTATGGCACATTTTCTTCTACTGTGTCTTTAAGGCCATAAAGTAATCAAGGTTTTCTATTGAAGCAGATGTAAGAACAATTCAGAGAACTGGCACTTCACAAAAATAGTGTCCTGGTTCTGCATTCCATGCCTTCCCCCTCTACTCCTACTGCTTCCCCTCCCCCCCTAGAATCCTAAATGCTTGATGATGGGTTATCATATGTCACATCGCTTGTTGTGCCGCTTGTTGTGCCGAGTAGCCACATTCTTTTACATAGTATATCATGTCCTCCCTGTATCTTAAACTAAACCTCACTAAAACTGAACTTCTAGTCATCCCACCATCTACTAACAGACCTTACCCTGCCCTTTCTGTCTCAGTGTATGGCACCACCATAACTCCTAGGCAGCAGGCCCGCTGTCTTGGGGTTATACTAGATTCCGATCTGTCTTTCGTCCCATATATCCAATCCCTTGCCCGCTCCTGTCACCTGCACCTCAAGAACATCTCCAGAATCCGTCCTTTTCTCACTGTGGAAACAACTCTAACTCTCATTGTTGCTCTTATTCATTCTCGTCTCGACTACTGTAACTCCTTGCTTATCGGTCTCCCTCTGTGCAAACTCTCCCCTCTCCAGTCTGTCCTGAATGCAGCAGCCAGGCTTGTCTTTCTTTCCAGAGCCGCTATACTGATGCCTCTACCCTGTGTCAGTCACTGCACTGGTTGCCTATCCAGTACAGGATACAACATAAACTCATCACTCTCACTCATAAAGCTCTCCACAATGCTGCTCCTCCCTATATCTCCTCCCTCATCTCTGTCTACCACCCTACCCGCTCTCTCCGCTCTGCTGATGATATCCGGTTACACTCATCATTCATCCGAACCTCCCATGCCCGTCTCCAAGACTTCACACGTGCGGCACCAGTTCTCTGGAACATGTTACCGTGGGCGATCAGGCACACTCAGAACTCTCATAGCTTTAAAAGGGCCCTGAGAATACATCTTCTCACTCTGGCCTACCAGAATCCCTAATGCTAACACCCCTCCTCCCCCCACACTCCCTAGCGCACTCATCTCATTTTCGGCACTTAACTGTATATAAATGTATATAGAGGGTGGCAGGTTCATCTGAATTCTATGTAAAACAACCCCATATTTATGTCACATGGCTGGACCATTGTAAATCTAGCACCTTGCCCTTCGTCTCTCCCGTACACCCTAATAGATTGTAAGCTCTTGCGAGCAGGGCCCTCACACCTTGTGTCTCATCTGTAAGTACTTTTAATGTGTAATGTCTGTACGTTTACCCTCCAAATTGTAAAGTGCTGCGGAATATGTTGGCGCTATAGAAATAAAGATTATTATTAGTATATTTTTGACGCAATATTTTCAATGTCATTTGACTTTCGTCTTTACAAAAATTCAATAAAAATTTGAGGTGGCCGCGTTTATTGAGGTAACAACTATGAGCACTTTTAGTACTTTTTTAATATTCTCAGATGAATTTGAGATACGTGCCAACACCTATTTTTAAGTAGTGCGGGAGGAAGCAATTAATTAATAGCAAGGGAATAGCAACACATTGCAGGCTGGCCCTTGAAAAAAAGTTATTAGTGTAAAGTAGATGTTGAGGAGCAGGACAGAAAAACACAGAAGTGCAATCCATCATCTTGTTAAAACACAAGCCTTGACGGGGTGTTTGATTAGTCTTGTGTCCTCCTGATTTCTTAACATTACTCAAACATCAGCTCTGTGCCCCCTCTGTTTCCCCAATCAATCATGTGGCATCACTAGAACAGATTTGTCTCCAGGGAGGAAAAAGAAAGTTTCTGGAGAGTGAAAAGCGGCAGAGCATATTGGGAAATAGAGTTAAGTGCTGGGTTAAGCGCTGGTACACGGCTTGTTAAAGGGCTTGGTGACAAACATGTAAAGACATCCTGGCTGCCGGAGGAATACATCTTCAGGGACGAGTCTACGAGTCTCCCTAGGAATATACTAACCCTATAGGTTCTTACAGTGTTACATAGGCAACATCCATCCATAAAGAAAATATAAAAATATATGTTACATAGCAGTAATAGGGCAACTTTATGCTTCCAGGGCGCTCTATGTTCTTCCAATTTTATACAAAAACATACTTGGCATCCCTTATGTCAGGTACTGCATCAATGTCACGTTCCACTGAACACTTTAGCTGGTCACAAGGGGCTACCAATAGCCCGCTGTACATGGCTCTAACTGGTGCACCAGTATTAATTCAGGTATGTCCTCATGTGACACCTTCTACCAGTTATTCTGAATTATCCTTGTCTCTTGGATGAAAACCACTAATGGTAACCATTAAAGAGGACATGTAGCTGTTCCTGTCTGTTTTGGGAAATTATTTTTTTTCTCTGAGCAATAGGCCAGCCCCAGAGGACAAAGACATGGCCGAACTTACGCAGCTCACCCCTATTCATGTCTATTGGACATATATCCAAGCATACCTGCTCTACTATACTTGGAACAACCATAGAAATGAATGGGGAGAACTGTGCAGATGTGGCCATCTGCCCATTCTCTGAAGCCGGTACCCAGTGAGCTATAAGAGGATTTTATGAGATGGAAAAAACCCTTAAACAGGACCTGTGTGTATTTTAGTAAATCCTTGTGTTTCCTGTGAAATAACAATCCTGGAGCATCTTCTCTTATAACTCTGTGTTGGGCTGTTCCTCTGTTATTCATTTTAGAAATATATTCCTGAATCTGTCAGCTGGGCGTGAAAAGTTGGGGGAGTGTCCCTCACAGTCTGAATTTGTCCAATCAGTGCTGACAGTCAGTGGATGCTAGGACACCCCCTCCCCCTCCCATTCATTTCTATAGTTGTTCCAAGTATAGTAGAGCAGGTATGCCGGGTATACATCCAATAGACATGAATAGGCGTGAGCAGCGCAAGTTCGGCCATGTCTTTGTCCTCTGGGGCTGGCCTATAGCAAGCTATAAACTGGTCCCAGAGAGGATTTTATGATGGGGAAACACCTTTAAGACCCCCATAGAGTTTGTCACCCAGCTATCATGAAGCTTAAGATCACACATGATATATCAGTTACACATTTTTGGTTCTGCATCTATTGATAAGGTTTACACAGGACTGCTGACAAAAATCTGTGGGAGGATGTAGCAATGATGTTACACTAGTTTTTTGTTGGGAAAGAAGTCACAGATTTTGCCACAAGGCTGTTTTGCACAATTGGCAACATATTTGTGCTGCTTTTAACACTTTTTTTTTTTATCATAGCAAAGAGAGTAGTGACCTCCATAGACAAATTTAATATAACTAACATCTATAATTGGTGTAAATTGTAGCGGTAATCTCTACCAGATTGTTGTGCACAGTGGTGTACGCCTCTTAATAAATGTGTCACATCTCCCCCATATGACAATATAATAACAATAGGTGCAGTAAGAATTCTAGTGTTAAATCCCTTTTTTAACCAGAAATCTAAGAAACAACCTTAACCAGAAATCTCTGGAATATGGACTTGCACATAATAGTCGCCGAAAAGCTAAATTACTGCTTATAAGTCACAAATAATTCTTTTTTCTAACCTTCTTCCCTGAAACCCTCAGTTCTCCTCTTGCTACCAAGGACAAATGTGGGAGGACAGCTGCAATTTGCTACCTCCATAGCCCAAAATATTGAAATCCTAACTCCAGGGACAGTGAAAACTGCAGGGGTCAGGGCTATTTGTCCTTGCTTACAAAATGCTGTTCTCCTTCAGAGTGAAGCAGGTGATAGCATTTGCTTTGACAGGCCCACAATGGTGGTCTGGCTAATAACATCGTTAATATTTTACCCGGATACGTCCTAGCCGTACCTCCTCATGTATGTCGCTCCCCCGCCATTAGCTGCAGAATACATCTTTATTACAGCTTTTTTTTTGCAAAGCCCTGACAAAACAAGTCACAGATAATACTAAGCCGATGTAATTACCGCTTAGCTCTGGGAATGTTGCTGTTTAACCCTGTGCCTGCCAATCCACAAGTTGCAAACTATTAGCTAAGAAATTAGGACACTGTGAAATATATTACTCTTTATTGTGAAATATACGTCTCGCTATTAAGTGTAATTATGAAAAGCTAATATTACTTGGAGCTGGACGAAAACTGGTGAGCGTCGTCTATGTTACCAAATAGAGCAGGGCATACGTTCTATATTGTAGACCCCACATATTACTCATTAGCAGTGCAGATTGCTTATAACACCCAGTGTACAGAAAGCTGCAATCACAGCAGCCAATGACTGCGTCTTCAAAATATAACCCACAACACGGCAATGTAGGTAAACAGTCTGCAAGCGGGATAGACGGTTCAGCCTTCGGGGCAAATACCTCCACCCAGACTATAGGATGCTGGCTCTCACGCTTGTAGAAGTTAGGCATTGATATGAACTAGAAGTTTTTGAACTACACCGATGTCCTACGCTGATTTTTTTTTAACAATCTGATCATTTTATATTACTTTTGAATTGTTAGGACTGTTATTTTTATGTTGTGATCTTTCTAATAAATATATGTTGAAAGTATTTTTATACATCTACCAAACATATGTGTTAAATTGCTCTATTACATAATTAGGAAGTTTGCTTCATAATAGATCTTCAGGGGTGCAACTAATTAATTGGGCCTCATAACAAAATGAGATGGGTCCCTATCACCCTATAGCAGAAAGATGAAATAACAGCATAAGTAGCAATCATTTAAGGTAGAAATAATAGCATAAACTCATCACTCTCACCCATAGGGCGTGTTCTCACTGCACAGGACAAATATTGGTCGGTTTGCCGGCCGGTATTTGTCCTGTTTTGCGGCCGTCCCCACGGTCGCGGGGGGGACAGCTTTTCTCCACAATGAGCGGAGAAAAGCCCTCCCCCTTCACATTGGCTTGCACAGATTCCGTCTGGAAACCAGACGGAAGAATGTGCTTACACAATGTTTTGCATCCGGACTGCGGGCGGAAAAACCGCCGGACGGAAAACCCGTGCAGTGGGGATTGCTGCACGGGTTTTACATAGAGCCCCATTGTTCTCATTTTAAGCCGGTTTTTCTGGCGGTCTGCAAAACTGCAAACCGTCTGAAAAACCGGCCGAAAACCCGTGCAGTGGGGACATGCCCATAAAGCTCTCCATAGTGATACACTCCCTACATCTCCTCCTTCATCTCTGTCTACTGCCCTACCGGCGCTCTCCGCTCTGCTGCTGATATCAACCTACAGTCCACAATCATCTGAACCTTCCATGCCCGTCTCCAATATTTCACACGTGCTGCACCAGTTTTCTGGAACATCCTGCCACGTACCATGAGGCACAATCCTAACCTTCATCGTTTTAAGAGTGTCCTGAAAATACATCTGCTCAGTCTGGCCTACCAAGATCCCTAATTGCTGACCCCCACCTGCTATCACACATGCCTGTCACTCCCTACACTAGGGCACCCACAGGCAGAGGCGTAATTTGAAGCTCCTGGGCCCTAGTGCAAAAAGTGAAATGAGCCCCCAGCTACCATGTGCCACTTACAATGCTGGTATCTCCTTATGCAACAGATGGGCTTTAAGGGCCCGCTCAGGCTGCAGGGCCCAGTAGCGACTGCTGCCTCTGCACCCCCTATAGCTACATCCCTGCCCACAGACATTTATCTGTATATAGATGTACTGTCAGGGTGACAGGTTCACCCAATTTTTATGTAAGCTACCTCATATTTCTGAAACATGGACCATTATAAACTTAGCACTTCTCACCCTTCGTCCCCCATACAACCTTATAGATTGTAAGCTCTTGCAAGCAGGGCCCTCACGCCTTGTGTCTCACCTGTAAGTAGCTTTCACTGTGTAATGTATGTCTTTTGTCTGTAATTATAGCCTCTACATTGTAAAGTGCTGCAGAATTTGTTGGCGCTATATAAATAAAGATTATTATTATTATTATTATAAAAAACAAAGAAAAAATTAATAAATAAATATATATATATTTATATATAAAACCCCACCGGCCATTTATTAGGTACACCATGCTAGTAACGGTTGGACCCCCTTTTGCCTTCAGAACTGCCTCAATTCTTCGTGGCATAGATTAAACAAGGTGTTGCAACGATGCTCAATTGGTACCAAGGGCCCAAAGAGTGCCAAGAAAATATTCCCACACCATGACACCACCACCACCAGCTGAACCGTTGATACAAGGCAGGATGGAATCCATGCTTTCATGTTGTTGACGCCAAATTCTGACCCTACCATCCGAATGTCGCAGCAGAAATCGAGACTCATCAGACCAGGCAACGTTTTCCATCTTCTAACTGTCCAATTTCGATGAGCTTGGGCAAATTGAGCCTCAGTTTCCTGTTCTTAGCTGAAAGGAGTGGGGACCCGGGTGGCTTCTGCTGTTGTAGCCCATCTGCCTCAGAGTTCGCCGTACTGTGCGTTCAGAGATGCTCTCTGCCTACCTTGGTTGTAACGGGGGCTATTTGAGTCACTGTTGCCTTTCTATCAGCTCTGAACCAGTCTGCCCATTCTCCTTTGGAAACCCCTTTGGGATCAACAAGGCATTTCCGCCCACAGGACTGCCCTCACTGGATTTTTTTTTTTTTCGGGCCATTCTCTGTAAACCCTAGAGATGGTTGTGCGTGAAAATCCCCGTGAGATCAGCAGTTTCTGAATATCAGACCTGCCCTTCTGCCACACAACAACCATGCCACGTTCAAAGTGCACTCAAATCACCTTTCTTCCCATACTGATGCTCGGTTGAACTGCAGGTGAATTGTCTTGACCATGTCTACATGCCTAAATGCACTGAGTTGCCGCCATGTGTGATTGGCTGATTAGAAATTAAGTGTTAACGAGCAGTTGGACAGGTGTACATAATAAAGTGGCCGGTGAGTGTATATATGTATATATATATATATATATATTATATATATATATATATATATATATATATATATAAAATAAAATTTACTTATAGAAATAAAAGTGCCATATATCAGACAACCAGTAACGCCAGAGAGGAAAAGTCACTAACTTATTATTCAGTGCAAAAAGGTACAGTGAGTCGCATGTACTATTGTGGTTGCACAAGTAAAGTGTTGTAAAATGTGGGAAAAAGTTGTGCACTTTACAAAACAAGTGCTGCAGACACATTGGTTATTATTATTTGTTATAGCTAAGCTAGAGCTAGGTGTGGCTTTTCTGGCAGGAGGGGAGGCCATGACAAAACATTTGTCAAATTTGCAAAATTTGGTGAAAAAATGTTGATGCAAAATATGCCAGCTAAGCCTACAAAAACTAGACAAGATGAGCCAAATTTACTAAGTAGCATGAGCCAATGTGATACAATTGGGGCATTTTTAGACTGCCTAGGTTTACTCTTTCTAACTTGTAGACAGAAAAGTAAATGTGCCCCAATGTTCTTCTACCTGAGAGGACCCCTCAAACTATGGCTATAGTTATTGCTATACACAGTCCCATACAGTAGTATCATACGCCCCCCCCTTACCCCTGTGCCCTACCTTTCCTGTGGTGAGGCCCCACACTAAACCCACTCCTGAATAAAACTCAGAAAATGGAAGAAAACTTCATTTTGAAATAATATAGATTTCTTTCTCCAGAAACTGGGTCCCCCATGCACAGGGTTAAACCCGTAGCCAGGGTCCAATGGGAAAACCCCAACATGGGTGGGATCAGGGGAAAGCAAAAAAAATTCTTTTTGAAGGGCCCGGCAAATTTTTTTCGGTGAGGGCTGGTCCCTTATACAGTTTTTTATTTAAAAAGGCCCCCCCGAACACAATGCTTCGACGCTTTTGTTTTGGGGATAATTTTTTTAAGAGGGCTTTCTTGGGGGCAAGCCAACAGCCCGTTTTTAAAAATATTTTGTCGCCCCTTAAGGAAAAAAGGGTTGTTTTAAATTTATTTACACACTTTCGGTGCTAATTGGCATATCCTGTGTCCAGCAAGCTGTGATGTGATGGAGGGGGGAAAAAGCAAGAGGGACTCGTTTTGGGTAATGATTTCCCAAAGTGTTTTTTTATGTCCCGTTGGGAAAGCCAAGACCCGCCGAGTTCCCTTTAAAAGAAATAGTAATTCCCTTAGAGAGGCCCCCCTTGTAAACTGAGGGGAGCAAAAGGAGCAACAGAGGCCCTTTCTTTGCAGTCCTCATCTGGTTTACTTTCCTACATTTCATGGGTGATGGATTGTGATCACAATCCACTATTTCACTCCACTATTTATGCAGACTGACTCCCCAACCCTATCTAAACATACAAATCAGCTTTATGGAAACGCATAGTTGAGCTTTTTAATTGTATTGTCATTAAACCTATTGTGACTTTTCTCTCCTAAATAAGCAAAATATTAACTGCCATTTTATCCAGGGACAAAATTAGGGGGTGCAAGAGTTATAGTCCCACCTGGGCCTTAGTGCAAGTAGGGGGACCCAGAGGATATACTGCTCTTAATTGCACGTGAGAATTGTGGGTCGTTTTGACCATCACTGGCTCCTTGAGACGAAGAATTGGAAGAAATATACTGGCTATGGAGTCAAAATAAAATCTTAAATACAGGCAGTCCCCGGGTTACATACGGGATAGGGACTGTAGGTTTGTACTTAAATTGAAATTGTATGTAAGTCAGAACAGGTACATTTATTAAATTTATTAAACTCTAGAAAAATTTTTTTTTTAGTTTTGGATAGTGCAGGGAACAGTTTTTACATTTGTTTTGCTGCCTGTGCCCTTTTTTAGTAGATTTCACCTAATGTTCTGTATCTCATGTTCAGCTGTGGCATGCTGGCACTTGGTTATCATGGGGCGTGACTCAGTCTTGAATGCCAGCCACGCCCCATAAGTCTCCGTTTGTAACTAGGGGACGTATGTAAGTCGGAACGATGTAAGTCGGGGACTGCCTGTATTTCTTATTACTATTGTTGTTATTATTAGCATTATTATTACTACTTGTATTATTATTGTTAATATTGTTATTGCTATTATTATTACTTCTATTATTATTGTTAATATTATTACTGCTACTATTATTACTTCTATTATTATTGTTAATATTATTATTGCTATTATTATTAATTCTGTTATTATTATTAATATTATTATTGCTACTATTATTATTACTTCTGTTATTATTGTTAATATTATTACTGCTACTATTATTATTACTTCTGTTATTATTGTTAATATTATTATTGCTACTATTATTATTACTTCTATTATTATTGTTGATGCCATCATTATTATTGGTGTAATTTTAATTAATTAATTACTACTACTACTATTATTAATATGGTTAATATTATTTTTAGTATTTTATTACATCTAGGCATCCCAATTATTGACATAATGGTGATGAAACCATAACAGTACAGTATATTTCTTATCACTAATTATTATACATAAGCCATATGTGAAGGAGTCGTAGTGTGGAAAAATAGAAAAGTTGTTGCTGGAGTTGGAAGTTTGGCTTAGCGACTCCGCAGCCCCGCTGACTACATGGAATCGTTGTTAAGCCAACTTAAGTGAAAACAATCTTAAAAATGTATTCAAGGACAGCACTGATCTCCCATACTGTTATTTGAATGGGATCCTGTTTTTTTCCCCCCTTCCCTGTGGAGTTTCTGTCAAAGAGCAGCACCATTCAGACTTTGAAGCCCTGTCATAATCTGATCAAGAGAAATAACTCTCCTGATGGGGAAATGTACTGTCTGTGGAAATAAAATAAAAAAAAACCTAATAATGAATTACGATTAAATTTGCATATTCAGATCAGCATGCTATCTTTGCATATTAAAATTAAAAGCGGCTGCAGACTTTCCCATGGTGCAAGCTGGTGACTGCGTAATGTTCCAACTTCTTCACATGGCATCTATTTGTGGTGACATTATAGCCAGACAATAAGACTGAGAATATCTAACCGCCTTACTTAATGATGGGGTGGAGTAAATGTTAACACACCTGGCCCATTAGTAGTGCAAGTAAGTACTAAGCTCTGAACCACTCCATCATATTGTCAGGCTAATAATCTTTCTATAATCAGTTTGCCATACCTGGTATAGTTATCATGTGTCGATATTCACATAAAACAAATATCACATGCACACTTACCAGCTTGGTTGGTTGTAACAGTAACTGAAACAGCCTGGTCCAGGCTAGGATTCTGTTTGGAGACTCCATTCACGGCCCAAATTTCAAATGTGTAGTTAGTATGAGCTTGAAGGTCAGTGATAGAGACTTTGGTTGTTTTCAAGCCATTCTGCTGGGGACTGTAGTGAACCCCGCTACCACACGGCCGACACCGAGTAAGGTCAGCGCCACACCTCTTACAGACTACATTGAAGGAAACATCATGCCTTCCACCTGTATTTTGGGGGGAAGTCCACTCCAAATTTACTGAGGTCTCATTGACATTGGAAATCAAGTTTTGAGGAGCTGATGGCGGCCCTGTTGAATAAAATAGCAGATGTAAAAATTCTCAGACATAAGAGTGATCATGGAGAACAATGAATGGGAACCATGCAATCTATACACAGATAATAATAAATAATACAACAACAAATGATACTGCTACATAGGGTTAAAACCAAAGAACCTGTCGTTTCTAACACAACTGCACTACTTTCCATTCTTAACACCACAGTATTGGAGAGGGCACCTTTCCAAACGGCTATGTCCACTTTCACGTGGGAAAATGTGCCACATTGAATCAAGATCCTCAGAAAGCAAAAAGTCAGTAATTGGTATGTGGGACGAGGCCCAGGCAGCTTCTGAACACAGGGGCAGC
Organism: Phyllomedusa bahiana; assembly: GCA_025379985.1. NCBI lineage: Eukaryota > Metazoa > Chordata > Amphibia > Anura > Hylidae > Phyllomedusa > Phyllomedusa bahiana. Next base: position 70,777 of record JAODAL010003014.1, read on the forward strand.
CAAGCGGAAAACTAGGCACGCAGATGCTGGCAGGTCTGAAGAGAGAGAGATGGGTCAGAAAGAGCCCCCCCACCCTCGCCTTCCAACATGAATGGAGATGGTCTATGAAGAGGAGGGGGTGACAGTTGAGCAGAACATCAAGGAGGAGACAGGCAAATGAAGAATAAAACCTTGACATTATCCCTGAGAATGAGCAAAAACAGAGGTGCCATTCCTGGCAGGATGATTTCAGGCTCCTTACAAAAATGATATCTTTTTCACCCTTGCATGTTTTTCAATAAAAAGAAACATCCGAGGCTCAAATTTTGCCATCCATATACAATGATCAGAGAATTTTTTTATCAAGTAATATAGATGTTTAGAAAATATTTTAAAATTAAATATTGAAAAAAAAAATGGTAGAAAAACCTGCAGATAAACTCCCAGATGATCTCTCTTCCATAGCCGTTTTCATTACAGACAGATCAATTGAGTCCATGTTCTTTGTAACAATGACCATTTTTGTTATTGCGTCGCACTACATTAGTCATAGAGTCTTTTCAAACATGCAAGTTGGAATTAATCTATTTATAGGTAGAAACCATACAAAATGTTTGGTCTTGGTTAATTAGAACAAATTTCCTAGATCTGTTGCGTTCCAGTTTCCTTCGATTTCTATCCTTATACTAATCAGCAAGTATAACACCATGTCTGAAGAAGGGAGCTAGTCCTCTCGAAAGCTCACCATCAAATATATTCAGTTAGCCTCTAAAAGGTATCGTCTGATTTCTTCACTCTTCTACTACTTTCTATGGCTAACACGGTACAACATTACACTACTAATCAGCAAGATCAGACTGACCTTACCATTTGAAATCCAGTGACCTTGAAGTCTTGCTTTATGGTCTATCAATAAGAATAGCAGAATTGCTGATGATAAATCTACTCTTCCCAAACTTATCTCAATCGTTCAGGTTCTGTTTACTGTCAATTTTAGAGTCGAATTTTGTTTTGGTTGAGCTTGGCAATTTCCTTCTAAGAGCTCTGACACAGTCTTGAAAATTACTGTTTTTTGTTTCTCTGCTAGGCGAGTTTGGACTGGAGAGGGTGTGTGTCGTGGGCTCGGATTAACTAGAAGAAAAGGCAATGTCAAAGAGAAGCCTAGCGCAGTGTTTTTGTGGTATTTCTTTCCCTTGATGGCAATGGTCTGTGATCTGGTATCCAAATTCGCCCTGAGCAAAATAATTACACACTCAAAATATTTTGTGATGAACACGGACTAGAATAAGCTGTTTAGGTTAAGTAGATTGTAACCACTGAAAAGTACAGTAACTTTGTTAAAAGACAGCACCAGTTAATGAACTTCTAGCAAAAGAGGAGCCAATACACTTAGCACTTATCCAGCCAGATATTCAGGATACATAGTGGCAGAGGGCAGAAATCCCTCTAGCCCAGATAGAGTCAATAGTAATGTGCATTAATGGAAATTGTTTACGAGTCTCAGGACAACCTGGGGTGTGTATAAAACACTTTAAATTATCCAAGTAAGATTTACAGGCTGGTAAATGAACATTTAGACATGGGTGATTGGGAAGGATTCATCGCTCAGAGCAGAAGGCAATAAGAAAACTTTCGGTCTTGCTTTCAGGAAGGCAGGAGAGTAGTTGTGGATTGATAAGTAAAAGTAGCAGCCTGTGACAGTTGTAAAAACAAGATCCCAGCTCTCCTTCTTCAGATAATATAACCTGAGATGCAATGTCCCAAGTCTAGGAAGTGATTAATGACCCTAAATTCAAGGCTGTAGAAGCTGTCTGGCTCTTTAAATACAGAAAGAACCAAGGTGGAAGCTGCAGCTTATGTTACATAATGCAACGATGTCAAGCTTAATTACCTGAAAACAAATCTTGTTTTTATCCTCATGATCAATCTTTCTACTATATGCAGGTTCTGGACCAATCCCAGGAGCTAAATGACCAAAGTGCCTAGCAGTTACAATTGGCACCAATTGTTGGCCACCTTCCAAAGATGACAAGCTGATGATTAAATGTGTCTGACTGGCTCCCGACACCTAGATAATATGGACTGTTAAGGATCTGTCGGCTTCCATGAGGTTTTACATAAAAAAAATACTATTTTGTGGGCATCTTATCACATATCAACAAAAAGGACATCTTAAAGGGATTGTCTCACTACAAGGATTGCTTCTTATGTTAAAGATCTTGCAAAAACAAGTAACTTTGCAATATTTGTCCATTATCAGTGTCCTACCTATTCTGAGATATCCCCTCTTGTATGGGCTGCATCAGCTCCTCAGGTCGCTATAGTTACAGACCTGTTTGATCTATCCCGATAGGCTGCTAGCACTGGTTGCTATAGCTACAGACCTGGCATCTACTGCAGCCCCCGAATTCAAAGTGATACCAAGAAAACAAGACTGAGGTGAGATGAATCAATGTAGTGAGACAACCTCTTTAAAGGCATATTCCATTTTATGGATGATGCTATGAAGGTTTTTAAACTTTGGCCCAACAAAACCCATTATGATCTGCCTACCTAAGTATTAGAAAAAAAGGAGCTTATTTCAAAAGATTTCTAAGACACTGTAGAAAGACTTTATTAAAAATTGGTATCTGTTTCAAGGCATTTCAACTTGCCATTAATCCACTGTCCCCAGAGGCTGTCGGAGATCTATAGAGCGCCTGAGTGGAGTATCTAATACAATTGTTGGAGTCTAAACTTTTACAAAGGATATTCCTATTAAACCAACGACACCATAAACTCCCTTAAGGTCAGTAGAGCTCACAATGAAGCAGCTGGTTTTCTTGGCCTAAATTGCACTGTTTTGCTTGAGCTTTTGGGAAGGATGGGAACCTAAGACAGATGTGCCACCAAGCTAATTAATAGAGTTCCTCCATTCAAGTGTTGTACTCTGAGTGATGACAGAAAAGGAACTACTGTGGTGGAATTCTTAAAATAACCCAACTGAGAAATACACAACCTCTGTCCCATATTGGCCTCTTCATGCCAATAGAGGAAATATGGGCAAACCTTTAAAAAGTATGGGCCACATGTATGAAAACTTTCTAGGTCTAAGACTTTCTTTGTTGCCCCTAGCAACCAATCAGAGTTCCTCTTGCATATAGTGCTCTGAAAAATTGAAAAGGGCGCTCTAATTGGTTGCTATGGGCAACAAAGAAAGTCTTACACGTAGACAGTTTTCATACATGTCACCAGGACCAGGACAAGGTATTCTGGTGCCCTAGGCAAATAAGGCACATATAGACCACCAATGGAAAGTTCAGCCCAATCCATGCCTCCTTGCGCCCCCTTCCTGCCTAGAATGAAGTGGCACCCTAAGCGGTCACCTATCTTCTCCAACCCATCGTTCAGGCCATGCATGTCCCCCTATGTTCTCCATGGGATTTATCTCTCCCAAAGGTGAATCACTTATTTCAGCCTATGGTACTACTAGCAAACATAAACTATATATCCAACTTCATTAGTAGGACCTTGCCTATCTTTAAAGTGGTTGTCCATTATTTGACAATAGGGCTGTGCCAGTCAGGAGTGGTTAAAAATATATATTTTTTTAAATGAATTCCCCTCCCATGGCACTCCCGATGACCTTTCACCGGTCACATGACGCTGCAGACTGATAAACATGACGTCAACTGTGGGGAGCATTGGTAGCAGCGGCGGTGCTGGAATGGAAGCAACTTCAGAGGCGTTTTAAGTTGTTTTTTTTCCCCACTATTTTTAACCCCTCTGTCTTTTTTTCAAAGTAATGAACAACCTCCTTTAATATAAAATGCAGGAATACAAAGCTTCAGATTTTACTGCTGACCATCCTTCCATAGGAGCAGCACAATTGTCTCCAAGCTAACCATTGCTCTTGCTAGAATTTTGCTGCAGTGCTCTCCGATTTCGATATGCCAGCACCCCTGGAGAAAATACCAGGCTCTGCAGATTCCCCGATAATTGCTTTTGTGCAGTTCTGTACGTGCTTAGGAGATAGCAAAGAGAGAAATTCAGATGAAGGTTAAAAACCTTGTATGGTGACAGCTTTAACCATTCTCTTGCTGGGGAACGATCCAAATTCTGCACTGCAGATAGTTCCAGCAGTGAAAAAAAAACACATTCAGCGTGAATGAACCCCGCTGAGAGATGTTCACCATGCACAACCCAGTGAAGAAATGCTACGCTTTTATCCTTGACCTTGGGAGCGAGCGAAGGTTGGCCAAGCTTCTCAATCTGCCCTTACATTTCAACAAGCCAGCTCCCGGCGGCAGCGGTGGAATTTACAGGCAGGTTCCACCAGTCATTTCATTAGGGTTCATTACGCGGATAACTGTCAAGATGCATTAGAGGAAGCGACCGAGATTAATAGGGCTGCAATGGCCATTTAAAAACAATATAGTTACTTGAGGAAATAACAGCCCGAGCAGCAAATCTGATTATTTAAAGGAAAAAAAGATATGAATGAAAGGCTGGGGAAGTGTGCTGGTACAAACCCAGAGGGCACGGATTTTATGATGGAGTCATACGCTTCATTTCAGACAAATAATCGCCTGCAAATGATTGTGTACCAGGACGGAGTTTGTTTTCTATGTAGATTAAAAAGGAGCTGTAAAAATGTATCTGGTTCTCTATAAATCCTCAAGAACATTTTTTATGGTATCTTTCTGTTACTGGCTTGGAATCGTGTGTGAACAGGTTCACTGTATCACTCCAACAACTCCGCATTAACAGCCAAGTTTCACTTGACAGGATCATTTTGTCTATTCATTCAATTAGACTAGGTTGAGCTATCAGGTACTGACAGCAGGGAAAATTAGAGATAATACAGCTACTTTTAGCAGTCCATTAAAAACTGGAATGTTTAGCTTGTGAGCAACAAAAATTACAAAGACAAGCTATAAATAGTCGTGACTTGCTTTTTATGCATTTAACATGCTTTTTCAGAACTTATTGCATTGCTGACATTCTAGAGGGCACAGATCAAAAAACTTTAGGGAATTGCTTTGCTGATGCTTTTTTTAAAAATTTAGGATGGCTTCACACAGTGTGTTTTTGGGTGCATTTTTTTGTGCAGAAATGCAATGCAATTTATACAAAAAAAAAAAGAAAAAACGCACCACCAAACGCAGTGTGTGAAAGCACCCTTAGGCTAGGTTCACACAGCTTAAATGCAGGGCGTAATTACGCCCCGCAATTACGCCGTGTGGCCTGGGGCGGGAGCGGGGGTCCGGCACCTCGCCGAGCAGGGAGAGGAGACGTAATCCATAGTTCTTTATGAGAACTGTGGATTACCGTAATGACTGGGACGTATTCCAGCCGTAATTTGCGCACTCCGGCGCGTAATTACGGACTGAAATACGTCCAATTTTAAGCCGTGTGAACATAGCCTTACTGTGGCACAAATTTATTGAATTGGGAGAAACAGATTGAGCCTCATTTATGTAAACTTAGGATATGTCCCCAGGGCACGGCTTTTCGGACGGTTTTTCAGTCGGTTTGCGGTTTTTCAGACCGCCTGAAAAACCGGCCGAAATGAGCACAATTGTGCCTATGGAAAAACCCGTGCAGCAGTCCCCACTGCACGGGTTTTCCGCCCGGCGGTTTTGCGGATGGAAGTTTGTGCTTCTCAATGGGAGGGGGGGAGGGCTGTTCTCCGCTCTTTCCCGCGGAGAAAACCCTTTCCCCCCCGCGGCCAGGGGGACGGGCGCAAAACAGGACAAATACCGACCGGCAAACCGGCCGGTATTTGTCCTGTGCCGTGTAAACGCGCCCTTAGGGTATGTTCACACGGCGTGTTGGATCCGTTTTGGATCTGAAAAACGCCTTCAAAAGCGCTATGTCAATCGCGTCCAAAATGCATCCAACATCCAGGTGCGTGTTTGGATGCATTTTGGCTGCAGCAGACACACATCCTATAGTTTTAAATAGGGCGTCTGCTGTATCAAGTGGATCAAGAATTGACATGTCAATTCTTTGAACAGATCCAAAAGATGCATTAGGAAGATGCATGTAAACACACATCGGCGATCAATCGTATGAACGCTGATGCTTGTTCTACATTGAATGCAATGTAAATCACACTGCACATTGTTAGATGCATGTTTGGGTCCATTTAGATTCTGAAACATGGATCTAAACATGCATCTAAAAACTGATCCCAACACTGAGTCAACACGCCGTGTGAACATACCTTAAGGGCGCTTCCACACGACAGTATGCAAATACTGGCCGGATTCTGATTAAAGAACCCAGCCGGTATTTTGATATAGTTTCCGTGGTTTTGGTGGATGTTTCTGCCTGTAGTTTGCAGATTCTCCGTCCTCCTCAACCACTGACATGCACATCTTCTGCCCAAAAACCAGGCGGAAGAATGAACAAGTTCTAAGTTTTTCGTTACGCCGGCGGTGTAAAAAAACGTCTGGCGGAAAATCCTTGACCCTAAGCAACGCCTATTCCTGGCTGCATTTTACCAATTTCACCAATCATACCTATTACCCCCCTCCAATAAAGACACGAGCCATTGATTGGATATAATTGGCCACAGCAGCCATTTTATTAACAGAACAAATAAATAACAATGACAAATCCCGGATGAGTCAATAAAAAAACTGCCCATTCGCCCTAAAATCCCCCAAAATCCATTTTGGGGGCTGGGTCCTTGGAGCAATGCCAAAAACCGGAACAGAGTCTGGTGGAAAGTCTTCCAACACAGTTTACCCCAGCCGTCACCCCCGGCTTCAAGGGCACCAAAAGCCACCACAGGCGGCTAACTCTCCGTTACCTGCTCCCAAGGACGCTGCCCTGTGGAGCCCCAACCTTCACCAGCCCGGTTCCCCCAAAAACTGGGAGCAAGCAAAGCCTGACTCCCCCATAACTTTTACCGCTTCCAAGGACCCCAACCCGCCCAAGCCACTGTGACAGTTTTTTTGCCACCTTTTGTAAAACAGCTCCTCAAACATCACCACCAAAGACTGTCCAAACCACCGAAAAAAGGGGAGGGAGGGTGGGACCAGTTTTGAATTTTCTAGCCGCGCGTCTGCTCCCGCGCCGCGCGGTCTCGGCTATATATGTTGACTCCTCCCACCGCGTCACCCCTTAGCTCCGCCCCCCTAACCCTGCGCAACGGCCGGCGCGCCGGGTCATGTGGGGCCTCCCACTATGCCTGGGCTCCCGTGTCCGGCCCCGGCCTTTCAGTGTGGACTGCTGCACGGATTTTCTATTTAAATCAATGTAAAAGGTTGACATTCGGTTTATAGATGGTTTTCAAATCCGAAAACCGTCTGTAAATCCGAATTAAAATCCTTGCCGTGGGGTCAATCCCTAAGTGTATGTTCACACGACTGATTTAAATGCTGTTTTTGGTGCTGTTTTGGTGCGGATTCCACCCACGAAAGTGTAAAAAATGGCTACAAATGCTTCCAGTTCATTGATCCCTATGAAAAAGCGTGTCATTAATATGACGTATTTTTTTTTACTTGCTTACTTTCAGCGTTGAAAAATAAGCGACATGTCAATTTTCGAGGTGTTTTCAGCTAATAAAATTCTGATAGGAAACAGAGCCCTTCAAAACAGCGTCCAAAACACCTCACACAAAGTGTGGCGCGTTTTTGGATGTGGACTCGTGCCCAAAGACCGCCCTGGCACAAAATTTGAGCGGCCAAAAAAAAACACATCGAGAACCGCGTCAAACTCGGCTGAAAATTTCAAAATATGAGGCGTTTTTCAGATGAATATTTGAAGCCGACTTGGATGCTGAAAATCAAGTGTCCAAATCAGTCGTGTGAACTTACCCTAACGGTAAGACTGTCTCTGTTGCCCAGAGCAACCAGAATTCAGCCTTCATTTTCCCAGTTTAAAATATGAAAGTTTAGCTCTGATTGGTTGCTAAGGGCAACAAAGACAGCGTTGGTAACAGACAGGTTTGAGAAATGAGGCTCCTTGCTTTATCTCTGGTGATTTGCTGTGCTATTGATCTTTGCTTCTTGTGGACCCGAGAATGTTTTTTTTTTTAAATAATTTAATTAAACGCTTTGTTTTAAGCAATGGAAAACATTGTAATATATTAGCTGTGACCTAAGGGGGAAAAAAAATGATGCTACAAGACTATCTTTGTTGCCAATAGCAACCAAGTTTTGGTAAGAGACGGCCTATAAAAACAGTCTGATAGAGAAATGGTGTCTGTTGCCCATAGCAACCAATCAGAGCTCGGCTTTCATTTGAAAAACTACTCTCGAAAAATAAAAGCTGAGCTCTGATTGGCTGCTATGGGCAACAAAGACAGTTATACTGTTAGAAAGTTTTGGTAGATGAGGCTTAATGGGCCATATTTATCAAAACTGTCTAATAGTAGAACTACTTTTGTTGCCCATAGTAACCAATCGGAGCTCAGCTTTCATTTCACCAGAGCTGAGCGTTGACACTTTTTCTGTGCCGATTCTTAGGGGACCTCACCCCACACATAAGATTAGACACATTTATGAATGTGGTTCGACAGAATGTGCCGCAAAGGCGTCAGACTAATCCATGCCAATTTCATAGTGGCGAGGCTGAGACAAAAATTGCTGCAGATGCTCTATGCGCCACTTTTTGGCGCATAAATATGTCTCACAACGGGACAACTTTATAAAGTGCTGTGAGACACTTTCATACATACTGACAAATGCTACATTAACTTACTGGAAAGTATGACTGCCGAGACAGCACCGCTTTTCATATATGTCACCAATATGTTTCTGGCATTGTAATACAAAGATTATATTAAACATCTATAGCCTCTGTGACCCTGGCTCTTGTTCTCATTCAGACACTTTGGTGCTATACCAGAAGGCACTTAGATAGATATGGACAGTTAAAGGGGTTGTCTCACTACAAGGATTGCTTTTTATGTTAAAGAAACTTGCAAAAAAAAGTCACTTTGCAATATATGTACATTAACAGTCTCCTACCTATTCCTAGATATCCCTCTTGTGTGCTGCATCAGCTCCTGAGGTCGCTATAGCTACCGACCTGTTTGATCTCCCCTGATAGGCTGCTAGCACTGGTTGCTATAGCTACAGACCTAGCTTCTACTGCAGCCTAGTAGGAGCCATTAATTAACGCCCCTGAATTCAAAATCAAACCAAGAAAACAGGACTGAGGTAAGATGAATCAATGTAGTGAGACAACCGCTTTAAGTAACTATAGCCTCTGTGAACTTGGCTCTTGTCCTCATTCAGAAACTTTGGTGCTATACCAGAAGGCACTTAGATATGGACAGTTAAATATGGATTCAATACGTCCATCTGAATGAGGACTTAGGCTGGGGCCATAGGACCAAAACCGTTGGAAAGTCGACCGTTTTTTGTCAAATGCACAACCACGGTTTTTGTCACGATTTGCGCAAAAACTGCTTTTTTTTTTCCCCGTCAGCCCGTACAATTGAAGAAAACGATTGGAAAAAAAAACGACTTGTATAGACTACGGGTCGTTTTTTGTCTTAAAATCTATGGGCATGCAAAACAATTGGATTTTCAGCAGTTTTAGAATCCTAAAATATGATCGGTTTTGGATGCTGTCCTAGACTGCTCAGTGTGGATTGTAGACTATTAGTACAGTTCCGCTATAATGGAATATTTGATGAATTAAAAAAAAACAACAACATATAAAGAGTTCTAAAAATAAGCTATATTGGCTAAGCAGCTGATATGTGATCACAAATGATTGTAGATGACAATGAGCCTCTTTACAGTGAGCCCTGGCTGGGAGGTCAGCAAGGCTGTGGGAAACACCGATCTGAGCTTCTTTTAGTGCAACATAAACCCAGGCTGCACAATGGGTGGCAAGTTCAGAAATGGCCCTGTACTTGTGACAGCTGCTGTCAAGTAACCGCTATACTGTATGGATTGTACAGTACAAAATATATAAGAGGCATATATCACGATGACAAAGACCACTGTGTAGAGAGAGGCTGCATGCAGGGAGACAAGAGGGCGATTTCACTTTTGCTGAATGGCTAATGCATCATGTAACTTACGGGTGCACGGCATGGAGGCAGGGTCGCTGTCGGCTCGAAAATAGCCCCGATCACAGGTGCAGGAGGTAGAGCCTTCTCGAAGTGCAAAGCTGTGGGGAGGACACTTGGAGCATGCTTTATCCGATAAGAGAGCTTTGTAGTAGCCAACTTTGCAAGCTGTGGGAAAAACATCATTGTGAATAAAACATATTATAGCACAAATGTCAATTGCTTACATATTACAGTATAGCAACTGTGAGTATTTTAAACTATTGCAATAAACGCTCATGTGTTGGTGCAGCAAGCAAAATAGTTTCCCCTGCTGTTCAGAAGTGACAGCCATAATTTAAACTGGCTGTAGAAATGGTAGCAACGTAGCAGAGTGGCATTGGTTACTTAGAGGGATGTTCTCACCATGCTGTTTCACAGTCGCAGGCAGCTTCAGCCTCACACTGTCTGGTCAGGATGTGGGTGTTTCCACAGCAGTGATTGGCATATCAGCTGCAGGAGATTTAATCTACTAAAAGCTACAGGACCTCCCAGGAGTGGAAACAAGTTATGGACGGTGACCTACATACACTTGTGTGCTCTCAGAGCAGATAAAATGTCTCTTATCTCCTGACCAGGGCAACATCAAAAGAGCAATGTATTTAGAAAAAGTCTTGATTTACCTGTCCACACATCTTGTAAGCTAATCATAGTAGTAAAAAAAAAACCTTTAAAAGAGTATTCACACTTTGCTGTTTCCCATAGGCTGATATTCGCAGTAAGCTTTAGGCTCCCATTTCCTGTTCAGGCTGTGGGTGGTTATATAGCCCTGACTGACATTTCAGCTCTGACAGTCCTAGCCGAGTCTGTTAAAAGGACGTTATTGATGGAGGAGTATACACAGCAGGGCAGAAGACTTCAAGGTTATAAAAGGTTGAAATTTGTCAGAAAGACACAAACAGGCACCACAGGGAATGAGATCACCATCCTGGCCAGGACTCTAGAGCCTGTTAAAGCAGACAGAGGTAGTCGGTAACCTAGAGAAGCTTGTATACACAAGCAGGAAATAAGAACTACTCTAAAGGGAAGCTAAATCAGAAAAGCAATGTATTTGGCAATAGTCTTTTTTCACCTTTGCCTACAGGTTTAAAGCTTATCAATAAAATGTGAATACCCCTTTAACTCTTTGGGTTAGAAGAATTTAGAAACTACATGGATAAGTGATGCACTTTGGATTTGGGTTGATGTCAAATTTAACCAGAATCTGAGCCATTTAAAAACACCCCGAAAATCAACCCTAACCCTAAACTGGGGGTAGAGAAAGGTTTTTTAATGGGTTTTAATAGATAAAGTTATCGTTCCATAGCGCTCCCAGTCCGACAGCACTCAAAGTGGGACATCGCTTCTGGTCCAACGTCATTACCAGTTATATAGGGTTAACTTTATAACCAGAACTGAAGCGGACCATAAATGACGCCATACTGAATGCCCTGCTAGACCAGGGGTGCAACGGAACGGTAAGTTAGCACCAGAATATGAGTAAAAATTAATTTTCCACAGGTTCGGTCAAACCAGTGTTATTTGTACAAAATTAATCAAGATAAATTATGCTAAATGACCGTCTTAGCTCTGTTCCATCTACTTGTCCTTTCTGCTATTTGCAAACACTTTGCCGTCATAACCGTGTAATACGGCTGGTATCGACAGTCTATTTGCTCTGTGGCAGATCTCTTTCCCAGGCCACGGAGTGAACTTTGCTTAGCGCGCTACATCGGCTTGATGACTTGCTAGGTGTTTGATTAGTTTCACTCGAAAACAGACCCATGGGAGAGATTGATACGAATCACAAACCACAGCTTGGCAGACAGATAGGCTCAGGTCAGGCCCCTATCCCCACATCAAACACGGCCTCATCCCCTGCACACTGAATCCAAACCCAGTGGAAACTGCCTGTCACTCATCCGTCACCGATAAACAAAGACAGCTTGTGTACGGCCAGCCACTGTATGCAAGGAGGCCTCACTTTTCTCCTTTGGACTTGACAACATTTTAAATACGGCTGAATGAACACAGCCAGCCTCTGTGTATTTACCGCTGCATTTCATGTTCAGGAGGAACAAAATGCTCCCAGAGAAATGAATATGCTTCATTTTCTAACATGGCGCTGCTCTGACTGCTCTAGAAAATTCGGGCTTTGTGCTGGTAATGAAAGGTGAACGGTGCGCTCTTCAATTAAACCAATCCACAACCATGACATCATTACGAAATCATGGTATCAGTCCTGCTATTATTATTATTACAATTGCTTTTATTATCTTCCTTTATTATCACTATACTTTACAATAAATGCTCCTTGGTCGGCTCTTCTGAAACGTCAATTTTAAAAAATACTTCTATTCTTCATAGATAACAATTCTGGAACATCACTTTTTAGGACTCTGTGTGGAGTCATTTCTCTCTTATTCATGAATAAATTGACAACTGGTTGTAACCATTTGTGGGTACTGTCACAGTGTAACACTGTGCAATCAGTTTAACCAATAAGGAAAGACAATGACACAAAGAATAATGTATAAGGAAATATATATTCACAACCTTTATTAATTCAATGATAAATATTAAAAACTGATAGAACAAATATAAGGCTAAAAACAATTAAAAAATAATACCCATATCAAACAAGGCATACAAATCACACCATTCCTAAATATAGAAAACTATTTTATGTGTATAATATGTAAATTGTAATATTAATGTAATAATATTAAAGTGTCATATATAAGAAATCAAGTGATTAAATAATATATAGACACATAAGATTGGACACAAAGTAATGCCCCACCTCTCACACACAATACATTACCAAGTGTATATAGGAATGGGGGAAATGCACTGCCAAGGAAATGGGATAGCCTCGACGCGTCCAATCAGAACTGACAGTGTCAGATTGTGCTGGGACACACCCCTTTGGCCAAGGAAAATGGTAACACCCAGTTGCCAAAATATTCATAAATATTTAGGAGGAATAACTGCACAACTTATATAAAAGATGATAAAGTGTTCTATATTTATGGAAGTTGCAAGTATTTACAGGAATAGTCATTTGACGAGTACTTGTGACAAATCCTGACAAGTAAATACATGTTCCCCTTGAAATAACAATTCTGGAGCATCTTCTGTGTTATGCTGTTCCTTCTATTCCTTCTAGAAATGTATTACTGAATCTGTCACATGGGTGTTACTATTTTAGGGTATGTTCCTGCACAGTCTAGTATTGTCCAATCAGTGCTGACAGTCAGTGTGTGCAGAGACACACCCCTTTGAAAACTCGAATGCTAACACCTATCTGACTGATTCAGGAATACATTTCTAGGAGGAATAACAGAGGAAGAGTACAACACAGGGTTATAAGAGAAGATGTTCCAGAATTGTTACTACAAAGTGAACACAAGGATTTACTAGATATTTCAGGCCATATGTCCTCTTCAAAGGGTCTAGCTGGTTTAGAAAACCCATTTTTCTAATACCATATTAGCAGAGGCGTAACTTGAAGCTCCAGGGCCCTAGTGCAAAAAGTGAAATGGGCCCCCCAGCTGCCTTGTGCCACTTACAATGCTGATATATCCCTATGTGGCAGGAGGACTTTTGGGGCTCCTCAGGCTGAAGGGCCCGGTAGCAACTGCTACCTCTGCACCCCCTGTAGCTACGCCTCTGCATTTTAGGAAATACTAAGTTTATATAGGGGGGAATGGCATTCAGCACCATTACGTAGAGCAAAGAATGACTTCAAAGATCATCTCTCTTTCTGGAGGACCTGACATGTCCATTCATGTTACAGATAGCCAATTGTTTTCAATTGGAACTGTGTAATTCTACATTTTTCCTATGATGGTGCTACCGTTTAGGGCACCAGTAGTGGGGCACCTTGTGATCAACTTACTGCTAAAGGAACCATGTAAAAAGAATGGATTGTCTAAAACTGATTACCCCTCAAAAGAGTATTTCTCCATAAAAAATGTAGATATAAGTCACTATAAATCTATTACTTTTATCCATCTGGGGAAGATAGAGTAGGGTATGTTTACTCTTCAAATCCACTTCAAATACTCATCTGAAAAACACCTGGTTTCCAACGAGCACTTGCATTTTTTTAGACGAGTATTTACAGACATTCAAATTTTGTGCTGGAGTGGTTTTTTGGTGTGGAGACGCCACGAGTATGCGCCGTACTTTGAGGCATTTTCCGCAGAATTGTTTCTTATGGGGATTTGACATAGCACTTAATTTGACTTAAGTAGAATACTCTCTTAATTACTCACTGCGAATACAGTCAAATCTGCGTCGTGTAAACGATGCCACGGATTTTACACTGGAATCAACGGGAGGCGCACGCCTAACATTTATAAGGCTTATTATGGGGCACATAATACGCCCTAAAATAAGCGTGGCTAAAACATAATTTGAACGAGTCCTAAACAGTAAAAAAGTAGTAATAGCTCCATTACAGCTGCCACCAAAATTGTCCCCACATAGGTGATTTGTATTCTGATGCTTCCATTGCCTGTATCTCCTTTGTCAAAGCTTACCATGGGATTCGAAATGTGTAAATTCAGGGGTAAAAGTTATTCCCTATCTACATACATTTAATAAAATTAATGGTGGATGCAACCTGCTTGCCAGGGACACTCATTAAGTGTGTATGTGACGCTATTGTGTGCCTCATTGTGTCTTGTTAATACATTCTCACACCAAATCCCTATTCTCCGTGCCACAAATTAAAGTCTTTGGTGCGTGCTTAATTCTCTGTCCTCTGTTTTGTCCGTATGCTTTTCTGCTAAGGATTTGCTGGGTAAGATTGTGGGGGGAATGAGGAGGAGGAAAAGGGTTATTGCCAGAGCTTTAGGTCCATCCTCTTTGTCCCCAGCTTAGTTCACATGTTCAATACAAGCCACAAATTCAATATCTTTGGCATGGCTTTGATGCGTTTTCTTCTCCTCTTTTTCATTAGTCAACAAAAGCAGATTCACAACCCAGATGACACAGAAACACCACCGGGTTAAGGTTTAGGATCAAGACTGGTGAGAAAAAGAATCTTGAAGACAACAGAAGGATTCTGGAATACACAGGCCTGTCCTAATAGATCAGTCTAATCAGGATGCACACACATCTCCACCCACAGAAAGTGACCCTTTAATCCCCTGGACCTATGGTCCCAGACTCACTCCATGTATCCATAATTCATCCATCCATCCCTTCTATCATATACCACCAAAGCTGGCCCAATAACGCTAAGGTCAGTGATAACTCCACTGCAACAAAAACACCATTTTTTGTGTAATGTGCAAATTTACAGCTCTATAATTTGAAATATAGGGATAATTTTATAAATTTCCATGAAGCAACATGTTGTAATGGAAGATAATAGTAATCTTTAACAAACACTTACAGAGGACCTGTGAAATCTCCTGACTTGTCTGTTTTAGTAAATCCTTATGTTCTCCAAGATATAACAATTCTGAAGCATCTTCTCTTAGGGGCCATTGACACGGCACAGTGCAAATACCGGTCGGAAATCCCGACCGGTACTTGCACTGTTTTTGGGCCGTGCACACGGCCGCCGGGGGACGACTTTTCTCCTTAGTTTGCGGAGAAAAACCCTCCCCCTCACATTGAGCTGTTCATATTCCGCCCGAAAACCGGACGGAAGAATGAACATGTTTAAAGTTTGTCAGAACTCCAGCAATCTAAAAAACCGCCCAGGTTTTCCATAGCTGTCCATATTAGAAATTGTCACCCGGTTTACAGACGGTTTTCAAAATCAAAAACCGTCTGAAAAAGCAAGTGGAAGCTGTGCCGTGGGGACAAGCAATTATAACTCTGTGTTGTGTGGTTCCTTTGTTATCTCTTCTAGAAATATAGTACTGAATCTGTCAGCTGGGTGTTACCCTTTCAGTATTCAGAGGGTTGTGTTACTGCATACATGACTCTGTCAGCACTGATTGGACAATGTCGGACTAGGTAGGGACACATCCCTAATTGGTTACACCTAGCTGACAGATTGGTAATGAATTTCTGGGAGGAAAAATAGGGGAACCACACAACACAGAGATCTAAGTAAAGATGTTCCATAAATGTTACTTTATGAGGAAAACTAGCAATTGCTTAAACAGACATGTCAGGAGATGTCACAGGTCGTCTCAAAGGCCTGGTTCAAATTTGCATCAGAGGTTCCTTACAACTAATACCAACATTGCCTGACAAACCCCATTGACTACAGTGTAGTTCATCAGGTTTCCGTCCTGGTGATTGTCATTTTGATGGAAACTGCAAAGGAGTCTCCGAATGGTGTGAACCAGACCTAAGACTTTTAGGGCTACATGTATGAACCTGCTTAGGTCTAAACCTCACTTTTTTTCCCCATAGGTTACTATGGGCAAAAGAGTGAATTTTAGACCTAAACAGTTTTCATACATGTGGTCCTTAATCTACAATTTTCAGCAAGTCTTGCAACACATGACCGAGAGAGAGTCCTATCAACCCTCTAACTTGTTGTCTTGTTTACAACCCATATACGTCTTCTATCCAATAAGATACGTGGAACTGGTGCATTGCAAACCAGAATATGTTTCCATCATTTTAATGTAACGTATATATTAGGGATAAAGGAAATATGGCGACTTCTGTAGTGGTTGTCAAGCACCAGCTGCAGCACAGGAGCCATACATTATGCACATTTTGATTTATACAAATTATATACATGTATTCACAAGCCAAAATGTATATTTTACCCAGCTGGAAAAGGAGTCAAGTCATTGGGTTGTGACTATATTTTACCAAACCAACAGAATTACGGAATACTTCAGACACAGACAGGCTGTCACCATGACCAAGAAAATGAAAATGACAAACCGAATAACTCCTTTAAGAATACAATCTGATTTCTCTTTTCTTGTATAAAGCTTGAAAGACTCAGTAAGAGGGTGCCCTGTCTGCAGAAAGCAGAATCTAAGAGAGTGCCAGTCACCTGGCTGCCCATGCTCCCAGCTAATTAATTGGTTAACTGCTGAGTGACAACTGCTAATCCTGTTATTTAAAGCCCTTTCTTCAATGCACTCACCCCTGTGGAGAGGAACAGCTTTTTGCCCTGTCTTCTCTGTAAATAGTCTGCATTTATCTTTTAATTTTCCCATAACCCAAGATCTGACAGGTGTATTACGTGATATAAATAGTAGGAAGACAAACATACCTAGGCAATGGCTGCACATTATGTAACATACAAAGCTTGTCAAGACAGGGCTCTTCCTCTGATGCTAGGATTGTAATTCTTTACCTATTGTAATATTGTATTAACCTGAATGGAATTAGGAATTAATTAATAATAGCATAACCCTGTAAATAGAAAGCCTTCTCTGCATTCTCTGTCTCAGTTTATCTGTATTTACAGCTTCCGCATGCCTTGTCCCAGCTTTCCCAGATTCCTAAACAGCAAACATGGCAAGCCAAAATAAGTCGAAATTTTATTTTTGGTGAATTTGACTAAATGTCTAACCTATTTACTGCACAATTTGTTCCATTAGGGCAGGGGTGCACAATATGCGGCCCCAATGCCCCTTAATGCGGCCCCAGCAATCAGGACACAAACATGCTTTGTCTCTGTCCTTATATTTCAGCAAGGAATATTCATCTTTTGACAGCTGCATGTATTGTTGGGACTGTGATGAGCACTATTATGGTGGGCACTGTATGGCTGGCACTGTTATGGTGGGCACTGTATTGCTGGCGCTGGTATTGTGAGCACTCTATGGTTGGCACTGTTATGGTGTGCATTGTTGTGGTAAGCACTGTATGGTGGGTACCGTATGGCTGGCACTGTTATGGTGGGCACTGTATAGCTGGCAGCATTATGGTGAACACTGTATATCTGGCACGGTTATGGTGGGTACTGTATGACTGGCCCTGTTATGGTAGGCACTGTATTGCTAGCACTGTATGGTTGGCACTGTTGTGGTGGGCATTATTGTGGTAAGCACTGTTATGGTGGACACTGTATATCTAGCATGGTTATGGTGGGCACTGTTATGGTGGGCACCATATGGCTGGCACTGTTATGGTGTGAACTGTATGGCTGGCACTGTTATGGTGGACACTGTATATCTGGCACTGTTATGGTGGACACTGTATATCTGGCATCGTTATGGTGGACACTGTATATCTGGCACTGTTATGGTGGACACTGTATATCTGGCACTGTTATGGTGGACACTGTATATCTAGCATGGTTATGGTGGGCACTGTATGGCTGGCACTGTTATGTTGGGCACCATATGGCTGGCACTGTTATGGTGCCCACTGTATGGCTGGCACTGTTATGGTGGACACTATATCTGGCACTGTTATGGTGGGCACGGTATGCCTTTCACTGTAATGATGAACAATGTATATCTGGCACTGTTATGGTGGACACTGTATATCTGGCACCGTTATGGTGGACACTGTAAGCCTTGCACTGTAATGATGGACACTGTATATCTCCACTGTTATGCTGGGCACTATATGACTTGCACTGATATGCTGGACACGTTATATCTCGCATGGTTATGGTGGGCAAGGTATGACTGGCACTATAGGGCTATATATGTTATTTTAAGCAACCTAAATGAGCAATCCAGTAAAAAACGTTTTGAATGATTTCTGGATTTCTTCCTCAGAGGAGTATTTATTTTTGACATAATCATGGCAAACCCACCAGCTAAACTATAAAAATGTCTGTCAGCCACAATCCATGCACCGTTATTTTCAATGGGAATCCAAAGACTGATTTTCTCGGTGTTTGAAAAAAAATGTAATTATCATGTCATTTATTGACATGGTTTTGCATGGATTTCTTGCAGATTTTACATGGGATAAAACTGAAGTAAAACCCGAAGCATACTAAATGAATCTAAGGAATCCTAAAGAGGACATATGTGGGAACCTTTTTATAGATTATGCTTTGGGGTTGTAGAGCTTTAATTTATGTCTTTGGCTATAGTCACATGATATACTTTTCCTCCCAAACAATATACTATGTAATACACGACAGAAAGTCGATAGGCATCCACTGGGCACATGGCGCACTTTTTCACTAATCTTAACGTTAAACAAATACACACTATGTCAAAAACTGAAGTGGAAGCAACTTTTTGATGCATAAATGGAGCTTTAATGTGCCTAATTTTACAATAAAGAGTGAATGGGCACTGCAAAGAAGCTCACCAATTATGCGTCTATTTTGTTGTCTGACATAATTAGTGCTTTCTTTATCACGTATGAATTATTGGGTGTAAAAGTCTTCCTTTTTTAACTGTATTTTGGTACATTTTGAGGACTGCGCCATTTACTGTCATATGTAGGGCTCTACTATATTTGTAAATTTTATGAACAGGTAAACAAGCCAAAAATGCATGAAAAAATGCAGAAAAAGGTTGTATAAAAATGCATAAAAAGTGCATACACTATGCTTATTTTTCCCTTGAAATACATCCGCATTTTAAGCATCTTTTTTACACCTTGTGAATACAGCCTAAACACTGCAAAGATGATAAGAACTTGCAATGCAGCTAAAGCTCAGAACCCATCCAAACAAACTGAACAGCCATCACTTAGCAAGCTGTTCAGGAGATGCAACAGAGCTGGAGGAATCAGCTGTTGTGAGCAAAGGGTTGGCAGAACAAAAGTTTTCCAGTTCTACAGCTGGGGGAAAAAATTATCTCTCCAGGTTCGGCACCACTGAATTTTCCATCCATAAATCGGAGTGTGATGAACCAAGTCCCTATTGCGCTGTAATTATGGACTTGTTATCTACTGAAGCCAATAGTTGTAAATATAGAATCTACTAAGCTTTGCAGACATAATATCAGTGTCGGACTGGGGTACTGGAGACCAGAGTGGAATGGATTATTGGAGCCCACCAGTGGAGTTGATTTTTGGAGCCATCAGTAAAATGGATTCTTGGGGCCCATCAGTAAAATGGATTCTTGGGGCCCACCAGTGAAATGGATTCTTGGGGCCCACCAGTGAAATGGATTCTTGGGGCCCATCAATGGAGTTAATTCTCGGAGCCCAACAGTGAAAAGGATTCTTGGAGCCCATCAATGGAGTTAATTCTTGGAGCCCAACAGTGAAAAGGATTCTTGGAGCCCATCAATGGAGTTAATTCTTGGAGCCCAACAGTGAAAAGGATTCTTGGGGCCCATCAATATAGTTGATTCTTGGGGCTCACCAGTAGAGTTGATTCTTGGAGCCCACCAGTGGAACAGATTCTCAGGGCCCACCATAGAGTTGATTCTTGCGGCCCCCCCAGTGGAATGGATTCTTGGGTTCCATTCTACAGCTACTATACATGACTGCACATACTGCATATGACTCTTGCTTTCTGTCTCTGCCTTTCTCCCTGAAAAGCAACCCTAAGTCTGTTATTCTCAGGGGCCTGTCATAGCCAGGGGCCAAGGGGGTTTCCCCAGTACCCCTGTGGGCCAGTCCATGCCAGCATAGCATATATGATGGAAGTTGAATGAAATCTGTGTAAGTCTGGCTTTATACAGTGTTTTTAGCACATATTTTTAGCAATATTTGTAAACCAAAACCATGACTGGGTCCAAAACACAGAAGAGGTACAAGCCTTTTCATTCCTTTTCTCTGTGCAGTCTCCACTTCTGGTTTTGTCTAACAAATACTGATTTAAAATACGCATAAAAACCACCATGTGAGCCTAAATGTTCTCCTCTATGATCTCGCTTTGCGTGTAGGATGTTCAACCCAAATCTGATATATTTTCCCTAGCCTTTCCCAGCCTATCAATGAAAGAAATTAAATGGGGGCAGACACTTTTGTTATAAGCATTGTGCATATTATTTAGGAGAAGCAGTAAACGTTCCCTGAGGCCCACCTTGGTGTTTTGTGAACATATTATTAGCGCTGACCTCTTTCTCCTTTCCACTCGCTGCTATTTTTGTATTTGCATTACTCTATACATAGAGAGTCATGGAAGCCATGATGGATTGTAACATTTCCTGCCCACCAAAGGCAACGACTGGCCCAAATGGGTGGTCTCCCACAAAAAGAAAAGACAAAGAAATTCAGGACATCTTCAAGGGGTTGTGACTCCTGCTGACATATTTATGGAGGCCAAGAAATACCTCCACCATTTGTTCTACCAAACCACTTACTCTGGCAATTGTAACTTCTTCACGACTCTTCTGTCCTTTCTGTAAGGGACACGTTGAAATGTTTGCAACCTGATTCATTGATATTGAACTCCAAATGTGACTATTCTCTAAAAGCGAGACCTCCCCTCCATTAACGTGCTATTGGATATGTTCAGTACATGCCTCAGAGTCCAAGATATAACATACTTAGCATAAAGAGGATGAGCATTTGTGACTAAATAAAACCCAACAATGAAATATGCTTTGATATTATGATTACAGACACGCTATAAGTTTGAAAGCATGAGCTGAAGCAATTACTATGGAAAATAAGCCTTCACCGGGAGTTGATGACTATGGAATTGAGCCTACATACTGCTGAGAAGCTATGTGTGTATATAGCGTATGTAATTACAAACCGAATGGCTTCAGAGCAAGGCAAATTAATACCTACCCTTAGTAACCCTGCCTCCATTCAATATAGGGGGAGATTCTAATAGGAAATGTGTCTATCATGACCTGTAGGGCTTTCAATGAAAATAGCTCATTTCGCATACACAGATTAGAAATATGCAGATGACCTTTGGAAATAATTGAGGCTTTTCTCATAAGAAACATATCATTCCTCTGATTGACTTCCGTTCTACCGTCATGTTTATGCATTAGAGCCTACAATTACTTCCAGACCCACCAGATGACCAAATTCATCAGGTAGACATTGATGTGGCTCAATATTTCCTGCTTACATTTCACCACTTACAATGGCCGGGAGCAGCTGTTCTGAGAATTTAAAATTTCTTATATTTGTTATCAGAAGGATCTAAGGACCAAAATTCAGCTTTCATTATATTCCTAAGAAATAGAGCTGCACTGGAAATATGAACGAGCTGTAATTTATCCAACTCTGCTCAGTATTGATTATACATCTCATCATATTAAGCTATCAGGAGCTCCCTCATCAGTGTGAATTGGCTTTTTCATCAGCACAATAAGCTCAGCTTTGGAAAAAAAAAGACTTGGTTGGGATTTCCTTTTCGTCAAATTGGGCAAAATGCCAGGATAACACACAGGTGAATTCCAGAAATCTTGGAAGCTCATCTCTTATGCGCAAAGGGCTGATTGGAGATGTTATCCCTCCATTGCGGGAGTTATTAATGAGCGCCGTGTGCCCTTAGTGCTGGGCGCTTTATAAATCAACCTTTGCACAGCCAGGCAGATAATGAACCAGTACTTTCTCAGGCATGTTACAAGGGGGCAGGGAACCCTGTGAGGATTTAATGTTGCAATTTCCCCAAGGACATCGAAGAACCAATACCAATCATAGGTGATAGATGCCATATTACACAGTAAGGAGACCAGAAGTCATCCTAGATGTAGCTACACATCAGACTGTTTATAAGTCTTTGCTGTAACTTCATTGTGATTTTCTCCTTAAGGGAACAGTATCGCTAGAAATGAATCATAAAATTAAAGACGACATATAGCTGTCCCAATGTTTGTCAGGTTGAAGAATTTTAGTCCTGAAACAATCTTCTAAATATACTGCTACGAATACAGTTTATTCTGTCTCTAAACTCTTCCATTTTCAGCTGGAGTATGAGTGGAAGGTGGGGCTTAGCCAAGGGGGTGGAGCTTACATTTTTTGTCCCACTGCAAATGGGGGTGAGGCTCCTGCTGCAGCTAGCTGTCTTACAGTTTAGAAAGTGAGGACAGTCAAGGACATGGTTAGTTGGATACATAGACAGGAGTTAATTATATATTTCTCAGTTTTGATTGTCATATAAGACAGAGTAGGACCATAAGAAAGTAGGAAGTCAGGGGCGGAATCACTGGGATACTTCTTTGAGTGTGCGCATTTTCTGTGTTTAGTGACGTTGACTTACAGGATAACCAACTATAGGTGGCACTATAGAGATGTTTTCCTTTCTTCAGCTGGAAGGCTATTTTGATTGACTGACTCTTAGCCTTCATTAAAGGGGTTGTCTTACCACAAGGATTGATTTTTATGTTAAAGATCTTGCAAAAACAAGTCACTTTGCAATGTGTGTCCTTTAATCGTGTCCTACCTATTCCTAGATATCCCCTCTTGAATGGGCTATATCAGCTCCTCAGGTCACTATAGCTACAGACCTTTATGATCTCTCCAGATAGGCTGCCAGCGCTGGTCGCTATAGCTACAGACCTGTTTGATCTCTCCAGATAGGCTGCCAGCGCTGGTCGCTAAAGCTATAGACCTGTTGTCCTCAGCAGCTCATCACTGCAGGCCAGTAGAAGCCAGTAAAGCCAGTAAACACTAAATTCAAAAATGAAACCGAGAAAACAGGACTGAGGTAGGATGAATCGATGTAGTGAGACAATCCCTTTAAGCAGTCAGGGCCAGATGCCAGATTACCCTCTGAGTGGACATCTCTAACAAAGCCCAGGCCGCATTTATTGTATGCATAGGCAAAATCTCTCCGACCAATATATAGATCTCAGAAATGACAAGGCAGAACAGTGTGTGTGACAAATGTGACAGACAGGTCTGGTGTTCAGGAGATCTGATGGCAGGATTTCATACACTGCTTGTATTACATCATTTCTTTCAAGCAATATTTATTTCCTGGTTTGTTATTTCAACCTAGCATCTGTTCTCAGTTCACAGTGATGATTAGTACGTTACCACCACGTTCCCATACATCTGAACTGTGCGTCAGGGCTCAAATATTCAAGCACTTGTAACTTCAACACAAACAAGACAGTCATGTTAGCGCCGAACCTCACTCCTACTTCCTTCCGAGCAAATAAATATATGGCTGTTATCCAGGGTGACAACTACATGTGTATCCTTGTCTTTGTGCCCATATTTTGACTGCTTTACCTGCATAGTACATCATAGGACTTCCTTTTTAAGCTAATGTGTTTCTGTTGTCTAGGATGTGTCCATCTAGTAAAACAACTCAAGGTGTCAACAGTAAAATACATCATGTATTGTACTGAAGTCCTTCTAATTACCTCCAACTGTGCGGGGTGGACAGCAGGGAAATGAGGGTGTGAAAACTTTGTGGTTCTAATTAAAAACCCTTCTGAAGCACTGCAAATGCAAATCATAGCTTTCTTTACTGCATCTAGATGATAACCAAGTATACAGATGTATACAAGAAGGCACACTTGTAAACTAACATGACTTATATGCAGCCAATGCTCGAAACTGCTCCCAACACAGTCAGCCTACTTGTACTATGAAGAAATGTCATGGTGGATCCACAATTACTTATTGAATTTTAAAGAGTGCACTACTACTCTAAATCATAGGCCTCCTATGAAACATAATAATGCATTAAGATATATGAGATAGACACAAATATAGTTAGTTAGATATAGATAGATAGATAGATAGATAGATAGATAGATAGATAGATAGGTAAATAATGGATAGATAGATAAATAATGGATAGATAGATAGATAGATAGATAGATAGATAGATAGATAGAAAGATAGAAAATAGATAGATATATAGATATAAAGATAGATAAATAATTGATAGATAGATATATAGATAGATAGATAGATAGATATGAGATAGATATGATAGTTAGATAGATAGATAGATAGATAGATAGATAGATAAATAGATATGGGATAGATAGATAGATAGATAGATAGGAGATAGATAGATATGAGATGGATGAGATAGATAGATAGATAAATAATGGATAGATAGATATAGATAGATATGAGATAGATGATAGATATGAGAGATAGATAGATAGATATGAGATATATGATAGATATGAGATAGATATGAGATAGATGATAGAAATAATATATACAGATATGAGATAGAATGATATAAGACAGATATGAGACAGGCAAATAGATAGATAGATAGATAGATAGATAGATAGATAGATAGATAGATAGATAGATAGATAGATATATAGATAGATATGAGATAGATGATAGATATGAGATAGATAGATAGATAGATAGATAGATAGATAGATAGATAGACAATGGAGGGATCAATAGATAAGATAGATATGAGATATACAGATTTGAGATACAAAGATATGAGATACACAAATATGAGACAGGCAGACAGATTGTTTGGACTTGCATGTATGTAACCCCCCTTGAATTACAGCGTCCTGGAATAAATAAATGCTCTTGAATATAAATAATAATAATAATAATAATAAATGTGAGATAGATAATCGGTATGTAGCATGGTATAATATTGTAGCTATTTATAAATATATGTGTTAGGGCTTGTTCACACGACGTTTTGGATCTGTTTTGGATGCGTTTTACGGATCCGTTTTTAACCTGCGAAAACTGGATGTAAACTGCATCCAAAAAGCGGATCCTGAAAACGCAACAGCTGATCCTTTTTTGGATGCTAATTGGATGCGTTTTGCATGCGTTTTACGGATCCGTTTTTTGGATCCGTTTTTTCAATGCTTTATTTAAATCAACCTATCAAACTGCAATTTAAATATAATATAACCTATCAATGACCAAGAAAAAAACTTTTTTTTACCTAGTGTCAGTCAGCTGTACATACACCTATGATTTTAGAACCCGCCCTCCCCCTATTTTTTTTTTTTTTTAAATCAACCAATAGTTTTCAAACCCAACCCCATGTAAATTAATTAATAACAATTATGTATAAACTAAATAATTTCTAAACTAAATATTTATAAATTAAATATATATTTAGTATACATATATATATATATTATATATATATATATATATTATATATATATATTTATGTACATATATGTAAATGTACATTTATATACTATTATACACATTTATAATATCATATACATTTAAACTTTTGTTATAGAATTTATATATAATATATATATATATTATTTATATATACTATTATTATACATTTATATTATATTTATATTTACATACATTTATAAACTAAATATAAGCCAAACATAATATTAAAATTTTATATTTAATTTAAATCCAATGCGTTTTACGGATGCGTTTTTGGCATCGAAAACGGATCTAAAATGCACCCAAATGTATGCTGCGCTTTTGCATCCGCTTTTGGGATGCCAAAAGCGCACTCCATTATTTCCTATGGGGATTTCTCTTGCGTAAAACGCAAGAAGAATTGACCTGTCAATTCTTAAAACGGATCCGAAAAAAACGCATTGCGAAAAGCGCATCGGCAATCACTCGTGTGAAACAGCGATGCGCTTTTGCCATTGAAAGCAATGTTAATCACACTGACAATTGTCAGATCCGTTTTACGGATCCGTAAAACGGATCCGTAAAACGGATCACAAAAACGTCGTGTGAACAAGCCCTTACAGTTACAAAAATACTGAAATGATGCTCAGTATAGAAGCAAAACCTGTTTGTTATACAATCTATAAAAATGTTAAAAAGGACGAGTGCCCTCACACGTTCTAAAGTTCCCATGATCCTCCATAACAAGCCGGCAGATATTAATGAATTGTTAGGATTCCCTTGGGGAGCTGCAAGGTGAAAATAGCATTCTTATCAACAAGTAGCAGTTATAGGAAGAATTACACAAATACGGGGAAGGAAGCAGTTTTTTTTCTTTTACTACCACACAAAACAAGTACTTAACAGGCACTATGAGAACAAGTAGGTTCTACAAAACATAGAGGGCTCAGTCCAGCGTCAGAGGTGGCGCAGCCCTGACCCACCCTTCTGAGTGTGTTACACCCTCCACCCAGGATTCAGAGCTCTGAATCACCGGACACTTCATGTATTGTATAGGGATAAACAGGATGACTCCTGACCACAGCCTAGTTATTACCTATGGGACAGGGACAACAAGCATGAAATAAACAGTATTAAACGTATGTAAGTGGGGGCAGGCACGTCCTAGATGGGTTTTACTGCTTTTAGCCTTTACATTCTGGAAAAATAAGACTTTAAGCTTTAGTTTTTCTCCGAAAGCTGGCATTAAACAAACTCACCCTTTAAAAGAGGTTTTATAGGTTAAGGCTGAGGGAAATTGCATCATTTATGGCTAGACAAATGTCTAAATGAAGACCAAATTCTAGATAAAATGTGAAATGGAATCCTTTCCAAGTGGGTTAACAACCCTTTTTCAGCATGGTCCTCAAGTTATTACTACTGTCTACGCCTGGGGTGCTGAGGAAACATGGAGAATTATAAGAATAATGGCATCCTCTTTTCCAAGCACAGACGGATCATCTAGGCTATTTCTTCCAATATCCAATGCCAGAAATCTGCACTGAGGGTGAAGGTGGCACAGTAGAGAAAGGAAAGCGCCAAAAACATAAAGCAGATGGGGGCGATTAAAAAAGAAGCCCAGGAAAACAGAAAGAGTATTGATTCAAGGAAAGCATTGACATGCTAATTTATTTGCAATGGTCCCGCTCTTGTTTTGGTCCGTTGCTGGCACACTCCTAAAAGGAGATGGATTTTCTATAGTAGATGAAGTCCCTTATTTTTTCCGTTTATTTCTTTTAATTTTTTTACTTCCATGCTGCTCAGGCCTCGAGTAAACTGAACGGCAAACACACTCCAAGGAGCCATGGAGGGCACCCATGGGACACAGGAAAATAACTTCTAAAACAGTCACAAAGCAAAATTGCTGAAAGCTGGTAATATAACTCACCCATCCTAACCCCTGAAGAGTAACATGTGTCTCGATTTTTCCCTCTAAAGGAAAATATGTAGAAAAATTAATTATGTTAGCAGCACCACCCGCTCATACAGTTGTGAAGGATAATTTGTTTTCTTTTGGCAGAAGCTTGAATGGTGTCTTAAGGGACATACAGATAAGGGTCAATACCACAGCAAAGTACATTGCTGAAAAGTGACAAGGTGGACCATTCATACATCTGTTAACTTCAGTTCCAATTTATAAATGTATATTGCTTACATTGGTCTAGCTAGATACATGGTTACATTATTTCCCAAAGTGATAGCAATCCTAAGTGTTCTACTGTAGGCCTGAAATCCAAAATTGGAAGTCAAGGTACTTCCACCCTAAAAGGGGTTGTCTGGTTAAGAGAACCTATTTCCATACACTCAATTAGGGAATTCTAAGATAATAGAGGGGATGTTCTGTTCACCTTATTTCTTGGCATGGCAAGTGGTTACAAAGAGCATCTCTTGTTCTGGAGGACCTGTCCTTTTCTGCATTATACAAGAACCCGGTGATATACTTAAAGGGGTTTTGCCACGATGTAATGTTGACGTGGGATCCTCCAAAATGGGTATTTAATCACTTTTCTAAATATATGTGATTACAAAAAGTGAAGCCTCTGAGAGCTACAGCCTTCTTTACATGCCCTTAGTTACTTAAAAGTTAACATTAGACACGACCAGCAGCTGACAGGAGCTGATCTGGCTGCCCTTGCCTTGTCTGCACTTCTTATCTGATGACAAGGAACATGAAGGAGCTGGCAAGGGACTGTGGAGAAAAAGCAGTGAATCAGCACTGTGTCTTTTGTATATAGAATCCACTGGTTGTAATGTAATTATTTCAGGGAACATTGCACACGCTCCCTGCTTTCTGCCTGTGTTCTCAGCCCCCCCTCTCTCTTCCCCTGTGTGGCTTCCTACTTTGTTTATAGTCTCTTCTGAGCAGATTAAGAGGTAAGGAAGTCACTTCTTGGCAAAACTCCCTTAATGTAATATTTAACCTTCCCTGTGGTGGCGCTGTTGGTAAACTGAACACCTTCTGCCAGATTAAAGCTAATCACTAAAGATTCCCCAAGCAAAAGGCAACTTTGAAATTAGTTTCCTGTTAGGGGAGCGTCAAACAAATGAGAATTGTGCAAAGTGAAGTACCTCTTTACAGGGGTGTTCCCACTATAGACTTTGATAGCATATCGATAGGAAATGCCATCAAAGTCTGATAGCTGTAGGTTCCACTCTGGGACTGCACCTATTTTACTATGAGTAAGGACCATTGATCCAAAACGCGTCAGCGTGCACTTTAGCTACTTTTGTTGCGTTTCCCCGCCTACCGGTCGGTGCATATCCATGCTGTTTTTAATATACTTTAATAAATTTTTGATTATTTATTTTAAATATCATCCATCAGGATTGGAAGCTGGTTCCTGCATTGAAAGTTTGTGCTTATTTTGAGAAAGGGCCCACAAAAGTATAATCTCAGAATAGAGATCTGACCACAAAAGTATAATCTCAGAATAGAGATCTGACCGGGCTTTCACACGACTCTCCATTCTGTTCTATTGAAGTTCCGAGTATGCCATCAAAGTCAATGGTGGAAACACCCCTTTAATGATACTTTCATATTATCAATATTTTTGTGTTGTTCTAAATGGGGCTGGTAGGATAAAATAATTTTACTTCTATACATTGCAGATTAGGCTTTATTGAAATCTTAGGGTTCACTGAGATAGAAGCAAGAAGTATAAGCAACAAGGGTTAGCTGTGTCCCATCCCATGTAAATTTCATTGTGCCATAGCTGCATTCTAAGTTCAGCCTCGTTTGATATAGCAGCTATGGCAGTATGAAATTAACCCTCTTTCTACTCAGTTTTCCACCAACAAACTGCTTTTGAAACGAACTGCTAGGACTTCACGCTGCTAGGAAGAAAAAAACTTAGATCGGCTCAGCGCTCCTGTTTGGTGTCCTAATTACTGTTTATCCTGTGGTTCGCCCCTTATTAAAAGCGAGTAAATGCAAACCCCCACAAAACCTCCCTCCTTCCGATGGAAAATCCTCCATACCAATGGCTTCTGCTTTATGAAACTCAATATAAAGAGGGGACACTGCAGGGAGACTATTGTAGATCCCCCCCAAAAAAAATTCTCAGGAGGTGGGTGAGAGAGGTTTTAAAAGAGCAGAGACAAACTTCTGCTTCCAAACACTACCCCCTTCTGAACTTGTGAATGGCGTCTATTTGCATTTAATCACAATCAGGCAGAATCTCAGTAAATAGGAGCTTTAGGTCCCAGTCCTAAAGAAAATATGTTTATGTTCTTTGTGGCCATGTAGGGCAACATGTACAAAGAATCATATACAATAAGTAAATGAAAACCATGCCATGCAATAGAATAATAGTAGACGCTCCACAGACAGCTGACAATCTCCATTGAGTCGGACCGAAGACACAAAAGGAAGAAGATACACATGGAAATGGTTTCCTAGACACTTTCTGGTATGGGAGATGACACTCATGAATATTCACAATATCAACATCTAGTTAGGCAAATTATTGTTTGCAAAGTTGAAGATTTTTCACCTGCTGCTCCACTGAAATTGGTCAAGATTGCCTCTAAGCAATGTCCCTACTACTCATGTATGATACTATAGTCTTAGAAGGGGTAGTTATAGGCTTATAAGTGTAAAAGCAAAAAAGATCCCGATATTACACTACAAGCTGGTACCAATAGAAGCGATAAAATGTTTGCAATTAAAACTAGGTTCACACACATTCAGCAATTTGGAGCCACATCAGATGGGACCGCCAGATACAAGAAACCTGGTATAACACCTTATGCCCCGCAGGATAAAAGGTGGCACAATGAAGGGCCTATAGATGATCCTGCCACCCATATCAAAAAATGCCTAATACAGTCTTTTGACCTTGACAGATGGCAACCGTGCCACCAGACCACTGAACATACAAGAGACAAAAGATACATCCTTATTGAACTAAGGCAAAATTTCATTCAAGTTCACTACCTGTAGGTGTCAAATAGACATCCAGAACCACAAATACGCAGACCAAGTGCTTTCATCACGTCGCTTTCACGTCACTTTTAATGTGCACTTCCTTCTTTGACAATATAACTATCATAGTGTGTCATTACCTTCACTAGAAATCCCTGATAAGATTATTAATTGCTACATGTAATGAAATGTACAAGTTTGCCCCATTGGATGGATATATATATATTTATTTATTTATTCAAATCATAAGCGTAACTTAAAGCTCCTGGGCCCCAGTGCAAAATCCATAAAAGGGCCGCCACCTACCGTGTGCGATTTATAAATCTGGTATCTCTTTAAGCAGTAGAGGAGCCCCTCTGAACCCCTGTAGCTATGCCCCTGACATATTTATATATATATATATATATATATATATATATATATATATAATATATATATATATTATATTATATATATATATACTATATAAGTTTATTTATATATGTATATATATAAAATATATATATATATATAATATATATATATATATAATATATATATATACATACAGAAGTTTGCCCCTATTAGTATGTATGTATATATATATACACACATATATATAAATATTTACTAATATGCATTACATGTAGCGATTAGCATTATTTTAGAATCTAATCTTATGAATAGCTTTAAACCAACTGCAGAAGAAAACTATATCTTTCTAGTCGTTAATTGTAGACAAGAGGGCTTCTATTGGACTACTTGACTCAAGATCAATGTGCTGCTGATGCCCCTAAACCAATAAAGTAACTTTCAAAGGCCTTCAGGTTTAAGATTCTCTAGCCCTGACCCTTGTCCACTGAGAGCCAGCAGGCCTTTGTCAATCTGAAGATCTTAATCAATCTATGGCTGTGACTAGGGACTGACAAGTAGAAGATAGATGAGGGATTGAATGACCCCAGGACCTCTTTCTTGTGTTTGGTCTGCTTGTGTCCTGCCTCCTATGGTCAGTGAAGGAACAACCTGCTAGCAGGGGTCACCACCTCTAGGCTGGTGTATCTCTCTTTTCCTCTCACTGGGACAATTAATTTTCTTCAAATTTACGCCCATAGCTTTCATCTGTATAAGATCTATGACCAAACTGGACATCTCAAGGGACTGAATGAATGCAGATAATTTAATATCAGGCACAGTGCCCTAAAATCATGGAGTGAGTAAGTTAGAAGGGACATGATACAAAGACAGCCAAATGGTATCTGGAATGCCAGATGCTACAACCATCAAACTAAATTTTACCAACAATGCTAAGGCCATAGGCCATATATAATGATATGCATAAAGTAGGAGCGAGTACCAAAAATATATCTATGCACATGTATAATACACATCTGTGAGTCAGAGTACGTGTATTTATCCTATTCCACTTGGCCTACTAATGATCTTCTCTTAATCAGAGGCTTCCAGACATCATCTGACAAAGGGTCTGAAGCATGGATCAATTTAAGACTGGTGCCATAAATGCTTTACAAGAGAACTGAACCCTAAGTAATTTACTTAAGGACCTGTGCTGGGATTATGGCACTCTGGGCCACAAAAGGGTGGCAAGACTTAAAAGCAGTTCATGGTTCTTTCTATTAAATGGCTCACGGGCAACCTGTGGCTCCTTAGAAACCCCTACTTCACTAGCAGGCCAATGTATTTGTCAAAAGAAAGAATTATGCCTTTGTCAAGTATTAGTTTTTTTTATCCTCAGATAACCTAACACCATTCAGTAGACACTATGATGACCGACTAACATGCCACACGCAATGGATCAGGATAACAGTAAGACAATAAATTGTTCTCTTGGGCAACTTAAATCTAAAATAGCAGAAATGAGTCTTTTGTAAGGGTCTAGACACGGGAAAATGCCAATAATTGAACAAAGACAAAGGTTCCTTCAAGTATTCCCCACAAAAAAATCACACACAATGTTTGTACACAAGTGACAACATTTTCTATGCAAAATATTTCTTACATAACGTTACAGCCTAAAAAATTAATAACTCCTGCATTTCTAAAAAAATATTGGTTCTATCCGTTATAAAGGCCTTGCTGAGTCATTTAAATACTGTAAAATATCCCTGTCTATTCCCACAAGATAGTGATGCACAGATTTGAACTCATCCTGCCTACTTAAGCACTTTTTGGATAGGCGAATGGTTAATTCATAGTCATATGTACTCAGCTAGTACTTGAAAATGTCTCCCTGCCTTCTGCCATGCCATGTGTTCATTCTACCTTCCTTGCCAGCCCTTGCCACCTGGACCTCTTGGCCTCGTGAGTACAACCCTTCTGTCAACAGCCTTCCCAGGGGACCTGCTAATTAATGACTTGTTTCTATTCGTCTTATGTCAGATTCAATTACACAATTTAATACCAGATGGAAACATACAGTTGGGTTTCTTACCTTGACACCCTCCATTGCGCTCTTCGTACCCAGCATTACACAGGCAATTCCCAATAGGAACCAGCCACTCTCCATCAGCTCCACAATACATCTTAGGCACTTCTTTCTCTTCTGAGTTATTGACACAGGAACCCCGAACTTCCACCAACGAAGAGGTGTCAGACCCTGTAATGGTGTCAGGGAACTGGGCCAGGTTGCGCACAGTCAATGGACATTTCTTGTAGAACACACGAACTGACACAAGAGCAATACACGCTCCTACATCCTGGAAAGCCAGGTAGAAACCCTCCATGCTAAGTGGACCTACATCTCTGACCTCCGTGTTGAGCTTCATGATTCTGTCTCCAATGTCCACCTGAGTGAAGCTCTCGTCGGCTGCAATTGTGTCAATTTTAACATATTGCGTTTCACGGATATAACGTTCCTTATCGTTATTGGATTCATAATAATACAAATTGAAAGTCTCTTTGCAGGTGCCCATCACTCCGGGCAAACTGTTACAGTCCCTTAGGGTGAACTTAATCTCAACATACACTCTTTGTGCCCCACTTCGTGGGATCCAGTCAGTCCTTAACCAGTTGTTCTGGCTTGATTCCATTACATTGCAGACCTGATAGGTTCTTATAGGAGTGTTCTTCTCATCCATAATGCTAACTTCTTCCCACTGTAAGAAAACGAATGATTAAATTTTTTTTTATCATTAGTAACAGACTAACTACAGGACTCTTTTCTAGCGCCTCCTACTGGACACAAAAAATAAAGTGCTCGTCAATGACAAAATAGAATTAGATTGCTAATATCATAAATGAAGAAAACTATTAACTGTTAAGTTACAAATGTCAAACTCAGTACTAAAAAAACAACCCATGGTCTTTAGGTTAATAATCAATGAACTGTTCCATTGGCCCTGTCTTCTCTATAGCTGAACCATCATCTGTATTGTTGTCTACAATGTATTTTATTCAAGGAAATCCCAGCTTTGGCATCAAATCTTATTTATTTCCTCAGTGAGTACTGAGAAAGAACAAACGCTACCTACAGAGGATTTCTGACTGCCCATGTACTATTAAATTTTTCACAAGCAGTATAAAAATAGCCTGCATACGTATGCGAGGTTTGGAGGAAATTGTCATATCCACAGGGAGACAGGAGAGTGGCAAGTGAAATCAGCATCGCTTAACTATTCCTGTAGCCCTGACAGCCTCAATATTACTGACAATCATATTATGGCAAGCTATAGGTTACTGTCAAGTTTATATCTGGAGGATTTGACAAACAGTCGCCATAAACTAACTGGTGTATAGCATTTTAATGAGCAGCCACACTATGATGATGAGGCCCATAATGCATAACCTACCCATACGGTGCAAGAAAAGTAAACCAATCTAGCAATAAATGTGCCATCGTCAGGGCATGGAATAAAGTGATGGTTTAGTGCATGTCTTCTTCCTGCGACATTACCCCTTCACATTGTCAGGAGATAAATGATGATGTTCCTCAAGGTCAAATGAACAATTATTGGATGGATTGCACCAAACCTTGAAATGTATGTGATTCTGTCTCCCCAATCTATTTCACTAGCTATGGGAAAGGGACAGGCTGTTTCTGAACAAAAGCCCAAAAGGCTCCAAAAATGTGGAACACCTTGTCTACTGCAACAATCACAAAGCAAATATTCGCTGGGTACGATGCCAGCTGCCTGTCAGTCATCCTGGCTCCTCTGCTGCTGACATCTGCTCCAACCATTATATCAACTAGAGATGTGCTCAGACTCCATTGCTACGGCAGGTCAGATATGGGGACTGCCATTTCTTATTGTCCTATAGGCATCTAACCTTGACTTTTGAAAAGGTATCTATTTCACATTTACACCTTGTATATATAATGTATGCACTAATAGGTGGAACAATTCATTTTGGGGTTTCCTATTTTTGAGCAAGAAACATGGTGCAATTTCTAGTAGTAATAATATTGACCAATCTAAATTCATTATACTGAAAATAGAACTCGCAAAGAAGATATTCTCAACCCTGCTAACTATACTGTGTTGCCGGTTGTTGGTAAGTGATCCAATACCATCTCAGTGCTTAGAAAAAAAAAAAAAAAAAAACCTTATTTGTCATAGTGATAGTTAACCTACTAAAATATAAGGTTTCAGGCCCACAAAAGGAAACTGATATGGTAGACTGCAGAGGTAATAGGCCACTCGGAATAATCAGCCTAAAATGAGCCTCTGTGAATCACATAAAGGGTCAATCAACCCAATACCTCGTCTTAATTGTACAGAATCAAGAACTTACCCCTCCTTCTAAAGGACTAGCTATCCAGCCAAGTTCTCCCTGTACAGACCTGGAATCCAAGAGAGTAACTGAAAAGAGAAGAGTGTGGATACTTGTGAGTGACGGGCACAATACCAGAGGATTCACAATAGACTTGGAGCTCCATCTTGGGATACTACATAGAACAGGTTAAGTCTATGAACTCCATGCTGGAATACAATGGATAACAGTAGTCTATGTGCTCCATCTGGAAAGACGGCATAAAACTGCATCTAGCAAACGATGCAATAATTCTTATTTTATATACCATTAAGCACTATTGTTTGAAACATATATGCCCAAATACATAAATCTATGTATATTATCCCTATTTATATCGCCTGCCCAGTCCTCAAGTTACTTAGAACCAATCGCCTGATTAACGAGTACCTTTATTAAAAACATTCTAAAAATTAAATTGCTGGAGGCCATATGGTGGGACCCATGGAATTGATATCTGTCATGTAGAACTGAGAATCATGCAGCTTTAGAATTGTTGTATTAAATTACTGTCAAAGGTTTATATATAATAATATATATATATATATATATATATATATATATATATATATATATAATAAAAATATATCTTATATATATATATATATATATATATATTACTGTATAAGCAAGAACTGCATACACATCATCAGTATATCAGGTTATACATGTATATTTTACATATGCGAGTGTCTGTGTATAATATTATGTGTGAGTAGATATGTATATGTCACATATGAATAGTTCTGTATCTTAAAATATCACCAAATATTGATATTATACAATGACTATATGCATTGTTGATTAACACAATATGCAGAAAACGGGCAGCCTGTGATTAGATAGACAGACAAATAGATAGATAGATAGATAGATAGATAGATAGATAGATAGATAGACAGACGCTGGAGTCCTCTATGCCATCAATACAGTGATGCCACTCATTGCTGATTATTTTCCAGCATTCTTCCAAAATTTAAACCAAATTTCAATATCTATTCAGGATAATATCCCCAGATCCTGCATTCATTCAGCAGCTCTGAAATCTACATTATCTAGATTCTTATAAGGTAGATGAGAGATACAAAGAGAACAATGGGTCTCATTTTATACAAAAAGAGGGAATAAGGGGAAAGAGAAAGGCAGACGTGACCAGAATTCACACTGCCTCCAGTGCAACTTTATGGCTGCCAAGTTTACCATGGGCATAAAGCTCAGCATCTTCCACAAGGCACACAGCATGGTATACCTGCACAATGTGCAGACACATGACTTTAATAAATCATACACACTGCAGATATTCGAGTATAGATAGGACAGGGATGGATGGATGGATAGATAAATATGGGATAGATAGATAAATATGAGAGGTAGGAGATAGATAGATATGAGATGATAGATAGATAGAATAGATAGATAGATAGATAAGATAGATATGAGAAAAGATAGATAAAATAATGGGATAGATAGATAATAATATGAAAAAAGATAGATAGATAAATATGGATAGACAAATTAGATAAGATAATAAACCCAGCACAAAGCTGAAAGACTCTAGATGTAACCCTTTACACATCTATGTACCCTGAGATCCACCTACTAACACAACTATATGTGATTATCAGCTAGATGCCTTTAGATGTACAGAAGCTACATGCCCTCGGACACAGTGCAGGCTCTGCCAATGGCTTTCATTACACATAGCAGGGCTCCGCAATCTCTGATTTCCTGAGGGGGGAGAACAGAGCGCTGTGGCCCCCGCTGGGCGCACTCTCGAGGTTCCCTCGGGTGGCAAGGTGAGCACTCACTGCCCGGGGATCGCAGCACCATACACTGCACCATACACGCTCCTACCAGATGATCTGCTGCTCTACCCTGCATCCTACTACTACGCATCATTCATCCTAATAATCCAGCATTCATCCAGTGAGCAGTATAGACAGCATTCCCCATAATAATCCAGTAATCCAACATACATCATTCATATATATATTTATTATAGCGACCTAGGAAGCCATACAAGCATCATGTAGCCCAGGATTTCACATACACACCATTCAGCCTTATATTCTAGTAATCCATATCATGTCTCTAACCAATCTAGTAATCCATATATACAGCAGTCATGATAGAATTCCATATACATATGAATACATATATATATATATATATATATATATATATACACACACATCAATCATCCTAGAAATCCCTATATACATCATACATCCTACTAATCTATATCTACATCCTAGTAATGTATATTCATCAAACATCCATATACATCATACATCCTACTAATCTATATCACATCTATAAGTTATTCATCCTAGAAATCCCTATATACATCATACATCCTACTAATCTATATCTACATCCTAGTAATGTATATTCATCCTAGAAATCCCTATATACATCATACATCCTACTAATCTATATCTACATCCTAGTAATGTATATTCATCCTAGAAATCCCTATATACATCATACATCCTACTAATCTATATCTACATCCTAGTAATGTATATTCATCCTAGAAATCCCTATATACATCATACATCCTTATACTGCCTGCATCCTAACAATCCAATAATCTATGGTGATATTCCACCTCTCTATCATGCATACAGCTGAGATTCCAAATATGATCCATCCTGATTTTCAGTAACTCATCCTAGGCTGGTAATCTGGTATGTGTCCTATATGATATTCCACAGTTCATATATACATTAGACCTCCTGGATACACAGCACGCCCCGTGGTAATCCACATACAGATGACATAATCCACATATCTACATCTACCAATAATCTAGCGCTGCACATACACAGGTTAGCTCTTATAAAGTGTCATTTGCAGTCCACATCTGCCCCGAACATCCTAGGACTCTAGTAATCCACAAACACAAGTAGTAATCCACTGCCGTGCTGCCTATCTAGTAATCCGCACATCTAGGTGGTGCCCCAGCCATAGAGCTGTCAGGGCCCCTGCAGAGAGCACACGGGACCCAGGAGGGACGATCCACATCACAATCCAACTTCTCCTCCAGCACAGGCAGCAGCATCCCTGGGAAACTTCGTCCTGGCGCCGCGCTCCTCATCCACAGAGAAACTTCCGAGCGAGTTGGATCCCGTAGATCTCTTTAAATCCACTTTGGTCTCTGAGCAGGGTCCCCACCATCCAGAGTCCTGACCCAGGAGCTACAAGCACGGAGGGTCCGCAGTGGTGAGCGCAGGGATCCTTACCTTCACTGGCCGGATAGATCCTAGATCCTGTAACTGCCCAAGAGAGGCCAAAGAGCAGAGAAGACAAGATGCAGTGCGCAGTAATCCCAGCCATGGCCATGGAGCAGTGCACGGAGGTGATGATGATGATGATGCCACTGCCGCCGCCGCCGCCGCCGCTCCGCTCCCGGCACGATCCCAGTGGAATAAACGCTTCAAGTTTTAGTGCGGCTGCAAGACACTGCCAGGGGGGCGGGGCCGAGGCCTGGACTTCACTCAACCTCCCCTCAGCCAATCACAGCGAGGTGGGCGGGGAGAAGAGCCCGCGGAGACCACGCCCCTCCCCATTTACCTGGACTGGCCCGTCATTTCCAGACGGAGCGAGACAGCGAGAGACAGAGACAGGCTAGAAGTGATCGGGAGACGGAGAGAGACCCAGGGGAGACTGGGGGAGATGGAGAGAGGCTAGAACTGATAGGGACACTGGGAGAGACCCAACATAGACTGGGGGATGATGGAGAGAGACTAAAAGTGATTGGGAGACGGAGGGAGACTGGGAGAGATGGGGATAGAGCCGCTGACTGCTCATTAGGAACCAGATCTGTCTATACCTTATCTATCTCATATCTATCTATCTATATATCTATCTCATATCTATCTATCTATCTATCTATCTATCTATCTATCTAATATCTATCTATTCTATCTATCTATCTATCTATCTAATATCTATCTATCCATCTATCTATCTATCTATCTCATATCTATCTATCTACCTATCTAATATCTATCTCATATCTATCTCATATCTATCTATCTCTGTCTATCTCATATCTATCTATCTATCATCTATCTATTTATCTATCTATCTATCTATCTATCTATCTATCTATCTATCTAGCTATCTCATATCTATTTATCTATCTCTATCTATCTCTCTATCTATCTATCTATCTATCTCATATCTATCTATCTCCTATCTATCTATCTATCTAATATCTTTTTATCTATCTATCTATCTATCTATCTATCTATCCCATATTTATCTATCTATCTATCTAATATCTATCTCATATCTATCTATCCATCTATCTATCTCATATCTATCTATCTACCTATCTAATATCTATCTAATATCTATCTCATATCTATCTCATATCTATCTATCTCTGTCTATCTCATATCTATCTATCTATCTATCTAATATCTATCTATCTCATATCTATCTATCTACCGATCTAATATCTATCTCATATCTATCTATCTCTGTCTATCTCAAATCTATCTATCTATCTAACTATCTATCTATCTATCTAACTCTAATATCTATCTCATATCTATCTATCCATCTATCTCTCTTCTCTCTCTATCTATTATCTATCTATCTCCTGTTATCTATCTCATATCTATCTTTCTAAACTATCTATCTATCACCTCTCTATTCATCTATCTATCTATCTATCTATCTCTTTCTATCTATCTCATATCTATCTTTCTATCTATCTCATATCTATCTATCTATCTCATATCTATCTATCTACCTATCTGAATTTCTGTCTTGCTATCTCATATCTGTCTTCTATCTTATACCTATCTACCGTCAATCTATCTATGTATCTATCACCTATTATCTATCTATCCATCTATCTATCTATCTATCTATCTCTGTCTATCTATCTCATATCTATCTATCTCATATCTATCTATCTCTATCATCTACTCTATCTATCTATCATCTATTATCTATCTATCTATCTATCTATCTATTCTATCTAAACTATCTATTTCTATCTCTAACTATCTATCTCAATCTATATATCTCTATCTTTCTATTCATCTATAGCTATTTATCTATCTCTATCTTTCTATCCATATCTATCTATATTTTGACCTATCTATATATCTATCTATCTATCTAATCTGTCTGTCTGTCTGTCTGTCTGTCTGTCTATCTATCTATCTATCTATCTATCTCTATCATCTATCTATCTATCTATCTATCTATCTATCTATCTATCTATCTATCTCATATCTATCTATCTATCTATCTATCTTTTACATCTATCTATCTTTCTATCTATCTATCTATTTCATATCTATCTCATATCTATCTATCTCATATCTATTTATCTATCTCCAATCTATCTATCTATCTATCTATCATCTATCTATCCAATCACAGGCTGCCAGTTTTCTGCATATTGTGTTAAACAACAATGCATATAGTTGTTCTACATGTAATATCTTTATAGCCTTGTTGTCAGTCATTGTATAATATAAATATTTGGCGATATTTTAAGATACAGAACTATAAATATGTGTTATATACATTGTGAGACGCTTCTGCACATATGATGCTCGACTGAGACAGAGTTATGTATTTTGAGGCAACAAAGTATTACTCCTACAAGCAGTTTTTTATATGTAATTTCAATCATTGTGCGACATTTCTATGAAATATTTAATGTGCTAAAACACCGAGACGCACATTTACTGAGACTAGTGTTTCATACAACTATCTACGATAAGATGGATTGATGTGTGTTACAGTCATTAAAAGGCCCACGTCTCCTATAAATTTGGCACGTTTGCCACTCTAAGGGGCTAATTCATCATTTAGGAATTTTTTAACTTTTTTTTCTTGTGTGCATTATTTTCCACATGTAAAAATTGTGACAAATTTACAAAATTGTCGCGCAATGTCAGATAAATTTGATACAATTTAATTTGTCACTTTGCCTTTGGCAAAGAACTCACTGAGCGGGTGATTTATTAACAGTGGTCTATTCTGGACTCTACGTCACCCCCTGACCGGAGTGTAATTGCGCAAAATTTTAGTGACTTGTTAAAAAGTCAACAACTAATAGACCTGGCTGATACCTACACTTCACCTAAACCACACTCACCTTCACCAACAGAATCCAGTATTGATAAACGAGGCAAAAATTTGGAAAAAATGCAAAAAATGCTGCAAATGAAATCACAAATTCCAACCTGGGATAAAAAATAACATCTATTCTTGCTATAAGGAGGTGAATTTTTTAGCCAAAATTTGCGCTGTTCTCTAACTTCCATGACCGCTCCCTGAATACCATGCCCACGTGCTCCCTACTTTTCTGATTGGCTTGTACCCAGATAATGGCATGTGTTTGCCCTGGTTTGGGGCCACATGTATGAACCCACTTTTTTGCCTATAGGTTACTATGGGCAAAA
Organism: Phyllomedusa bahiana; assembly: GCA_025379985.1. Classification (NCBI taxonomy): domain Eukaryota; kingdom Metazoa; phylum Chordata; class Amphibia; order Anura; family Hylidae; genus Phyllomedusa; species Phyllomedusa bahiana. Next base: position 112,784 of record JAODAL010003014.1, read on the forward strand.
GAGTGAGTTTTAGACCTAAACAGGTTCAAACCTGTGGCCCTTGGTGTGTGCCCTGATTTATAACTTTTTAAGGCACAGTTTACATCAAACAAGGCCTCAAGTGATTCATAAATGTGTCCCTTCATCTCAGAAGTGTAGGAAACAGCTTTCTGTGTGATGTTTTCTCATAAAGAGTCAGACATTTTTGTCCATCTGATCCATATCTGGAAATTCTGTGCAGAAGGCATTGTTTGTACCTGACCCCCTGTGTCTAGACATCGGCATGTTAGCTGCCCAGTGCTAGAGGAAGTGTAGAATGTAACAGCAATGTGCTATGCTATTCACACCTGCACTTCCCCAGGTTTAGCTCTGCCCTAGCATGTCACACCAGTGCGCTTATTTCCTCTGTGTCCTCAGTCATTCACCTTGCTCTTCGCACATCCTTCCCTCCCTCATGTAAAGAATTACAGGCATGCACACAGTACAGCAGCCCTGCCCGCCTCGCTCCTTGCCTGCCCTGCAAGCAATCATTTTGCTATTAAAACCTAATCCCCCTTGGATTTAAATCTGCAGCATCTCACTTATTTGAGCCTGTGATGCAGAACTGCATTGCACCATGGAAAATGGAAACCCCCTGCTTTCTGTGACCCCTTTCCTTTACATCTTGCTTCATTCCAAACCTGGGGTTGAATCATATTTAATTGAGGTACAATAAAGTGAAAAGTGAAATAATAAACAGCTAAATATCCTTCTGCTCAGAACTGAAACAAACAAAGCCAATATCAAATGTCCATGACAAGATGTAGACAGGGCCGTCTTAACAGCATTATGGGCCCCTGGGCAGAGCTGTGCACTGGGCCCCCCAACCAGGCCAGCAGCAGCTCCTAATTTATTAAATTGCCGCATGGACAGGCCAGACCACGTAGTAATTTTATAATTGGGAGCTGTGCTGGACGGCCTGTGGGACACTTTGTCTTTAAACTTCTTGTGGTCAGCCGCCACCTGAAATGTCACTGTCCCCCCCCCTTTTGGCCAGCACGCCCCCACCCTTTTGGCCTGTCACTGTCCCCCCCCCCTTTTGGGCCCCATGTCACGCCCCCCCAAATTTGGCCATGTCACGGACATGGCCAAACAGTGGGGGACAGGACAATGAATGGGCATATAGGTGGGGGACAGTGAAACAAAATGCCAGGAAAAGCAGTGGATAAAAAAGGATAGGCTTAGATACCAACGCCAGCGGGGGATAACACAGGGTAGGGTTTGATACCCAGCGCCGCAGGGGGGGATAAAACAATAGGCTTAGATACCGCGCCAAACAGGTGGGGTAACACAGGATAGGCTTTGAAACCCACGCCACAGGTGGGATAAAACGGGTAGGCTTAGATACACAGGCCGTAGGTGGGTAATAAGGTAGGCTTTGTATCAACCTAGAGATAGGATAAACAGGTAGGCTTAGTAACAGGCCAGCAGGTAGGATAACACAGGGGTAGGGTTTTGATATAAAGCTGCGTAGGTAACAAGGATAGGGTAGATACACAGCGCCCGCAGGGAGGAAAACAAGGGTAGGCTTTGAAACCCGCGCCAGAGGTGGGATAACAAGGATAGGTTAGTACACAGCGCCAGAGGTGGGATAATACCGGATAGGCTTAGTACTCAAAGCTACAGATAGGATAACACAGGAAAGGCTTAGTACACAGCCCAGAGGGGAGGATAACCAGGATGGTTTAGAAATCACGCCACAGGAGGGTAACAAGGTTAGGCTTAGTCACAGCGCCCGCAGTAGGATAAAACAGGATGGTTTAGATACTCACGCTAGCAGATTGGATAACACAGGATAGCTTAGATACAAAGGCCAGCAGGTAGGTAACACAGGTAGGCTTAGTTTTCACAGCGCCAGCAGGTTGGATAAAACAGGATAGGGTTAGATCCCCGCCCAGCAGTGGGATAACACAGGATATGCTTGATACACAGCGCCCGCAGGGGGGATAATACCGGATGGTTAAATCAACGTAGCAGATAGGATAACACAGGGTAGGGTCAGATACACACGCCAAAGGGAGGGTAAAACAGGATAGGGTTAGTTAAAAAGCGCCAGCAGGTGGGGTAAAAGGATAGGTTGATACCCAACGGCCGCAGGTGGGATAAAAAACCGGGTAGGCTTAGTTTCACAGCGCCAGCAGGTGGATAACCGGATGGCTTTGATACCCCAACGCCCAGGTGGGATTAAAAACAGGATTGGGTTCCCAACACCCTCGTGTCTCCCCTCCCCCCATCACAGTATTCAACCCCACCCCCTCCATGGTATTTTAAACCCCCCCAGCACAATGTATAAAACCCCCCAAACACTGTATCACCCCCCCCAGCAAATGATTCAGCCCCCCCCAGAACAATGTTTTCAGCCCCCCCCCCCAGAACAATTTATTCAGCCCCCCCCCCAGAACATGTATTCAGCCCCCCCCCAGTACATGTATTCAGCCCCCCAGCACAATGTATTCAGCCCCCCCCAGCACAATGTATCCAGCCCCTCCCCAGCACAATGTATCCAGCCCTCCCCCGCACAATGTATCCCGCCCCACCCCCCAGACAATGTATCCAGCCCCCCCCCGCACAATGTATTCACCCCCCCCCCAGCACAATGTTTTCAGTCCCCCCCCGCACAAAGTATTCAGCCCCCCCCCCCGAAAATGTTTCACCCCCCCCCGGAAAATGTATTCAGCCCCCGTACATGTATTCAGCCCCCCCAGAACAATGTATCCGCCCCCCCCCAGTACACTGTATCCCGCCCCCCCCAGAACAATGTATTAAGCCCCCCCCCCACAATGTTTTCCCCCCCCAGAAAATGTATTCAGCCCCCACCCCCGAACATGTATTCAGCCCCCCCCAGAACATGTATTCACCCCCCCCAATGTTTCAGCCCCCCCCCGAACAATGTATTCGCCCCCCAGCACAATGTATCCAGCCCCCTCCCCCGCACAATGTATCCGCCCCCCCCCCCAACAATGATTCAGGCCCCCCCCCCCAGCACAATGTATTCGCCCCCCCCCCCCCCTCCCCCAGCAAATGTATTCAGCCCCCCCTCCCCCTCCCCAGCCAAGAATCAGCCCCCCCCCCCCTTACCTGTGCTGAAGTTTCCTCTCTTCTCCTCCTTTTGGGAGGGGAGGAGGTGGGGGGGCATCGCTGCTTGCTCCGCTTCTTTAGTGGCCCGTGTGGTTTTGGGGAGAGAGAGAGGGCGGGCCGCGCTGGGTCCCTCTCCTCAGTAGCCGCGCCACCAATGAAGGACGATCCGGACCGCAGTCCTCAACCCCCCCCCGGCCCCTCGGGGGGGGGGGGTGGGGGGGAGGGGGGGCGGCTCCCGGGTCGAAGGGACAAAAAAGTAAGGGAAAAAAAAAAAAAAAAAAAAAATCCTGCCGGGCCCAAGCAATTGCCGCGCCAGTGTTTTTACTGTTTTAAAGCGCAGGCTGGGGCGGCCCTTTTGAAGAAAGGCGGGGGGCCGCCCCAGCCTGCGCGGGAAATGAAAAACGGGGGGGGGCGGCCCTAGCGAGGGGGCCCCCCTGCTCTCTGACCACCGCAGCCCGCACCCCCCCCCTGCCCCCGGGGGCCAACCTGGGACAAGTAAAATAAGCGCAGGCAGGGGGGGAAAGGGCCCGTGTTGAGCTCCCGCGGCGGCCCCGGGGGTGAATCCATTGGGCCGGGGCAGGCAGGGCCCCCGGCCCCTCAGGGGGCCCCCCCGGGCTCCGGGGGCCCCCCCGGGACTTGGGCCCCAAAATGGCCCAATGGAAGAACGGCCCTGGAAAGGGAGATTTGTATTGTAAAAAAACCCGGGGGGGAGAGAATGCCTTTTCCCTCCAGGGCCCGCTAAAAATACCCCCTTAAAAAAGAAAAATGTTTATGGAGAGTAATACTGTCAAAATACTGCCAAAAACCATATTTAAAACGATACCAAAGAAAAGGGCCCATGGAATAATACTGCATGTTTTGTCTTAATAATACTGCCATATATTTCCTATTATTAAATGCCATAAAGTAACTACATAATACTGCCATGTATACATATATAATAAATACCATAATTTCCACCTAAATAATATTTGCCCTAAATACATAAAATTTAAAATTTTCCCTATAGTAAATTTCATAATAATGCCATTTATACCTACATAAACAGCTGGTAATTCCTACAAAACACGCCATAAAAGTACCCACATAATTTCTGCCCTGGAAACATACATAATACTGCCATATACTACCTACATAATATTTCCATAAATACATATATTATGATTCCATATAGTACTTACATAATACTGCCATATATACCTACATAACACTGCCATATAGTACCTACATAACACTGTAATATTTGTATCCCAATAAAAAAAAATCCCCCATTTTAGTACCAACCCCAATTCTGCCATACAAAACTTACATAATTCCCGGGTTAAAAATAGACTACCAAAAATTTGCCCCTAAAGCCCCCCAAAATAGTTCCCTATAAAACCTAAAAATACGGCCACCCAAAACCCTACATAAAAACTGCCCTATAGTGCCCACCAAATTCTTTAAAATAGACCCCCATAAAACTGCAAAAAATACCTACTTTAAAACTGCCCTTTAGTACCTTTAAAAATTTCCCGTCATTTAGACCAACTTAAAAACGCCCTATATACCTTTAAAAAGGGTGCCTATTGTATCTTCAAATATAACCCTTTTCTTACATAACACTTTCCCTATTTTTACCTCCATAATACTGCAATAAAAGCCCCACAATACTGTCAAAAGTTCTACATTATAATACTGCATTTTAGTCACATGACAAGATTGATGGTTGAATAAAAACATTATAATAGTGCTGGATGGCTTCAGCGTTCCCAATTTTATGTGTTGCCCCTTTTCCCTATGCTATAATTTGGCCCTACTTCCAGTAGCCATCCCCCATTTGGGTTTTCCCCTTAAAACATGTACACCCCTAAAAGGGGCCCGATGAACACATGAAGAGTAAAAGGCTCCATTTGCCCTACCCGACCCCAGAGGACAAAAAAAAATGTCCTTTGGCCTCCCTTGGCTGGGAAAATTTTACGTTTAGAAACACAAAGAAGACTACAAATATTCCAGAAAGTGATATAGAATAAAAAACATATACCATGCAGTATTTCCAATTTTTTTTTAATTTTTTTTTTATTCTGGGCAACAGCACACCTTTAAAAAAATGCCCGGAAAAGGGGATATGCTGCTGGCTTTGTTGGTTGCTGGAGCTTTTCCTGGCGCAAACGCTAAGTGGAAAATTCCCCCCAAAAAATGAATTTTAGAACTCCTTCATTTTAAAAAGGAAGGCCTTTAAAATAATATAATAAATATCCTAGTTACATTAGAAATTATATTGCCAGTGCTACTAGGATTGTAATATTGATTCTTCATTGTGTACACCTTCTTCCCCTCCCTAACACCTTGCCCATGTTTCTGTCGATGTGGGTGGGAGCATACGCTGCGGTTTCATTATGTGGCCAAGAGCCAAGCCACCATGAGGCTGCCAATAGTCCCAAGAGATACCCTTGGGCACATGCAGTCAGACACTCTCAAGGGCACTAATACTAATGTATAACTAATATCGTAGGAATAAACCTGCATCCTGTAGTAGTAGATATAATGAATACTAATGTATAACCTGCTTCTTTTAGTAGTAGATATAACTAATGCTAATGTATAACCTGCATCTTGTAGTAGTAGATATAACTAATGCTAATGTATAACCTGCATTTTGTAGTAGATATAACTAATAATTATGTATAACTAATATCACAGTAATAGACCTGCATCTTGTAGTAGTAGATATAACGAATACTAATGTATAACCTGCATCTTGTAGTAGATGTAACTAATGCTAATGTATAACCTGCATTTTGTAGTAGATATAACTAATAATTATGTATAACTAATATCACAGTAATAGGCCTGCATCTTGTAGTAGTAGGTATAACTAATGCTAATGTATAATCTGCTTATTCTAATAGTAGATATAACGAATACTAATGTATAACCTGCTTCTTCTAGTAGTAGATATAACTAATGCTAATGTATAACCTGCATCTTGTAGTAGGTATAACTAATAATTATGTATAACTAATATCACAGTAATAGACCTGCATCTTGTAGTAGTAGGTATAACTAATACTAATGTATAATCTGCTTTTTATAATAGTAGGTATAACTAATACTAATGTATAATCTGCTTCTTCTAGTAGTAGGTATAACTAATACTAATATATAACCTGCTTCTTCTAGTAGGTATAACTAATACTAATGTATAACTAATATAATGGGAATAAATCTGCATCTTGTAGTAGTAAGTATCACTAATACTAATGTATAATCTGCATCTTGTATTAGGTATAACTAATAATTATGTATAACTAATATCACAGTAATAGACCTGCATCTTGTAGTAGTAGGTATAACTAATACTAATGTATAATCTGCTTCTTCTAGTAGTAGGTATAATGAATACTAATGTATAATCTGCTTCTTCTAGTAGTAGGTATAACTAATACTAATGTATAATCTGCTTCTTCAAGTAGGTATAACTAATACTAATGTATAACTAATATAATGGGAATAAATCTGCACCTTGTAGTATTAGGTATAACTAATACTAATGTATAACTAATATAATGGGAATAAATCTGCATCTTTTAGTAGTAAGTGTCACTAATACTAATGTATAACCTGCATCTTGTAGTAGGTATAACTATTACTAATGTATGACTCATATCATGGTAATAAACCTACATCTTGTAGTAGTAGGTATAACTAGTAATGCTGTATAACTAATATAAGGGGAATAAACCTGCATCTTGTAGTAGAAGATATAACTAATACTAATGTATGATCTGCATCTTGTAGTAGTAGGTATAACTAATACTAACATGTAACTAATATCACAGTAATAAACCTGCCTCTTGTAGTAGTAGGTATAACTAATACTAATGTAGAACTAATATAATGGGAATAAACCCGCATCTTGTAGTAGAAGGTATAACTGATACTAATGTATAATCTGCATCTTGTAGCAGGTATAACTAATACTAACGTATAACTAAATATGACAGTAATAAACCTGCATCTTGTAATAGTAGGTATTACAAGTTCAGGTATGTTATTGACACCTATAATTACCTCATTGCTGTAGAAGGACGGGAGAGTTCTCCTGTAATTAAATAAACATGTTCAGCATTTTATTATTGTTCTGTGAATATATCACTGGAAAGTGCAATCTTCCAGAATTTCTCACACCACTATTGTTTGCTTTCCAGAATTCTTACAAACTTTCTAGGTATTCTTTTACATATCAAGATGGCAGCAGGTTTTGGGCTTATCCAGGGTGATTATCATGCCAGAGGTCCCACAGAGCACTTACTCCAGAGTCTTCCTGCTTTACCTTGGATGATCATAGATGACGAATACAAATGTCACTGACCAGCTCTGTCTACCACCCTACCTGCTCTCTCCACTCTGCTGATGATATCAGATTACATTCCTCAATCATCTGAACCTCCAAGATTTCACACGTGCTGCACCAGTTCTCTGGAACATCCTACCATGTATCCTACCAGGCACAATTATAACCCTCATAGGTTTAAGAGAGCCCTGGAAATACATCTTCTCAGTTTGGCCTACTATAAACCCTAATTGTTAACCTCCCACTTCTATTGCACACATTTCTGTCACTCCCTACACTTCGGCACTTATCTGTATATAGATGTACTGTCAGGGTGACAGTTTCAGCCAATTTTTATGTAAACCACCACATATTTATATCACATGTCTGGACCATTGTAAACCTAGCACTTCTTACCCTTCCTCTCCCCTGTATACCCTAATAGATTGTAAGCTCTTGCGAGCAGGGTCCTCACACCTGGTGTCTCTTTCACTGTGTAATGTCTGTCTTTTGTCTGTATGTATACCCTCTAAATTGTAAAGGGCTGCGGAATATGTTGGCGCCATATCAATAAAGATTATTTTAAGAGAACTGATGGTAAGAGAAGAGGTTGGCCCACATTTATCAAGACTGGCGATTCATATACCAGTCTAAAGGAAAGATCATTGGTGTGAATTGCACAAGTTTATTTAAGGGGGCAAAACTCTTAGACTGTCCTAAAGTAAAAGAAAGAAATAAGCAGAGATGTGCTGTACTGTTAGGCTGTAGTAATAATAAACCTGCCTAAATGCTGTAGACCGCATTGCGCTATTACTAAATGAAACATATAGGCCCATACTTATCAGGCAGTTAAGACTAAATCAAGGCATGCGTCTAAACTGTGTCAAATTCTGAGAGCATGTAGTTTACACTAGAACTTTACATTGATGCTATTCTGCAGATCATAGAGGATCACAATAACGTGCCCCTTCTGGATTATCTGGTGGGTAGGCCACAATCTGATCCACACAACCCCTATACGTAATAATATTCCTATACAACAGGCACTCGATGTGTATGTAGAAAGAGTCCACAGAGGGGCATAACTAGCATTCATAGGGCTCCATAGCGACATGAAAATGGGCCCCACCACCTACTGATCGGAAACTGAAACAGCAACCTAAGCAGCAATAATTAAAGCTATTGTATAAATAATACCGCCAACTATCAGAGAATCCACATTGTGGTGGGAGATAGCAGAAAGCCAATACCTACAAATAGATCCAACTTTCTGAGGGTCCCTCATCCTTCTTCGGCTATGGTTACGTCCTTGCTGTATTGATAACAATGTGATCATAGTTTGCACGGTATTGTCCTAGGAGCAAAGTCACCTTGTATCTCAGGTCTTAAAAAAGACCTAGGAGATGGCCTATATAATCCGCGACAGATATTAAAATCTGACAGACTACCACATAATGTATGCAGCACATTTACATTCCCAGTTATTTCCAGGAGGCCATTAAGGAGCTGCAGTGTGGGAAAGACGGGCGGCACGCTTAACTCTTGCATGGCCAATATTTTATGGATCCTGTTGGAATCTATGAGGCTGCAGTCTATCAAGCTCAATACAGTATGACTCAAATGAAGACCTGTGCAATGTGTGGAGCCTGTCTCTAGATTCCAAATAATCTCCATGCAAGCAGCAGTATACATGACTCCAGGCAACTGGGCGAGCGCAGTGCAATTGTCAGTGAAAAATGGATGGCTCTGTTAATGAATTTGGTTGTTAACAGTGTTTGCGGTGCAGAAAGTGGCAATTTAAAGCCTTTTCTACTTTCATGTGGCGAGCTGCAAGCTGAACAATGATTTAAACAGTGTCGTGGGACTTTTCATAATGGCTGCTTCCTACAACATGAAGCAATAGCGCCACCTAGTGAACAATGGGGGATCTGTAATCCTTGTGGCCTGGAATTACTAGAATTTCCTGTTTTCTTCTATTGCGAGACAATGTAGTAACTATTAAAAGCTACACAGGCTTGTCCATGCATCACAGAAAAGTAAAGACAAGTAAAGCTAGGTTCACACTTTCTTAGGTTATGTTCTTTTACGTTTCTGTTGCTCTTTGATTGTTTACTTCAGAAATGTGAAGGATGTATTATTATAAGCCAACAAGATCCCTCGGGTTTGGTTGCAAAATTTATCATATTCACTATGGATTCTGTAACAGTGGAATTCTAGCACCAGCCTTAATAGATAAGGCAGATCCTTTTGTCTTCTACACCCCCTTGAAGATTATGGGCCACATGTATGAAACTGTCTAGGTCTAAAACTCACTTTGTTGCCCATAGCAACCAATCAGAGCGCTCCTCTCATTCTTCCAGAGCACCGTATGAAATGAGAGGGCCGCTTTGATTGGTTGCTATGGGCAACAAAGTGAGTTTTAGACCTAGACAGTTTTCATACATGTGGCCCTATGATTAGTGTTGGACGAATCTATCCTTGTTCAGTTTGATACTGGTTTGATCAAACTTGTTAAAAGATTCAGGTTCGGGAAATCCCAAACCTGATTCTTTTTTACTCTGTCCCAAGCCCCAATCCCAACTGTAACTATAACACTAAGGGCTTGTCCCCATGGCACAAGTCATTTGTCGGTTTCTCAGAGGGTTTGCGGTTTTACAAACTGTCTGAAAACCGACAAACAACACTCCCCATAGATCTAATAGAAAATCCGTGCAGCGGTCCCCACTGCACGGATTTTCCGCCGGACGGTTTTTGACACCGCCAAACTTGTGGGTGTGAGGAGGGGGACGGGCAAATCCACAAACCGTGGACAACAGCCGCCCCCCTGAGTGATAAAACAAAGACTAAGGGGGACATGTATGAAGATCGGCGCGTCGAAGCGCCTGTTTACACGTTTTTTTTCCGTGAAAACTGCGCCTGATGTATGTCGGCACCGAAGGGCGCACATACATGCGGGGCACACTTCGACGCCTCCGACAGGCAGACCACATTGAAATAGATCTGCCTGTCGGAGCTTTAATGCGCCTCACTTTGCCGACCCGCATTCATACATGCGTCAGTGTTTTCGAATGTGGTGCGTCCAGCCCCAGAACGTTCACAGCACACCCCTTCATATTAGGCGCATTAGAAATTGGTGAAACTTTTGCGTAATGCGCCTAACACATAGGGGAGGTGCGTCCAATAGCGGAGCCGGCACAGAGCGGCGCATTATACACCAGAAAACCAGAGAAAACTCCGATCATACATGTCCCCCTAAATGCTGGTCGGGAAATCCAACCGGTATTCAGTATTTGCCATGTAAACGCACCCTAAGGGTATATTCACATGACGTTTTTGGATAAGTTTTCCATCCGAAAAATGCATTCAAAAGCGCTGCGTTAAATGCATGCAACACACAGGTGTGTGTTTGGATGCCTTTTTTTAGCTGCAGCAGAAATGCATCCTACAGTTTTAAATAGGGCGTCTGCTGCGTCAAACGGATCAAGAATTGACATTTCAAATCTTTGAATGGATCTGAAATACGCATCAGAAAGACTCAAGTAAAGCATGTATCGTCTGAACGCTAAGGCGTGTTTTATATTATTAGATGCGTGTTTGGGTCCGCTTAGGGTCCGAAACACAGATCCAAAAACACATATAAAAATGTAACCAAAACGCTGTGTTAATATCCCCTTACTCTAAATTGGGGTTAGGATTAGGGTTTTTAGTCCTGTTTAGGGTCACCTTAAAGGGGTTGTCTCACTACAAGGATTTCTGTTTAAGTTAAAGATCTTGCAAAAACAATTCACTTTGCAATATATGTCCATTAACAGTGTCCTACCTATTCTGAGATATCCCCTCTTGTATGGGCTGCATCAGCTCCTCAGGTCGCTACAGCTACAGTCCTGTTCAATCTCTCATGATAGGCTGCCAGCACTGGTTGCTATAGCTACAGACCTGGCTTCTACTGCAGTCTAGTAGAAGCCAGTAAATGCCCCTGAATTCAAAATTAAACCAAGAAAACAGGACTGAGGTAAAATGAATCAATTTAGTGAGACAACCTTTTTAAATCTCTGTGGTGCCTCTGGGTCCAGGTAGCCTTATGTACCATAGGATTACAAGTGCCGTTGGAGCAACAGCTCTGCAGGACCCAGAAGCGTGACAAAGAGATAAGATTCTCCCAGAAATGGCAAAAAAACAGGTTATAGTTATGATTAGAGATGATTTTTTTGGCAATTTATGCCAAAATGTTATCCAGGCTAACCCAAATCAATTGGATTTAGATGAAATTGGACCTTGACTGGAATGTAGAGTCTGTAACCCATGTACAATGGTCTTGTGTATATGGGAGTGGCATTTGAATATATTATTATATGTTACCAGTATATAGAAATGTATATAATGATGACTTTGCACTGTATTTGGGTACTGATGCTTTAAGCACCTAATCAGGATTTACCAGGGGACCCTGGGTAGAAGGAGGCAGCAGGCATATAAAGGCCGGACAGGTAAGGCAGCAAGTCAGTTACAGTACAGTTGCTCTTAGTATAAGAGGTTTCAGTTGTAGTTACAGTGGAGCAGAGTCAGGCAGTAGTCAATGACACTGGGCCTAACTAGCGAGGAATACTCAGACAAGAAGAAGTCAAGTAGTCTATAGATTTAAGATGGCCATGAATTTAAGATTAGGCCAATAGGCATCACTTCCTTTCCTTCACACACATGCACTCTTGGATTGGCTGTGTTTATGTTTTCCTTGAAAATAAAGGACCAAACTGATAAAATCCCCTAACACCACATGCTGGGGTGAGTATGGAGAGGCCACCACACATTAGATGGTAGGCCAGTTCCACGGAAATTGTGGGTTCAGCCAACATTAGTCTAATGATTATGGCCAGCATAGTGCCCTGGCTGGAATATCTAATATGGAATCCTTTTATGACAATCTGCCATAACGTAGTCTTTTCCATGAAAGTAAAAAGAACCAATGTAGATGAATCATCCTAATTGTACCCTGATCTCAGTTGTTGTTTAGTATTCTCACTGTTTAAAGGGGTTGTCTCACTGCAATGATTGCTTTTTATGTTAAAGATCTTGCAAAAACAAGTCACTTTGCAATATATGTCCATTAACAGTATCCTACCTATTCCTAGATATCCCCTCTTGTATGGGCTGCATAAGCTCCTCAGGTCACTAGAGTTACAGACCTGTTAGATCTTTCCTGATGGGCTGCCAGCACTGGTCACTATAGCTACAGACCTGTTTGATCTCTCTTGAGAGGCTGCCAGCGCTGGTCTATAGCTACAGACCAGTTCGATCTCTCTTGATAGGCTGCCAGCGCTGGTGCTATAGCTACAGACCTCGTGTATCAGATTCTCTCGCCTGATTTAAGGCTGCCAGCACTAGCCGCTTATAGCTGATACACAGACCTGTTCGATCTCTCTTGATAGGCTGCCAGCTCTGGTCGCAATAGCTACAGACCTGTTAGATCTCTCCTCAAAGGCTGCCAGCGCTGGTTCGCTATAGTTACAGACCTGGTGTCCTCAGCATCTCAACACTGCAGGCCAGCAAAGCCTGTAGAAGCCAGTAAACATGACCCTTAATTCAAAAATGAAACTCAGAAAATAGGACTGAAGTAAGATGAATCGATGTAGTGAGACAACCCCTTTAATCCAGGTATTACATCTTCTTATTAGTATGTATGTAGTTGTGGTAATAATACCATGAGGCCAGCTCTTCATAGATCCACACAAGCTCTAAATCAATGGCAGGAGAGTTTGGAGATGTAATAACGCTTTAGAATTATTTATTTCTCATTCACAAAGACATATAGCTGTTCTTCTTGATCAGACAGTGAGTTTCTGTCTATTCGCTAACACAATCCTGTTAAACATCATTTTGGCTGTAAAACATTAAGGGTGGTTCAGAAATGTAGGTGTCATGGATGAGCACTTTCTCATTAAAAGAGTGAATCAAAGCACAAACGAGCTGTTAAAAATTAAAGACCTTCTCTATCTTCTATACTAAATCGTTTACACACAGGTTTTACGCAAAACTTAAATATGTCATCTTGTGTCAGTGACTAAATAGTGGTGTAATCACAAAGGAAACGGTCATCCATGTTAGTGAATGGACAAAGCTAGAAGACATAAAGGGAATCCCCTGCTATGCTGAGCTATATACATCTATCAGCCATAACATTAAAACCGGTAAAGTAAATACCAATGGCAAATGTTGAGGGATAGAATCTATCGGGCAGCAAGTCACCAGTCAGTTGATCCCTTGGAAGTAGGAAGAATAAGCAAGCGTAAGACTTGTGATGGCTGGACAGCTGGGTCAGAATATCATCAAAAGAGCAGAAGTGGATAGTATCTAGCAAGTGTGGTCCAAGAAAGGGCAATTGGCAAACTAATTATAAATTCATAGGCACTGAAGGCCTAGTCCATCTGATCTGATCCCACAAGGAGGCTTTGTGGTAAAAACTACTGACAAACTAAATGCTGGCTATATTAGAAAGGTGTGAGAACATACAATGCACCAAGCTTGCTATATATGGGGTTATATAACCACAAACTGGATGCCCATGCCGACCCTTGACCACAGCTGAAAGTGCCTACCTTGGGCACATGAGCATCAGAACTGGAACATCATGGAACATTAGATGGAGGTGGCCATGAATAACAAACTAAGGGCCACAGGTTTCTATGGGGAAAAAAGTGAGTTTTAGACCAAAACCGTTTCACACACGTGGCCCTAAGTGAATGACCTGGTGTGTGTGCATCACTTACATGGGGAAGAGATGGCACCAGAATGCAGTAAGAGGAGGCAAACCAGGAAGATCTCACGGACGTGGCCAAAACCACATCCAAATCGCGCCCAGTTTATTAACATGGTTTCATATGTGAAACCATGTTAATATTCCCACACCGCGGGTTTGGCCGCGGCCTTGGGGCCACGGCCTTGCCGCGCGGATTTGAGGACTCTCCTGTCAATTCTTGACAGGGAGTTCTCAGCGCGACGGCTGTGCGGTGTTGCTGCGGGTGTCGCCACGGGCATCGCCGCGGTTGGTGCCAGCTGGGCCGCGGCTGGCGGCGCGGTTTTCCCCCTGCCTACTAATTTGCATGGGGACAACCCCACGCCGCAAGCCGCGGCCCAAACCACGCCCCACTAGTGCCGCGACCACGCCCAGCGCCCACGCCGCAAACCCACATTGGGAGACGCGAGGTTAGGACGAGATTTGGCCGCGGGCAAATCCGTCGTGTGAACGAGGCCTTAAAGGATCTGCTGCTAATGTGCTAGTGTCAGATACCTCAGGAGACTTTCAGGGGACTTGTAGCCCCGGTTCACACGGCTTATTCAAGCCAGAATTGTGAGCCGGATTGCGCTCGCAATTCCGGCTTGAATAAGGGGCGGGTGGGCGGGGGGGCGCGGCCCGCCGGCCCCATAGACTTCCATTATCCACGGCGCGTATGGCCTGGATAATGTGCAAGTGACTTTCTCCCCGCCCGGCGGATTCGCCAGGCGGGGAGGAGCGACGGAATCCACTGTTCTCTATGAGAACGGTGGATTACCGTAATTACTGCGATGGATTGGCGCCGTACTGAAGCGCAAAGCCGGCGCGCAGTACGGCGCCAATCCGCGGCGAAATAAGCCATGTGAACGGCCCCGTAAAGTCCATGCGGAGCTGCTTTGGTGGTGGTAGGGCATAATATTAGACAGCTAGTTTTTTTTATTCTGAGAAGTTTTAGCTGTATAGGCATAGTATTTCATGAGAGCAAAGAGATCAAATGGGAAAGTCCATCACGCTGACTTGTTTCTACAGAAGCCACCAGCTGAGGGTAGATAGTCTTTATCTGCTGGATATAGTGACAAAAATGTGATACTTATGGCCAGACTATATCCTCATGTAGATGTCCGGATTACAGCTCTGCCGAAGGTCTGACTTGGCACTTTACCACCATATGCCACCAACCTCACACAGAGGCACACAAAGGTTTTTCATCTATTCATTCCCTATAAATCCATAATATATAAAAGGAGGTCTTTTCCATAAGAGAACCTGTGGCGGTGTATGACTGGTATGGAGCTGTAGAGACTCCATTCAGCACATAAAACAAGCCTCATAAGCCATTGAAAAATATCTATGATGTAGATATTGGGTTCATCTCATCAGCTACATGGAGGGAGCCTTGGTACATTACACACCTTATACTGACAACTGAAACCTCATAGAGAAGGTTTTTGTTTTTTTTTCCACTATTTTAAGCAAAAAGAAACCATGTTTATGTATGGAAATGTAAAGCTCTATATTAGCATCAGCTTTCCATTGACACTCCTATTAAAAAACATTTATGCTATGTGTGTTTTGAAAAAAACATGGTAGTCTATATACATATAATGTATACAGATGTGAATGAGGCATAGTCAAATGAACTATTGAAGAATGTTTTCCTCATTATAGTCTATGAATCCGTTGTGCTGTACGCTTGCCTCTTTTTTAGTCTAGTCATTTGTATACATGGATGGCAAAAACATCCTAGCTGCAGTATTTAGCATCTCCCTCTACAAGGTAAGCAGGAAGCCCTGGCCCAAGGCTATTAATGCAAATAACCAGCAGTCATTTGTAACAATTAAGACAATTTAGACTGAATCTTCAAGTAAGTACCTGCAGTCCTTCCATACATTACCAAGTGCAGGAAGAATCTGCTATACATTAGTGTTCCAGAATAGGTAGTAGGATACAAAGTAGCATCAATTTGTATCTACAAAACTGCACTTAATGTGAGTATGACATCAACTAAATTTCCCAAAATCTATGTAGTCAATGTACAATTCCCATGTCATTGTGTTATATTTACAGTGAATTCTACAATAAGTTCTTTTATTGACCCACAAAGTCCACCTCCCACATTTACATCTGGGACAGCAGCTATCGGTGGTGAGACCTGGAGCCTGGGTTCATTCACTGTTCTGTCTTTGTCATGCCCACCTACTCATGTCCATCCATCTCCCTGCCAGATCAGTGCTGTCAGTTAGGCCCGAGGCCCAGTGGGATGCCATAGAAATGTGCACATAGCTGTGGAGACTTAGCACACACTGTGATGATGGAAGATGAGACAAGGTGCTGAATTGTATCCCTTTAGTATGCAAGTCAGCAAACTGAAGGAGCTGGATGGACAATGAAATCCAGCTGATCTTCTGGATAATAAGGAGGAAAACAGTCTGCCTACACCTATAACTCCCACACCCGTCCTTCCACATCTGGTCAGTGTGTCATTACTGAAGACATTCCTTGCACACACTGAAACTATGGCCAGTAAATGGAGAAGGTATACAACTGTTCTGCTGACAAGGGATTGTAACGTTTGGAGGCTAATGCAAAGACACCTCTTTTGGTGCTATTTTATTTATGGAGAATTTACTAAAATCAGCTCTACAGTCACTGGTTTTATCCCAAACTACATTAAAGTACAAGTTACCAAAGTTCCTAAACACATTGTCCAGGTCACCAAAAAGATCAAATCTTCAATCACCGGTTTTACTCCAAACTATGCTAAAGTAAAAGGTACCAAATTTATTAAAAAGGTTTTCCAGGTCATAGAAAAATTAAAGAATATATTAGTGCAGGGCAATAAAATAAAAACCCCTATACTCACCCTACTATATAGATTTTATATCAATGAGAATTTTTGGAATAGTATTAATAGTAGCCAGGCACTATGATAGACCTCTGTGAACTAAAGCATCTTACAGATGTCCTGTAACCAGAAAACTAGTGGGTGCGGTATTGGTTCTACAAAATTCCAATCAGATACAGAGTTGTGTATGTGATAATAGTTATGTGTGGTGGCTTTCATTCCTATTTGAACAGTTAGTTAGCAGTTCCTTCAGGCTTCATGCACCACCAGTTTCTTACCTTTGGCCTCTTCAAAAAAGAATGCTTACATTACAATCTTTTACTCCAATTTTGTTGGTACTTGCCAAATGAGCTCTTAAGGATGATGAGAGACCTAAGGGTATATATCGGATTTTCCCGATGTGGAAAATCTGAAGCAGAATTAGCGCTTGATCCACGTCTAAAATCTGCACCTTTTCATGCAAATTTGAGACATGCAGATGCAAACTGGCTCACAAGGGAGAAATACTGTGTAACCCTGACATATTTTTTCTATATGGTAGATCTTAACTCTGATTTAGGAACCCAGATTCCTATTTAGAACAATGAGAGGCAGACTGTAATCAGAATATTCGTTGAACTCTTTGTTCCAATCTGTTTGTGTGGATATACCTTATGGTGCGTTCACATTTATTTTTTCACATGGATCATGTGTCATCATCCATAGGGCATCTTTAGCCATTCATTTTCACTTGAGAGTCATGACAGTTGACTAGATTTTTATTTCGGATTCACGTCACATTCTGCATCAGGCAGCTAAAACACGAAAATTACTGCTACAAAGTGAAAGTCAGGGCACAAATCTGAGGGTATTACCTCAGATTTCTGCAGTGGACCCTGCAACAGATTTTTCAGTTGTACAGAATCTGCCATGTGAGCATGCCATAACATATGATCATTGGCATATGTACTCATGTCTATCCTTGTTTTATAGGATAAAAATGTCTTATGCACTGCTGATACCTGCTGCAGAACCTCTTTCTAAAAGGTAATATTACTATTTGAATTCTTCCCTCTTCTACTCTTAAACGGATCCTGTCACATTGAACATGCTATCTGATCTTCTGGTGGTGTGTTATAGAGCAGGAAGAGTTGAGTAGATATAATTTTGGAGGGGAAGATTCAGGAGAACTTGCATTTTCTTCATTTAAATTCCTTCTTATTCGGGATTAAGGAGTCCAGTAGGCGGTCTTATCAGTGACTGATAGTCTTCCTTATATGTATACAGAGAAACTGTCAATCACTAATAACTCCGCCTACTGGACTGCTTAACTCAGATTAAGCAGAGATTTAAATGAACAAAATACAAATTCTATTGAATCTTTCCTCACAGAACTTTATATCAATCTGCTCAGCTCTCCCTGCTCTATAACATATTACCAGCAGATCTAATAAAGTTCTGCAGCAGCACGTTTTCTGGTTTCCCAGGGATGCTTTCCAGGTTACATGACAATAAAGTCACACCAGGCTAAATTAGTTGCCTGTAATTCCATATGTATCAGTAAGAATTTTTCATTTGTAAGGGACTGGTCAGGGCCGCACGAGGAGACACAACAGAGTGAGGCCCTGACGCTGGTCCCACCACTGTCCCTGCCTTTTGGGGGTCCCCGACGCCTTAATAGGTCGCCCCAACCAGAAGACTGAGAACTACACTAACCTATGTGAAACACAAGACACGGACAGACAAACAGGAACACAATAAGGAAGAGTCAGGAAAGCAAAGTTGGCAACTATCGGGAGACACAGTACCAAATCGAGAGACGGAAGAATAAACGGAATCCAAGCCAAGTCAAATAACAGGAGAGACAGAAAAGAGAACAGGCGAACTATAGGCAGAGAAACAGACCATACAGCAGGCAAGTAAGAAAGGTAAATGAATCCTTAAAGGGGTTGTCTCACTACATTAATTCGTCCTGTTTTCTTGGTTTCATTTTGAATTCAGGGGCGTGTTTACTGGCTTCTACGAGGCTGCAGTAGAAGCCAGGTCTGTAGCTATAGCAACCAGTCCTGGCAGCCTATCATGAGAGATTGAACAGGTCTGTAGCTATAGCGACCTGAGGAACTGATGCAGCCCATACAAGAGGGGATATCTAGGAATAGGTAGGACACTGTTTATGAAAATATATAGCAAAATGACTTGTTTTTGCAATATCTTTAAAATAAAAAGTAATCCTTGTGGTGAGACAACCCCTTTAAATAGGGGACAGAGAAAGTAGAACAAGTAGGCAATAGGTAGAAAGAACACAAAACCAGATAGGGAAACAAGACTGTCAATCAAAGAAGGAACAGGTTAACTAAAGATGTGCTGGAGGATTCCTGGCCACGGGCATTGGCCAGGAATCAATTAAGCCAGGGGTGTCAAACTGCCGGCCCTCCAGCTGTTGGCATACTACAACTCCCATCGTTCTCACTGTTATAGATTATACAAATGCATGATGGGAGTTGTAGTTTCCCAACAGCTGGAGGGCCGGCAGTTTGACACCTGTGAATTAAGCATACTGAGCAGAAAACCAAGTTCACACAGTAAAACAGAATCATGGCCGAAGCCGCGGTTTTGGTTGCAGTGGCCGTGGCCGCGACCAGAGTCAGGCACAGGGGGTCTGCCAGGTGCAATCATGATATCATTGCTGTCGTTCTTGGAGATAAAACGTAAATGGGACTAGAATACTCATAGATTGATCTCTACAGAACAGACATTTCTGTAACTTTCTCATTCTGTTTTGTAACGGGAATGCTATGCAAGGCATTTCTGTCCAAGTTTTCATCAAGGGGAGTGCTGCATAGTAAAATAATGAATATTTGTGATTCTGATCCCTTAGAAATGTGCTTCACATATGGAGGCTTGCTAGGATGTCCTTGGCCACGTACATACATTAGGTAGCCAGTAGAAAACATGCACCATAAAACAGTGAAATTGCCATAAAACTAAAGTTAAGAGAAAACTAAAACATTCATTTGGCTTTGAAACTGTGTGTATTTTATAGAGAGATTGTTCTTATATGAAATGACTCTGTGCCAGTAAACAGTAAAGTCTATGTGTGGGCTTAACCAAAAATACGCATAAATCGTGACCATTTAATACACAGCTTATTTTGTTTATATGCATATCTACTAGAGGGGAGATATTCTATAAAATGATTTTATGGAAGTATGATATAAAACAAGTTCCATAGATTACTGGCTTGAGAAAACATGCGGAATTCATTAAGTAGGTTGTCCAAATTACGTTTTATCGATTATGTAATAAAATAAAATTCCTGAAGTAAGAATTAAAGTGTGTAAAATTGTTTCAGATGTAAGGGACCAAATCCAGGTTTTTCTTTGCCTGTTGCAAAAATAGTGATGATGATATTAATGATGTTCATAATGATACCAATAATAACTGATTTTTAAACATATTTCCACAAATTTGTTGGAAATTTCATCCAAGGCTGTATGTCGGGGAGTAGTAATAAAATACATATTTTCCCTGGCTGTACCCTCAATTTGAAATGAATGAAAACCCTATGAGGAGGAAATTGCCTTCTGACCTCCCAAGTTGCCTAGCAGCAGGGTTGGGATTAGGTTGGATGGTAACCTGTGTGGTATCTTCTGTTGTCACCACCATCCATATTGCCATACCAAACCAATCCTAAAGTTAACCTCCTCATAGTATGGCACCATTGTAAACTGCAAAAATAGTATACTGAGTAGTAGTAACACAAGTAGTAAATACCAACATACAATGACCAATAGTGCTATATAATGAACATGTGGTGGTCATACGCATCGGATGTTCCCAAACAGGTCAGACACTTATAGGGCTGGCCCTTTTTGCCATTTTCCATGCCTGTGTCACTTATTTACCACTTCATACATCAGTATTAATGCATGTAAGCACTGAACCTGAAAAAATACACATAATAATACTGTATGTGATTATTACTTTTAGGCAGGTGTGCCATCCGGACAGCACTGCTGTCAGGGGCCCTGATCAATTTTTTTAAAAAAGCGGCCCACTGATATCGTGAAACAATAGAACTGGTAATGGATGGAGGGCCCAGATGCTGTATGGGGCTGTTACTTATTGCAGGCCAGCATCTTTGATCCACGAAAGGAAAGTCATAGTATCAGCGTAATAAACACAGGAATGTAACAATACAGTGTAGGTTTCTTCAGATGGTAATGCTTGTTCCCTCGGCAGTGTTTTCAGTCGGTTTTACAGATGGGTTTCGGATTTGACTGTCAACCATCCTGATAGACTTTAATAGAAAATCCGTTCAGTAATGCTCACTGAACGGATTTTCTGCCGGACGGTTTTTTGCACCGCCGGTATTCCTAGAACCTTAGAACATGTTCATTCTTCCGCTTGGTTTTTGGGGACGGAGGAATCCACAAACAGAACCGTCCCCCAAAACCACGTACAAGATGGCAAAATAACGGCCGGATTCTGATTAAAGAATCCGGCCGGTATTTGCTTACTGCCGTGTGGACGCACACAAATAGTTATGTCACAAGGGAGTGATCTTATACTCAGTGATACAAAACAAGTGTACGGGTGCAGCTAGAAATGAAAAAGGGGTGCGATCTTTGTGACAATAATAAAACCAAAGTTGATGAACAACCCAAAAGATAATAAAGCCAGAATAATTTTATTAGTTGACACAAACACAAAGAATGAATAAAAACATATTAAAACAAGGGCAACTATAACCCAAAATACATAGGCAACTGTCCAAAGAGTAGACTAAATAGGGTATGCTATACACCTGTATTCTTCAGTACGCTATTTGGAAATTGGCTATATATCTTAAGTTTCGCTGCCCTTGTTTTTAGATGTTGTTATTCATTCTTTGTGTCAACTAATACAATTATTTGCCTTTTATTATCTTTTGGAAAGTGTCTCAGATTTCTAATTTTTCATTTATTCATGCACACAGTGATGTCACAGTAGAATAGTTTGGTAATAGACACTGTGAAGACATACAAAAGGGTGATTGGACAGAGTGATCTCACAATCTAGCAATCATCAAAATGGAGATAATGCATAAAAAGAGGTCACAAGAGGGAAATAAATACATTCATGTTACATCATAGTAAAGGTTTATTGCACAAAAGGATCTTACAGTAAGGTAATAAAGTGCACAGTGATGTCACAGAATAGGTGTAATAAATAAAGCACACAGTGATAGCACAGATGTCACAGAACAGGGGTAATTAACAAAGTGCACAGTGAATTTGGGCCCTGTGTCAACCTACCCCTATGCAGCAGTGGAATAAGTAGAATACTTGGAACAGTCGAACCTTGGTTTGTTATTTAGACACAGTCATATGGTTCTCTCATAGGAATTAGTAGACTGTGTATCTAAATGAAGACAGTTATTTTTTCTGATTAATATCTATTACAAATTTCAGACAAGCAGAAAGCTATATACTGGACCTACTGTAGGAAAAATAGAAATGTAAGGAGGGAACTTTGGTGCCATACTGATATACTAATGATATGGATATTAATTATTTCATAAATTCTATAGTTCCATTTTGGGTGTGTTAAAGTTTGCAGTTTTTAATGACCAGTACTTTTCCATGAAGTTGTAGCTAACCTTACCTATTCTTTTGTGCCTTTGCATTATTGTTGTAGATAGTTTCCTTACATGATGAAAAACATTTATGGGCTTTTTCCGTAAGCCAACGTTGTCAACTATCCACATCATAGGTGTTTTATTGGTGGGATTCCGACCATTGGAACCTAACAGATAAAAAGAATGGGGTCATTCCCTTTCTGTTCGAACGGAGTAGCAGTTGAGTACTGTACCTAAGATTTTGGGACTGTTGCAGATAGCATTCTACATCAGTCCTGCAGAGTTTGAATGAAGTAGTAGTGCTTTTACGTAATTCAAACTGAAGGACATGTTCTCATGGTCAGTGGAGGACCCTCACTGATCTGACACTTATCACCCTTCCTGTGAATAGGAGATAGGTTTAGATTATGAAGAAAGTCCTTCAATATTAAAACCAATTAAATTCTAGATTACTAAAATCCATGTGCCTAAGTAAAATTCCAATTTCACCAAACGTACTGGATCCATGGACTTCACAATATACTTCCCTACAAGCAATGCTGGTAGAGATTAAACAAATTATATAGTAATTATGAAAGGGTAAAACCAGATGGAAAAGTCAGTAATGCATCTGAGTTAACAAAAAAGTATACTACCCCAAATCCATAAAATAAACTCCATCTATACAATTTAGGTCATCCCCTACTGACCCTCTGAACCTTACACCCACAATACAGAAGGCGTCACACATGTGTTTTCAACCGTCCTACAGATGTGTCCCACCATCAGCAGAAAGGCAAAAATGTAATCTAATAAAGTAATCTCCTTTGTTGGTCTATATCCATCCATGGCTACTTAAATTTGTAAACGCAGAAGCATTTTACTGATTTAAGGGGGAAAAAAAATTGGCTATTTTATGATCTACCTAAGGGTAAATTCAAACATGGCTGATTTGATGCAGGAATTTTTAAACTACCCTACTCATCTATATGGTGTTTAAGGGAATCCATATGCTCCAAAAAATAAGTCACATGTATGGAATGATTTTTCAGTGGCATAAATTTTGACAACGAGTCTGAGGCATGTGAATATACCATTAGGGCATGTCCACGTGGTGTATTTTTCATACTTATTCTGAACTGAAACCACTTATATTATGTATCCTATAGTTTTTAAATCTGCATCAGCTAAAAAATTTGTGGCAGGTGATTTACAATACATGTCTTAAGTGCAGATTTCATGCGCAAAAACGCGTCAGCTAGTTAGGATGGCGACTAGCCATGATGAATTGGGCTGATCCACATCCAAGACAAGTCAAGGAAATAAGAAACCAAAATAAAGGATATGCCTCACATTTATGCTGTGTGTTCCATGGAAAAATCTGCCGTGTAAACATAATTAATAATACATTAACATAACTTAAAATTACTGAACTGTTAGATTGCTTTTATAGTAATACCTGTCTAATAATGGTAGAAAAGGAAATAATGATCACCTCCCCAGATTTCACCAGGAAAATGAAGGTCCATCCTGGATATACTGATCCAGATTTCCTGGATAAAATCTCCCATGAGAAAAGAAGGAAGACCTTGTCTGGCCAGTTAAAGATAATATCTAGTCTGCAGAGCCCCATATAAAACTGGCGCTAGTATTTTGTTGGTGGATCCTGATATTTTCGTACCCCTTTTTCCCCAAAATTTTGCTAGGGAAACTACCAAAAACTCCTGGTAACAAGGTTACAGCCGTTCAAAAAGAAGAGCTGGGGCGATACTGTCTGTCGATTCCATTTTGAGGTTCAAATTTTTTGGGGTCATGATGTGGCTGAAAACCTTAAAGGGTACTTTCACATGGAGCATTGTTTGGTGCATTTTTTGATACAGAAATGTAGAGCATTAACTGCTGTGCCTTTCTGCACAAAAAACACATCCAATAACGAGTCAAAAATGCACCAAAACCACTCTGTGCGAAAGCACCCTAAGTGACATACTGCTCCCATGATCTGAATTTGAACAATAAGAGGGCAACACCAGCAAAAAAAGGGCCGTTAACATGAGAAAAAGAAATAATTGTAACTTTTTAATGGTACGTTTTGTTGGTGTTGACTTGCAATTTTTTGGGAGAATATCAAGCAAATTAAAATTACAGGTGCAGTGTGCACCGTTCCTCACTTCAATCGGGGCGCTCGCGGCAAAATCGCGGGCTCCTGATCAGTTAACACGGCAGCTGGAAGCCTTGCGAAGCCATGTTTTCTGTTTTTAATCAAAAAGGTTGCATGTATTCCAAACTGGTAGCAATAAAAACTCCACTTTAGCCCACCAAAAATGCTGCCTCACTCAAATCCATAGGTTTAGTACAAAAAAAATATTGATCGCAGAAAATGGCGCCGCGGCGTTTGTAATTTTTTTTTTTTCGGGACCCAAAAAATAACAAAACCCTTATGTTTTTTGCCAATTTGTATCAATCTGTTTAAAAATACAGAGAATAATAATTTTTCCCAAAATTGAAGCTGTAAAAACAAAACTCCCACAAACAAGGCGCAAGTAAGTTTTTTCACCTTTTGCCCCACATTGAATTTTTTTTCGGTTTCTCAGTATATTCTATGGTATGATGAATGACACCATTAGAAAGTACATCTTATCCTGTAAAGTAAAAGGCCTCATATGTCTATGTAGAGGAAAAAATAAAATAGTTATGGCTCTGGGAAGACAAGGAGGGAAAAACGAACGTGAAAAAAATAGGCCTCGGCGTTAAGGCCTCGTTCACACGGCTTATTTCGCCGCGTATTTGCCGACGGATTGACGATCGTCAATCGTCGGCAAATCCGTCCGAATAAGTCACAGCCTATTTTTTTTATTGATTTCAATAGAAATACGGTCGTCGTTCCCCACGACGCGTAGTTCCGTTCCGGATTTCCCGCCGCGGAATTGAGACGGCCAATCCGGACGGAAAAACAATTCACATGTCCAATTATTTCAGGACGGATTCACCACCTAAAAAGTTTTGTAGATGGTGAATCCGTCGGGAAATCAGTTACAAATACGTGCCACACTTAGTGGCACGTATTTGCAACTGATTTTCAACTGATTTCAGAACGTATTTACATCGGAAATCCGTTGTAAATACGTTCTGATATAAGCCGTGTGAACGAGGCCTAAGGGTTAAAGCTATTTAGAACTGGCCTCTATGCACCTAGATCGTAATGTCGCCCTTACAGGGGATTTATTGCTTCATCAGTTTGTGTGCTTCATTGTACTTTCAGTTTCTCAGCTCTTCAAATCCAGGGGCGTTTCTACCCCTCCCAGCTGGATGTTTCTTAACTGAAGGGGGATGGCATCACAACAATGAGTTCTCATAGACCTACCGGAGAACTAATGCAATAGTGGCTTTAAGATCGGAACAGAAAGACTGTGTATACCGATATACCTCTAGGTTTTTATACTCATCTATGTTAAGAAGTGTGTTTAAAGTTTTTGAAAATATATAAAGTGTTTCGATACTGCTGCCTTGATGACTATGTGTTTGAAGATTGACTAATTGGGGGTCTCTGAGGAGGATACCCCTAACCAAGGCTGCTAACAAAAGCGTACCATTATTGGAAGCAGAATATATATATTTAAAGGCTGTGCAGAGTGAAATGTTGCCAGCACCTTATTCTGAGTGAGAGAGGCAGGAATGTGCGCTCCCGTGAATATGACCGGGGGCCAGACAGAATGTAAATTAGTAGAGCCGTCAGCTAATGAAATGAAAGGAGGTGAGCTCTGACCGGCACTGGGGAACAGTGTTTACACAAAACGAAGATAAGGAATACTGTGAGAACAAGACAGCTTTGCTAATGACATCCAATTGCAAAGTTGCTTGTTTTCACTGTCCCCTTATTCTGAAGACCATTTAATGTAATGATACAACCCCTTTAAGACCACATGTATGAAAACTGTCTGGGTCTAAAACTCACTTTTGTGCCCATAGCAACCAATCAGAGCGCCCCTCTCATTTTTCCAGAGCACTATATGAAAAAAAAGGGGCTCTCTGATTGGTTGCTATGGGCAACAATGAGTTTTAGACCGAGACAGTTTTCATACATGTCTCCCTCCGTGTCTATGGAGTGCTGCTGATCCGTTTCTGTGTGTTTGCTATTCCTAACCTTAGTCATCAGGAAATTATGTTTAAAAAATCTGCAGCATATCCGCCATATGTAGATGTAGTCATATCGTTCGTCACTTAGTTTTCTCTAAAAATTAGTTTTCTCAAGAACTTAACAGAAGAGGACAACTGAAGAATTCAATATTCAGCAAGAGGAAAGATTAGAACTATTTGTCCTGGCCAGAATGAAAGAATGATTATATCCACTTTCATCACGGCACATGGAAAGCGCGGATTCCTCAGCACAACTATCACAACTTATCATTTGTCTGGAAATGAAGTGCAGACTGGAGATACAGGCCTTACATGTTGTGGAGGAGAAGATCACAGTGCCGAGGCTTTTGTTCAAGGAATATCAGAACAATACAGCATGAGTGATCTCATATTCTGTAGTGGATGAGAGGAGTTATCCTCATATGACTGAACCCATCGTTCAGACTGCACTGATAGACAGCCCTGTCTCACCACTTCCTTGTGAGGAAATAAGAGTGATGGTGTACAGAAGGAATCCATTACCTCTGCAGACTGCTGGGTTATGTGATAATGAGAAGGTTATCGTTCCTCTCTGCAAATATCTCTTGACACTAATGATAAAACAAGGAGGCTGGAGGAAATGTGCTAAGTTATGCTTTATATGGGGCTGGTTTGTAGGAGGAGAACAATCTTTGCACAGTATTCTTCCATCACTGCTTAGACATGTTACTGTAATGTAAGGAAGCAGGACTGAAATGTGTGAACTCTGGCTCCAAGGCAGCGAGAGAAAAGCCTGTGAGGGAAGAGGGAGCTCTGGGGCCCCATTACCGATAGCGAAGGGCTGGGTTGATAACTGTGCGTGGGCAATAGGGAACTGCTAACGAGAGAGGGCCCACAGCAGCCTCCATTGCTACCACTTCATGACCTGCACTTCTTTAATGCAATTTGTTAACCAAAACCAAGTTTCTCAAAGCTATTATGTACTATTATTAGTACGAGACTTGTAACTTCTTAGGCCATGTTCACACGGCTTAAAATGGGCCGTATTTCGGTCCATTATTACGGGCTGAAAACGGCCCATTCATTACTGTAATCCACAGTTCTCATAGAGAACTATGGATTACGTCTCCTCTCCCTGCTTGGCGAATACGCCGAGGGGGGAGATAAGTGACATGTGAATTACCAGCGGCGTATAAGTGCCGCTGGTAATACAAGTGTATGGGCCAGCGAAGTGTCGGCCCCCCGCTCACTCCCCCGCTCCCGCCCCCGGCCACACGGCGTAATTGCAGGGCGTAATCACGTCCCGCAGTTAAGCCGTGTGAACATAGCCTTAAAGGGAATGTATCACAAATGTTTTGTTTTGCCTGATTAATACCAGATAATGATGCATAATATTTTCTGCTTAGCAGTTTTTATTTCCTGATTGTAGATTCTTATAAATACTATTTTCTGTATATATGGGGGAAGACATCTTTCCTGAGCTGCTTTAACAGCATTTAGAGGATTGCTTTACTGCAGCTACATGAACATAGGAGCCTGTGAACATGAGCTGGCTCAGTGACTTCTATGAGAGACTGTGGTGGGCATGCTCTGTGACCTGAGAAGAAGTCATAATGTAGGGAGGACGAGAGGGTGAGCTGTGGCCACCACCTGTTACTCACCATCACCTTAGTATTCAAAGTGGGGGGTGGGTGCCAGCAAGAAATAAGCCTAATTAATGATCCTCTTCAATATGCAAAAATAACCAGAGCACTACAAACATCAAATTATTTCAAAAAGTTAAAAATAGAGTCTGGGAGAGAGAAAAAACAGTGAGTTAAACACTCTTCAATATATATATATATATATATATATAATACACATACACACACACACACATGTTGGGGTGCACGATAAACCAGTGAAGAGCTGCAAATGATGGCATATGCAGCAGATAATCGTGACTCTAAATCACAAACAGCTCAGAATGGGGATAAAATGACAGCATGGTAATTGTCTAGTCCCAGTGATGCATTACACAGAGCTCCAACAAAATTCAAATATTGGACGACAGCATCTTAAAAGCAGGAATATCGTTTATTCCATAGTGAGTACAAAAAACACCATATTGCAATGTTTCAGCCCATCAATGTGTGGCCTTTCTCAAGCATTGGCATTATACAGAGCTGTCTATATCATATCTTAAAAAGGTAAAGTATACATATATGGTATAGACAGTTCTGTATAATGCATCACTGGGACTAGACAATTACCATATTGTCATTTTATCCCCATACTGAGATGTTTGTGATTTAGCGTCATGATTATATTCTGCATATAACATCATTTTCCAACTCTTCACTGGTTTATTGTGTTTATTGGCTTATCATTAAAGTGGTGTTCCAACGATTGACACTGTGGGCCAATCCAGGCCTGTTTGCATGTATATGTTGTGAACATATGTGTGAATGTTGTGTTTGTAGATGTGACTTGTGTATACGTATTTTCTATGTTCATGTTAAGTATGAATTTTATGTCACTTGTGGGTGCTGTGTGTATTATATGTATGGGTGTGGGGAGTTTTATGTGTTGTGTACATGTGTTGTCGTGTGTATATGTATGGTATGTTTTGTGTTGTGTACATGTGGTGTTGTGTATATAAGTGTGGTGTCTTGTTATGTGTGTTGTTTATATGTGGTGCTGTGTGTATAGATGTGGTGTGTTATGTGTGTTGTATACATTTGGTGTTGTGTGTATAGGTGTGATGTGTTGTTATATGTGTTGTGTACATGTGGTGTTGTGTGTATAGTTGTGATGTGTTGTTATATGTGTTGTGTACATGTGGTGTGTGTATAGGTGTGGTGTGGTGTTGTAAAGTTTGTGTAATGTGGTGTGTGGTGTTGTGTGTATATGTGTGATGTGTTGTTATATGTGTTGTGTACATGTGTGTCGTGTGTATATGTATGGTATGTTTTGTGTTGTGTACATGTGGTGTTGTGTATATAAGTGTGGTGATTGTTTATGTGTGTTGTGTAATGTGGTGTGTGTGTTAGATGTGATGGTCATGTGTGTTGATAATTTGGTGTTGTGTTATATGTGTTGTTGTACATGTGTTGTGATGTTGTTGTTTGTGGGTTTTAGTTGTGATGTGTTGTTATATGTGTTGTGTACATGTGGTGTGTGTATAGGTGTGGTGTGTTGTTGTATGTGTTGTGTACATGTGGTGTTGTAGGTGTTGGTGTGTGTGTTGTTTGTGTTTTGTACGATGTTGTGTGTACAGGGTTGTGTGTTTTTGTATTTTGTGTTGACAGGTGGTAGTGTTACAGGTGTGGTGTGTTGTTGTATGTGTTGTGTACATGTGGTGTTGTGTGTATAGATGTGGTGTGTTGTTATATGTGTTGTGTACATGTGGTGTTGTGTGTATAGTTGTGATGTGTTGTTATATGTGTTGTGTACATGTGGTGCTGTGTGTATAGATGCGGTGTGTTGTTGTATGTGTTGTATACATGTGGTGTGTGTACAGGTGTGGTGTGTTGTTGTTTGTGTTGAGTACATGTGGTGTGTGTACAGGTGTGGTGTGTTGTTGTATGTGTTGTGTACATGTGGTATGTGTACAGGTGTGGTGTTTTGTTATATGTGTTGTGTACATGTGGTGTTGTGTGTATAGTTGTGATGTGTTGTTATATGTGTTGTGTACATGTGGTGTGTGTATAGGTGTGGTGTGTTGTTATATGTGTTGTGTACATGTGGTGTTGTGTGTACAGGTGTGGTGTGTTGTTATATGTGTTGTGTACATGTGGTGTGTGTATGATCAGTTCCTTGCAACAGTATTCAATTCCCTAAAGAGTAAACAGATTTATCTGGATTAGGATTCACTTCTAAATCCCCCCAATATGCACTAAAGTACATTCACAATTAAATCTGCTGACGAATACCGAAATGTGACTTTGAAATACTTTAAGAACGTGTTCTGAACCAATCTTCCAACAAATGACAGTTTATCACAGGTCCGCATGGTTTATTGGTTTACCTCTTGTGAGCCCCTCACTGAGCCCGGTGTATCCATTATGACATTATTTTAGTATATTACTTAGTTCTGTTCTTCTATAAAACACTAAGAAGAGGGAAATACGTTCATAATTACCTTCCACCTCAGCACATTTCCTGAGGACGTCTCCGTAATCCCAAATGAAAGTTATTGGAGCTCACAGTGGACATTTCCTTAAGACCCACATAATTATTAGTTACTGTAGAATAAATAATTTGGATAAAAGATTTTTCATTGTAATAAGAAATGAGTGAAGTAGTCACTGGCGGCACAGCAAGGGGCACCCCCTACCAGCAGGATGACTAGTGTTGACTTTATTCTCTGAAGGGCATTGTACATATTTGCTCTCCCCTCCAGCAACAAAAGGATTTAAGTTTTCCCAAAGAGATTAAAAGGGTGGAGAGACCTCCGCATAAGAAGATACGTCCCGTGGGGTCCTGTGGGGACTATTCTCTTGAAAATACTTCTACGTTTCATAAACCACTCCAGCTCGCTATTCACCATCATTGATGAATGCAAGGCCGTTATTTGCCATGTGCTAATTAACCCAGTTGGCAACATGTAATAATAACCACCTTGTGTGCCCAGTTCAAAAACGCATCCAAACAATTTCTGGACGGCCAAACACACCTCTGCTGGCAGTGAGTTTCGAAGGATTTATACCTAGGATGTGCAGGCTGTAGAACAGGAACACAATCATGTAGCTGATTTCACAGCTCACAACACCCGGCGGGTGGCGGTGGGAAGACTTTGTCGCTGCAATGTTACCTTGCTGTGCTTAGAGGCTTTATTTCTTTTGTTTATTGATTACACTAAACACCTAGAAAAATGACTGCAGGGAAAGTTTTCTTTTACTCCCATTAGATCTCCTTATTTGCTCCTTCAGTTTATTTTAGGTATTCTGCTACCAGACTCTCATAGACATAGCTGTGATGTGTACATGTATGTACAGTTCATAAAGAACCACAAAGACATATATTACATTCAAGGACTATCAGCAAAAAATCGTTACCATTAGCTAGTGTTATGCTTCAGATTCAGGTTAATGTCAAATTTATCAACAACAATAGTCAGAAAAAATCAAATTAATGAAATGATTTTATATATTACTGAAAAAATTTAAAATCACCATACAAAAATTTATAAAAGTAAAACAATAATAAAATAATAACGGGGATGAACACATACCAAAAGGGAATTACATCAAGAATTCATATAAATACAATTAACTACCAAGATCCATATCTACATAGTAAAATATAATACGGTTATGCTCCCCTGAAGAAGCTGGTCACGCGAAACGCGCGTAGGGAGACTCATTGACACATACCAATGGGGTAATAATATTGTATCATGTTTATTTCAAACTGGTATTCTATGTATATTATTCCATCATGTCTACTATAGTCCCATGATCCTATGTATGTATATACACTATTTTTTTATCTGATATATATCAATCATTGCATCACTATTATTTCTATATGTGTTGTGTACATGTGGTGTTGTGTGTATAAGTGTGGTGTGTTGTTATGTGTGTTGTTTATATGTGGTGCTGTGTGTATAGATGTGGTGTGTTATGTGTGTTGTATACATGTGGTGTTGTGTGTATAGGTGTGGTGAGTTATATGTGTTGGGTTTATTTATTGTTTACTTATTTAATCCAATATATGCATTGCTGACACATTAGCACTTTAGCACATTTGTTCCTTATATTTATTTAATAGTGTTTGAATTTTAAAAAATATTTTTTGTATATATTTTACTATGTAGATATGGATCTTGGTAGTTAATTGTATTTATATGAATTATTGATGTCATTCCCTTTTGGTATGTGTTCATCCCCATTATCGTGTTTTACTTTTATAAATTTTTGTATGGTGATTTTAAATTTTTTGAGTAATAAATAAAATAATTTTATTAATTTGATTATTTCTGGCTATTGTTGTTGATAAATTTGTATTGAGTTGGTCAGTGGTTAGTTTCTTCTGTATTGTAATGTCAAATTTAACCCGAATTGAATTTTGTCAAAAATTGGCAAAAACTGGACCCTAAGCCTATGTCTACACTGCATTGGACAAAAAACGAAAGTGGCTGTTGTTCCCCGATGCAGGGCCGAGATTTTTGTCTCACTCTGTACAAAAAACACGGTCGCTTCTCGTTTTTTTTGCTGTCACCCATACAATAGTATTGTATGGGAAGACGTTAAGAAAACTAAGCGCGCCGGCATGTTGGATAATACGCCGGCACCAGAAGACGAGCAGAGAAAAGACGAGCTGTGGAGACTGCAGCTGGTATTTTTTATTGCCGCCTATGTGGCTGCAGGAACGATCATATCTTCATACCTCCATGACATGACCAGGGCACAATATTATGTACATGAAAGTAAATAGTCAAGGTTACCACTAGTTGACAGCAAACAGATATATTGAAAGTCAAGGAATAGATACAGAAAGGTTATTATAAAATTGTATGACTGTTAATTATACAGTGACTATTCTTTAGCTGCTGAAATGGAGGTCCACACTTGTACCGTATTTGGGGAGCTATAGAACCCTTTTGACCACATCATACAAGGAACTCTTCCTACCAGGGTGTAGCTATAGGGGCTGCAGAGGAAGCAGGTGGCAGCCCCCTCCGGTATTATAAATAGCACATGGTAAGTGGGGGCTGTTAGATTTTGCATTGGGGTCCAGAAGATTAATGTTGTGCCTCTGATTATTACAAATTACTATGATGAGATGCCTCTGTTTTATCATAAAATATGATTGGGGATGTATGAATTGCAATAGGTGTACGTAGGAAATTAAGGTATAACACAATGCATATTTCTTCTATGTGTAACTTGAAAAATGACAATATAATTACTTTCAGTTGCCATGCATTAGTGGAGTGTTAGCTCATCAAGGTTATTGAGCGCTGCTGACATAGGCTGGTCATCATCAAACAGTGTCTGCAAATTCTTTTCAGATGTTTCTCAAGTATGATATATTGTGACCTTAATAATAACTCTATCAAAAAGAGAGTTTTGGACCAATCCATGTGTATGTGCTTAAAATGTATATTCAACTTTGGACACCAATTAAAGGAAATAGTTTACATAAATAGCAGAGGAACTTTATTTTTCTTGTACAGAATTTGAGCTAGAGCCTGTATTAAAATACCATTCACCTTGACAAGTGCATGCACGGTTCTGAAGGACCCTAAGGCTCTATTCACATTGCCTCCCTCGGGTGTTGGGATTTCCAGCACTTATGTTGTGCAACATGTAGGGCTATGCTGTCCGTGGAAACCTCAACAGAAACCTGTCAACCCCCATTAAGGGTCCATTGGGCACAATTTGGACTCATTGTCTAATAGATCCGGCAAGGATTTCATAACAAATGGAAGCCATGATGCAGATGTGATCAGAACCTAAGCTTAAATCTGTCGCATTTTAGGACTGTCTAATTTAAGTTTACACTGTCAAAATACTAGACAGTATTGATAAATCTGCACCATTGTGCAGCAGCATAACTAAAATTCACAGCAAAATGAGATGGGGCCCATCACCTAATGACAATAAACTACCACATAGTAGCTCTAGATAGCAGAACATCACCAGCTACTGATTCCCTAGAAGAAAAGGAATAATGCTCTTCTACTTGAAAGAGCCACCCTAAACCTCTGCTCCTCTTAGCAGCCACTATGGCAGCTCTGCCTATAGTTATGCCCATACCATTGTGTCTAAAGAACTGCTATGTGGCATAAAATCTAAACATATGTGGAGTAAGATGGGGAAAAGCATCCATATATATTGGTAGTTGTATAATAGCTATAGTCAACAGTATGTCACGGCATTCAAGGTGTGCTATTTCCAGCATCATCAACTGTGGTTCACAGACTTCATTGGAATATTTATACCTGCATCTACTTTATCTTAAAGGGGTTGCCTCACTACATTGATTCATCTCACCTCAGTCCTGTTTTCTTGGTTTCACTTTGAATTCAGGGGCGTGTTTACTGGCCTCTACTAGGCTGCAGTAGAAGCCAGGTCTGTAGCTATAGCGACCAGTGCTGGCAGCCTATCATGAGAGATCAAACAGGTCTGTAGCTACAGCGACCTGAGGAGCTGATACAGCCCATACAAGAGGGGATATCTGGGAATAGGTAGGACACTGTTAATGGACATGTATTGCAAAGTGACTTGTTTTTGCAAGATCTTTAACATAAAAAGCAATCTTTGTAGTGAGATAACCCCTTTAACAATGACATGTAGAAATAGGGTCTTAGTAGACCAAAATGATACTATGTTTGTCACATACTCACTTAGGCTTGGTTCACATCTGCTTCCATTTGATACTTCTGTTACAGAGACTTCGCTTGGCCCTTAAATTGACTACAATGGAGTCTGCTAATTTTCTCTCCTGATGGGCATCATTTAAACTTAAATTGCACTGCATGCATTTTTCCATCATTTCTCAACTCCACACGGAGCCACCTCAACGCAAATGTGAACCAGCCCTTAAAAGAGCTTATACATGTCGAGTTCTCTTCTGGATGCTATTATAAAGAAAGACTTGTTGCACCTTTAAGGTCTTCTATTGGTGTGCTGTTCATTGTAATATACATGTGCTTGCTGGATTGTAAAACCCTTTAATTTGCACCTAACACTGTATTAAAAACACTGAGTTCCGTTCGTAGTGAATACATTTATTCTAGCAATAAGACACCATTTAGGGAATTGCTATTTAATAAATGCATTTTATATTTCGACAGACAAATTCTTAAAGGGGTTTTCTCACCATGCAGTTTCACAGACTATAGCAGTGGCTGACTGTTACTTGCTATTCTTGTTACACTGACATGACTTCGGGATATTTTTAAAGTGTAGTACACAAAGCTACAGAGCTCTAAAGAGTGAAAGCTTCTCATTTAGTTAAGTAAACAAAGTCTGTTGCTAGAGACTGTGCAGGAAGTGACTTATCATGGACGGACTGACACATGGCAGCTTGGAGCAATGACAGATAAGAGAGAGCGGGGAGAGATGGTTAGTAACCAGAGAAACTTGTGTGTTCTAAAAGTAAATAAAATCTTCTTTACCTCCTGACCAAAGCAAATTCAACAAAGCAATGTATTTAATAATAGTCTTTATTTACATTTCTATTCATGTTAAAAACTAATCATTGTAGTAAGAAAACCCCTTTAAGCCATCAGATGTTTTGCTATGGCTTGGAGGCAGGAAAGAACACAGAGAGAGTTTATCTAGCCATTCTCCCCTGTGATATCCCTGAACAAGTACACTTCAGACATCCCACGTCGCTCACTGCTCATATTATTTATATCTAAATTACCTACAAATCTGCTCAGATTTCTCTTAGCAGCTCTGAGCGCCTCAGATCTGTGCTAGATTACTTGATTGCTAGTCTCATATTATTTCCCATTGCTTTCCTCGGCTTCTGTCTCTATCGCTATTCCCCTTGTGATTCCCACAATCACCATAGAAAGCTCCTAAGCTATACTGGGTGTTAATGGATGAGATATCTCATCCTTTGTTTCACAATGCACTTGTGAATTATGTAGTTAACGCATCTGTAAACAAGGCCGGCTATGCTGATAAGTTGCACTTGATGTTCTTATCTGCACCATCCTCAGCAATTGTTCCGCACTACCTGGGGGTTAGTCATTTGTGCGTTGTGGAAAAACAGCCAGGACTAGGGAAATGACAGCCAAATAGCAACATTCACTAGATGAGCAGATACATAGTGGGGTCCCACTGTAACGCACACTTGATACTTGTCACATAATTTACTTTGCAATCTGTATTTACCTTGATTATCAGCATTGTTCATATGCTAACAAGTCTGTCAGTCATCCCACATCCCTCCAGCGACTGGAACAATGTGTTTTTCGAGGCAGAATCAGCTTCATCATGACACACAGTGAGAAGGAGCAGAAAACATCCCAATATTAATGGTTATTAAAGTCTCTGAAATGTAATTATGGACTATTGTAATTCTTCTACTGATTAACCACTTGTCATCACACATGTTCAGTTTTTAGTACTGACTTTCAAGAGACTTGAAAAAGCTTGTCCACTTCAATTTTTTTTTATTGCGTCTAGAGCCCAATTGGAATAAATAAAAAAACTTATACTCACATCTCCCCTCACCTCTGTTCCAGTGCTCTGCCACTTTGGTCTCTCTGGTCTTTAGTTTTCATCTTCAGGACAGAGCGTTCATCGTTGCAGCTGCTAATTGTGCCTTTTGTGCCACTGCCTGACGTCAATGTTTGAACAGCTCACTTCTGCACTGTGACGTCAAGGAGTGGCATGTGGCCAGTGCAGCTAACCAGTGGTTGATGTCCTCATGCAGAAAAAGACAGAAGGAAGACGAAGACTTGCAGCGAGTGAGGATGGCACAGCTCTGAAAAGGAGATGAAGGTGGACGGCAGGAGAACTTTTTTATGGCATTAGTAGCATAGTAATAAAAAAAAATAAAAAGCTGAAGTGGAAAACTCCTTTAGCGTTATAACATTTCTGTCTACTCTGTCTGTGAGACAAATTGAATTGTTTTCTACGGGACCGTATATATATATATATATATATATATTATTATATATTATATATATTATATATATATATATATATATATATATAGTATATATATATTATATATATATATATATATATATCATATATATATATATATATAGTTGGAAATAAAAATCTTTATGAGGTAGGACAATAAATAAATACAAGTGTGCCATTCAGGTATTATCTTTATTATCCTTGTTTTTTACTTATCTTTGTTCTGAGGATCAGCATGAATCCAGCGTTGCCAAAATGATATAGTTTTTATGGGGTTGTACTGCGTGAAATAAAAAAAAATTTCTTTTTTTTTCAATTTGCTTAGCTCTGTATTGCTATTGTCTGAGATCACTAACTTTGTTTTAGTTTTCTGTCTACAGGTCTGTTTTTTACAGGCTGGAGTCCAGTTTTAATTGTGCCATTTAAAGGTACCTGGGAGTTTGCGATAATTTTTTTATTCCAATTTTTTAGGGCAGTCAACACCAGTTAAAAAAAATGTAACTTTTGTATTCGGTATTTTATTTTTCACATTAGGGTATATTTGCCCCAATATGCAGCATGTATTTTTCAATGCAAGGTAGGTCTCTGCCTTGCATACTTATCTATTTTTTACGGGCGCACATTACACAAGAAATACAATCGTGAAATCGCCATCATCCGAACGATGGCGATGATTCCACTGATAACATTCTTTTTGCCGTATTTGCAGGGCGTAGTTTGGCGCAATTCCATGCAGAAGTATACCCCACAATACCCTTAGGCTGTGTTCACACGGCTTATTTTCGCGCGGATTGGAGCCATACTGCGCGCCGGATTTGCGCTGCAGTACGGCGCCAATCCGTCGCAGTAATTACGGTAATCCACTGTTCTCTATGAGAACAGTGGATTCCGTCGCTCCTTCCCGCTCGGCGAATCCGCCGGGCGGGGAGAAAGGGACATGCACATTATCCAGGCGCAATACGCACCGTGGATCATGGAAGACTATGGGGCCGGCAGGCCGTGCCCCCGCCCCGCCCCCGCCCCTTATTCAAGCCGGAATTGCGAGCGCAATCCGGCTCGCAAATCCGGCTTGAATAAGCCGTGTGAACGGGGCCTTATGGTGCTTTCACACAGCGCAGTTTGGGTGCAGTTTTAACTGCACTCCAATTAAACTGTCTTTATTACCAGCAAGCTTCTTTCACTTATCTAAATTGTTCAGAAAGGTGTTTCAAGTAAGTTATCAATGACTGTGTGTGAAGTCTTGTGCATTACAAACACACTAATTGGTTACTCACTTTGCAAACAGTTTAGATAAGTGAAAGAAGCTTGCTGGTAATAAAGGCAGTATAATTGGAGCGCAGTTTAAACTGCACCAGAACTGCGCTGTGTGAAAGCACTCTTAATGGCAGCATCTAAGTAATTAAATGACCGGGATTACAGTTATCTCCGGTCCTGCTTACTGGATACAGGTGCAGGCTGTAATTAATCGCCATGAATAGAGCAGACTCGGCTTGTGTGCCCACTCAAATCTTCCTTACAGACATCATGTGGTACATTTACAGCATGTCAAATGTTAGGAAGGCTTAAATAATATATCCTCATGGTAGCTGGAGCTCCATTTGTTTGATACAGAGCACTAAACCCCCTTACA
Organism: Phyllomedusa bahiana; assembly: GCA_025379985.1. Lineage (NCBI taxonomy): Eukaryota > Metazoa > Chordata > Amphibia > Anura > Hylidae > Phyllomedusa > Phyllomedusa bahiana. The sequence continues at coordinate 151,725 of JAODAL010003014.1, forward strand.
TAGAAACACAGCTAAGAGAGTGTTAGCGTCTGTCACCCATAAGGTAAAATGATATCCATTTAATCATTTTTTTGAATGACCTACAGAGAGCTGGGACCAACGTAGCAAAGGCTACCATCAGTAACACACTATGCCACCAGGGACTCAGATCTTGCAGTGCCAGACGTGTTCCCCTGCTTAAGCCAGTACATGTGCGGGCCCATCTGAAGTTTGCTAGAGAGCATATGGATGATCCAGAAGAGTATTGGGAGAATATTGTCAGATGAAACCAAAGTACAACAGTTTGGTAGAAACACAACTGGTCGTGTTTGGAGGAGAGAGAATGCTGAGTTGCATCCAAAGAACACCATACCTACTGTGAAGCATGGTGGTGGCAACATCATGCTTTGGGGCTGTTTCTCTGCAAATGGACCAGGACTTCTGATCCGTGTACATGAAAGAATGAATGGGGCCATATATTGTGAGATTTTGAGTGCAAACCTCCTTCCATCAACAAGGGCATTGAAGATGAAACGTGGATGGGTCTTTCAGCATGACAATGATCCCAAGCACACCGCCAGGGCAATGAAGGAGTGGCTTCGTAAAAAGCGTTTCGAGGTCCTGGAGTGGCCTAGCCAGTCTCCAGATCTCAACCCCATAGAAAAACCTTTGGAGGGAGTTGAAAGTCCATGTAGCCCGTCGACAGCCCCAAAACATCACTGCTCTAGAGGAGATCTGCATGGAGGAATGGGCCAACATACCAGCAACAGTGTGTGCCAACCTTGTAAAGACTTACAGAAAACGTTTGACCTCTGTCATTGCCAATAAAGGATATATAACGTATTGAGATGAACTTTTGTTATTGACTAAATACTTATTTTCCACCATAATTGTGAGGGTTTGGTGGATTCGCTGGACCACCGCAAGTGATGATAGTTAAGCCATGCCAGGGAACGGAGTCTAAGTAGCCCCCGGTTTTCACCAAAGCCCGCCGCAAAGCGGGATGGACTTGCTGCGGCGTGAGGCTACCAGGTCGTTACCCCTGACGTGACTTGCCTGCGGTGGCGGCCGGGGTACTGCGTGGTACAAAATCGTAATCCAAAGGCGTAGCCGGGGACAGGCAGAAGGTCAGGGCAGGCAGCAAACAGGCAAGGTCAGGAAACGTAGCGGAACGGACTGGTACACGGGTAATCAATACGGACTCAAACACTCTCTAAGCTCACTGAATGCACACCAACAATCTGGCAAGGACTGCTGGGGGCGTATTCCATATATAGGACCAGCGCCCATCAATAATAAATTAATGGTGCGCTGGCCCTTTAAATCCAGACCAGCCGTCGCATGCGCGCCTTAAGCGATGGGTACGTGCACGGCGGCCGGGACAGGCAGGAGCGGAGTTCACAGGAGCACGGACAGGTAAGGGGACTGGTGTCAGGGACTGGGCAGCGGGGGCATGGACGCGGGGAGCCTCAGCACCCGCGCCGGACCCCCTGCTGGCAGGGGGGCGGCCGCGGGCCACCGCGGCACCCGCGCCAGCCCCCATGACAATAATTTGCAAAGAAATTCTTTCCAAATCAGACAATGTGATTTTCGGGATTTGTTTTCGCATTTTGTCTCTCATAGTTGAGGTCTACATATGATGTCAATTGCAGGCCTCTCCCATCTTTTTAAGTAAGAGAACTGGCACAATTGGTTGCTGACTAAATACTTTTTTCCCCACTGTAAATTGTTTTGTGTTAGTTTAAAGATTGACATTGTATACAGGATGGAACAACAATTCAATTCGGTTTGCATACGTTTTACTATTTTAAGCAGGTACATTACCTTTTCTGCATAAATGTTTTCCATGTCCTGTAGTGGGCATATCTGTAAAGCAAGGATAACTCTGTTACTTTCATCTGTCTGGGTAGACTTTCTTTATTATTCAAAGGATTCCAATAGGTCACATCCAATCATCACATTGTCAGGACAACTCATTGGTTGTACTGTATGGAAAAACATTACACAGATGTCCGCCAATTCAGAATGTGAATCGAGTCTCCAACCATCCTCTGCCAATTACGAAGTGCTGTTCTCCTATATAGAAGGGGTCCTTTGACTCATACAGATAATAAGGATTGGTCACTGCAACTTTATAGCTGCACCACAAAATGTACCCCAAATACTGCATGCTGTCATACAGTTGCAGCCAGTCTCAATAAATATCTGATCGGGAACAACTAAGTTTGGACTTTTGGGAAAATGTGCAGTCACTGAGCAGCTCTATGGCTTTTGTTCCATAAAATTACCACACTCAGTTTGCTTAATTGCATTGAAGCTTTTATTAACAGCTGGATGTTGTTGGTAACATTGTGCATAAAACCATTAACTTTGCATAATAATAAAGTGTTCTCTATAGGACAATCACTAACAGACTCTAATATTGGAAGTCAAAGATAACAGATCAGCCTCGTTAAAGAGGTACTCATCTTATAAAGTGATGGCTATTGCTGGGATAAGCTATTGCCTTGTAGTGGAGAATGGTTATTGAGAATATCCCTCCCTAAATGTTGGCACTGTGGACATATACTGTGTCAGAATTTGCAGCATTGCGCCATGAAAAAAATAGGGCCACTATGCAGGGCAAACATAGGAGGGTACAAAAAGGCAAATCAGCATTGCAAGTCAAAATCTCCCAGATAGTAAAGTCATAGAATACCCTAAAATGGAATTAACCCTTTTTCCACCAGATATTTGTTATGTAAAGATGAATTCACACGTGGCAGATATGTTGCAAAAAGTTCCATGAAAATAAGTTCCATTTCTCTAAATGGGATTGTTTTGAAAGTCATGACTGTCTCATGGGTTGTTCTAAAATCCTGGAAAGCAAATCTGTCTAATAAAGCAATAAATGGGAACAATATTGGACTGGGGTCTACTGGTAGAGTTGATTCCTGGGGCCCACCAGTGGAGCTTATTTTTGGGGCTCATCAGAGGAGCCTATTCTTGGGGCCCACCAGTGTAGTTGATTCCTGGGGCCCACCAGTGGAGGTGTGGCGTAGGTTCTACTAGGGGAGTTGATTCTTGGGGTCCATCCATCAGTGGAGGGCAATCCTGGGTCCTAGCCGACAGCTACTGCACATGACTCTTGCTTTCTGATAGTCTTTCTTTTCCTTTCTCCCTGAAAAGTAGCTCCAGACCTGCCAAACTCAAGGGCCCACCGGGGTTTCCTTTTTCCCCTGCTCCCCTGTGCGCCAGTCCAAGCCTCAATAGGAATGTGATGAACAACAAGCTAATTTATCATTCCAGCATGGTCAACTGGCAAGTTCAAAATGTAGTGGCATAGCTATAGGTGGTACAAAGGCAGTAGTCACTATCGGGCCCTGGAGCCAAAGGGGGACCCAAGGCTTCTTTGCCACATAAGTAGGCACCAGTATTATAAATGGCACGTGCTAGGTGTTGGACCTTTTATAGATTTTACTTTGGGACACAGGAGATTAAAGTTACGCTTCTGGCCAAAGTGCGTGCCAACCAGGTACCAGCAGTAAAACAGGGATCTAGATATAGAACTACTTCATTGCCTCATCTTCAAGGGCAAAGGTAAGCCTAGCTATCACCCATCAAGATGCAGGAGTGTAGCAAAGTTATGTGCCCACTCATGGTAGAGCTGAAATTGTGGTTGTCGTCAAAACAGCTAAGAAGACTTTTTCTACAATACATGAAAGATTTGAATTTACTGGCATTATAATAATTTGTTAACATTCCCCGTACTGTATAGAAGCAGGGATTATGGGGTCCTGTTGCCCAGCATTTGCAGAGCTGGATCTCATTAACTGTATCAGCATAAAATATAAAATCTTTCATGTACAGTCATAACCTGGGGGTGTAGTTTTGCTCCAGGCAATGAACCTGCAGACATTAGCTACAAAGAACGGCTTCAAAATGTATTAATTAAAGCCAGAACACTGTGAGCTCCTTCATCTGTGCTGATTGTGCCAGCGCTTCCAGAACGCAGCACAGCCAATGTCTGAGTAAACCGCTAATCATGGAATTAAAGGCAGACAGCGGCAGTGACTGTGGGCTCCAAGCTGCAGAATCTGCATAGAAAAACACCAACTGCTAGCACTGTGAATCACACAACATGATGGGACAGACAATGAGAGCAGGAATTATGGAGTGCGGCTCCCATCATGTAGTGGGGCTCTGGCCAGTGGATTGTTAGCAGTGTGGCTTCATTTAAGATCACAGGTGGCATCCTGCCTCTTCTCCGCTTCTCCATATTGTGTTTGCTGATAACACCTCTCCTTCTTCTGCCTCCTAAAGACAATGGGGAAGGAGGTAACCTCTAAATGAGGATGTCACAGGTTTCCAGTGGAGTTAATTTAAGGTCATGCTAGCTTTGGTCTTGAATCAAAGGCGTTAAGTGGACAAATACACAAGCGGCTTGGAGTTGTTTGAATTCTTTTGTTGAAGGATGTTTATGAATGCATCAGCCTCAGAACACAATGGATTCCATGATGTATAGTGATATACCCCATAGATAGAAATGTAATGTTTGCATAATGATAAAGGTTTCTTGTGAAGTGTCATAAAGACATTCTCCCATTTTCCTGTTTATTGATTCATGTAATTCTCCAGTAAACACTCGGAATGGGGGTAAGGTTTTACGGATGATCAAAGCTCTCCACCTCTGGATTGTTCTACTTGTGTTTAAGCCGTTTACACAGGGCAATTACTTGTCTGGTTTGCATTACTTCGGAGTGATGGTATTATAATTGTCCAGTGTAAATGCTCCAAGAAATCAATCGGAGATAAAATTGCAGTTTATGGCTCTTTGTTGCTAAAAGTCACTGGCATAGTTTTCTGGACCTGTTATTGTCACTCAGAGCAAAACATGGGTAAATGCACATGGAGAACATACACTGCGGATTTGTGTGCAGAAAATCTACAGTAAAACCCATATTAACATTAAAGTCATGAAACAGTTCAATTGCTTTTTCTGCAAGGATTAAAATGGAGGTCTTTAGTGCACAATTTGATCAAGTTGTAAATGCCCATCTACTACCAGGGTTGCCGTTAGGGTAATACTGCTGGTACTGCTGTATTTGGCAAACTGTGAAATGTAGGGAGCTTCCTACTTAATGGAGAGCCTACCAACCTTCTTATCTAATCGGGGCCTACCTTATAAAGGGCAGGCCTGCATAATGGGGGCCTATCTATTTACCTAATACGGATTTTACCTACTTAATAGGAAAAGTCTGCCTATGTTATTTTGGAGGACTACTTAAAAGGAGTGTCTACCTACCTCCCTAATTTGAGGGGCTACCTACTATATGGGGTATATACCTAGCTACTGTATGGGGGTCTACCTGTTTACCCACTAGTGGTACAAATGGGGGTCCTATAATTGTGAACTTTCACTATTTGAAAGTGCAATTACAGTGTGAAGCACCAAGGGGGTCATTATTACCATTTGGGGCACTATGGATGGGAAGTTTGTTTAGAGGGAGGAAACAGATGGGAAGATGATAGAAAAGTGAGGAGTCTAAAATGTTTGTGTGGCAAATTCTGCAGTCTGGACCGGATGGAGAAATAAAGGGAAAATTAACAACTCCAGACGGAGAAGAAGTCACTTGTGAGTTAATGTATGTAACTGCACTGTAATCCCTTATATGTCTGCAGAGCCTGTATACAACTGGCATCTAACCCTATATATTAATGTAGAGTGGAAACATTGGTCTTAGTGTAATGGTTTATATTCAGTAACAGTATGGTAGTATTATTCAGTCACTTTATGGTGGTTGGTATGTGGTCATGGTGTGTTGGTATTATTTAGTTCTTGTATATTGTTATTATTGGTAATATTAGCCTTGGTATACTGATTTAATGATTTAATGTGCAACATTATATTATTATATTATAACATTATATTATTATATTAGTCACCATATGGTAGTGATATGTGGCGGTATTATTTGGTTCTTGTATATTAGTAATATTGGTCTTAGTATACTGGTTTGGTCAGTAATAGTATGATGATAATAGTCACTATATAGTGGTGACGTGCTGATAATATGACGGTGTAAACTCTAATAAAAACTGTATGAGGCCTTGCCAAGACATTAAGGTAACCTCATCTCTAACTATAGGTTTTCCTCTATGTGTGGCCAAAGCCTAGCAACAGGCTCCAATTCACACTGATTATAAGGAGCTCAGAAAGATGGGTGGAGTGCAAAGGCCAAAGTGGAGGCAACCACTCTTCCAAATGCACAATGCTTAGAAGACAGAAAAATCACCAGCACATCCATTGTTACAACTGATATAGACTCTGGCCCCAGCTGTTGTGGTAGTAATACAGATTCCCAAAACGACCTAAAAAATACAACAGCACACGCTGGCACTAAAACCCAATACCAACATTCAATTTGTGAAACATTTCAATTGCATTATTGCTAGCTTTGCTATAAATACAAAATGGCGGCTTTGAGTTCACAGATTAACCCCTTCACTACCTTGGACGTATGCATATGTCCTGAGGATCGCGCGAACTCTAAAGCAGAGTTCGCGCGATCGGCACGGGGTGTCAGCTGTATATTACAACTGACATCCCGCAGCGTCGGCCCGACCCGCGATTACTCCGGGGGGGTGGGGGGGGTTAACCCCTTAATTATTGCGACCATCGGGTCGCAATAACTAAGGAAGACGCAGGAGGAGATCGCTCCTCCTGCGTCTGTCTGCGACAGCAACTGCACGGAATGCCTTCCGGGTTGTCTGTGACGTCACGATGCCCGGCCGTGCCCTGTGGGCATGGCCCGGCATCGTGACTGACAGTTGTCATAGGAACCACTGCACAGCAACAAGCTGTGCATTGATTCCTATTGAATGAGAGATCAAAGATCTCTCATTCAAATCCCCTATGGGGAATAGTTAAAAAAAAATGTGAAAAAGTAAAAAAAAAAAAGTAAAAAAAGTGAAAAACATGTAAAACACAAACACGAAAAAGAAAATAACAACACGTACACCGCCCTTTTCCCCTTTAGAGACGCCAATCGCCCCCAAAAAGATCAAAAATAAATAAAGTACCCATATTTGGTATTGCCGCGTGCGTAACGACCTGCCCTATAAATCTGTCATGTTAATTTAACCGTATGGTGAACAACGTAAAAAAAAAAATCAAAAAAAATCAGAATTAAGATTTTTGTTCATCCCGCAGCACATAAAATGTAATAAAAGTGATCAAAAATGCCTATAAACTTCAACGTTGTACCAATTAAAACGTCAGTTCATCCCGCAAAAAAAAGTCCTAACACAGCTCTGTATACGGAAAAATAAAAAAAAGTTATGGCTCTCAGAAGACAGCGATGCATAAATATTCTTTTACACACTAAAAACACTTTTTTTTTTTTTTTTTAAAGTGCTTCAACATAAAAGAACTATATAAATTGGGTATCGCCATAATCGTATCGACACACGGAGTAAAGCTAACTTATTACGGATACTGCTCAGTTAGCGCTCTTAAAAATAAAAATAAAAAACACTACTAGGATTGCAGTATTTTCTTCTCCCTGCTTTCCATAAAACTGATCAAAAAGTCAGGTCCCCCCAAAAATGATACCAATAAAAACGTCAACTCATTCCGCAAAAAACAAGCCTGTATACAGCTCCATACACAGAAAAATAAAAAAGTTATGGCTCTCAGACTATGGCGATGCAAAAATGTGTTTTCCTGTTTGAATAAAAGTGTTTTTATTGTATAAAAGCAGTAAAAAATAAAAAAAATATACAAATTGGGTATTGCTGTAATCATATCGACCTGCTGAGTAAAGCTAGCATGTCATATCTAACGCAGAGTGACCGCTATAAAAAATAAAAATAAAAAACACTATCAGGATTGCTGTATTTTGTTCAAAACGCCTCACAAAAACCTTAATAAAAAGTGAACAAAGTGTTGTATGCACCCCATAATGGTACTAATAAAAGCATCAATTCACCCCGCAAAAAAACAAGGCCCGACACAGCGCTGCACACAGCAAAATAAAAAAGTTATGACTGTCAGAATAGGACAACATAAAAACGCAATTTTTTATAGACCTATTTCTATTGTGTAAAAGTAATAAAACATAAATATAAAATTTATACCATTGCAATTGTACCGACCCCCATAGTAAAGTTATCATATCATTTACAGTGCATGGCCAACGCTGTAAAATTAAAGCCCAAAAAACAATGGTGGAACTGCGTTTTTCCCCTAATTTTCATGGCCCAATGCTAAAAAAAAGATGGAACACCAGTGCACTCAAAATGCCCAATACACCCCTAGATGAGATCCATGAGGGTTGTTGAATCCAAAATGGGGCGACTTCTGGAAGGTTTCACCTGTTCTGGTACTTTGGGGGCTTTGCAAATGCGACATGGCCCCACCAAAATCTGCGTTCCAAAAGCCAAATAGCTCTCCCTCCCTTGTACGCCCTGCCATGCGCCCAAACAGCAGTTTACACCCACATGTAGGGTATTGCCGAACTTGGAAGAAATTTCTTAACAAAGTTTTGGGGTTCTTTTTTCCAGGATTCCTTGTAAATATGAAACATTTTAAGCTAAAATTGCAGATTATTGGAAAAAAAATTTTTTAAATTTTCACAGCCTAATGCTAAAAAAAAAATTTGTGAATCACCTGTGGGGTCGATATACTCACTACACACCTGTATATATACCTCAAGGGGTGTAGTTTCCAATATGCGGTCTATTTAGGGGTGTTTATTAAGTTTTAGCACCTTATGGCCTCTTCAAACCTGAAATGGCGCCTAAATAAAATTGCATTGAAAATGAGGCCCCAGAGTCCAGTAGGTGCTCCTCCTATTCTGGGGCTTATGGGTGAGCCAAATAATGCACTAGGGCCACATATGGGATATCTCTAAAAACGGCAGACCTGGGGGAAATGATATTACATTGCATTTACCTGGTCACATTTACCGTATTCCAGTGAATAATGGATAAATATTGAAAATCTGCAAAAATAGTGAAAGTTTGAAATTTCACCTTCACTTTGCTTTAATTTCTGTGAAATACCTAAAGGGTTAACAAACTTCCTAAACACTGTTGTAAATACTTTAAGGGGTCTAGTTTCTTAGAAGGTGTCATTTATACAGGTATCTAACATGCAGGCCCCTCAAAGCCACATCAGAGCTGGAATGGTCCCTAAAAAAATGTATGTTGCAAATTTTCTTGAAAATGTGAGAAATTACTACTATATTTCTAAGCCCTCTAATGTCATAAAAAAAGGACATTTAAAAAATGATGCCAACCTATAGTGGACATATGGTAGATGCTAGTTATAAACTATTTTGTGGTGAATAATTATCTGTCTTGTACGCAGAAATTTAGGAACTTTCAAAATCACAGATTTTTCAAATTTTTCATGAAATTTTGTTATTTTTCACAAAAAAACAAGGCTTGTATGGATAAAATTTTCTTACTAACTTAAAGCACAATGTGTCACGAGAAAAGAATCTCGGAATCACATGGATAGGTAAAAGTGTCAAAAAGTTAGTCTCACATAAAGTGACACATGTCAGATTTCAAACATATGGCTTTGTCAGGAAGGCCAAAACTGGCTGAGTCCTTAAGGGGCTCATCCACCACATCCAGGTAACCTCATCAGGCGGGTCCCTAAGTATAGATTTGCCGCTATGTGGAACCAAAGCCTGCTTTTAATTTTGTCTTTTTTGGAATCTGTATTACAGCCACTGTCGGATGGCACCAGTGTCTATATCAGTTGTAGCAGTGGATGTGCTGGCTGATTTTTCTGTCTTTTTAGTGTTTACAGTAAAAAAAATATTGGATGAGAATTTAAGAATATATCAAGACAGAATTCACATGAAAATTACAGTGGGGAATTGAAATCTGCATAATGTTCATTCATGTTACATATACCCAGCAGATGCACTGTGGTTTTTCACCATTGACTTGCATTGGGAAGTCAAAATCTAAGATAAATCCACACATGTTGCAGATTGTGCTGCAGAAATGCTGTGCATCAGCAGAATCATCCACAAATGCAGATTTTAAATACATTGGGGCACATTTATTAATCTTGCCTAATATTTAGCGTAAATGAACATCACTTCTAATATGTGGTGCTAAAGATCCTAGCTATTTTTTCAGTAGAGCTTATTTGAATATTACATTTCGCATGGAACATTGCCTGGCATATTCAGTAAGTATCTATAAACCATAATAGTGCTCTCCTCAAGGAGAAACTTTATCCTATCCCCAATGTTGCACCTAAGGTCACTTACCTAGCTAGCCAGAAGCCTGCTTTGCACCAATGAGGGGTAGATAGACTGTCTGCAGTTGGGAAGCTTTTTCCTCTTGAAGAAGCTACTGGTTTAACTTACTTGGTCAGGCCAGTAATACATCTGTGTATTAGTTACACTGTATGAATTAGTAGGAGGACAATAATATATCCATCTTATTGTTACATTCTTGATATACTTGTTAAGTATATATATTGTCAGTGCTTTATAGGCATTTACAATCATTATACCCTGTTTCCCCGAGAATAAGACAGTGTCTTATATTAATTTTTGCTCCTAAAGACGAGCTAAGACTTATTTTTAGGGGATGTCTTGTTTCTCCATGAACAAGAATTCATATTTATTGTGGAACAAAAAAATCGACATGTATTAATATATTGTAGTGATTTCATCACAAACATCAGCATAAGCAACCAAACTCTGAATTGCATAAAAAAATGCACTGTCTTATTTTTGGGGGCTTTCTTATTTGTGGGGAAACAGGGTATGGTCAGTCTCCATCTATATTTCCACATCCCAGCCTCCTCACATTTAGAATATGGGCTATGTTAAAATAAATGAAGTAAATGCACACAATAAATTGAAAAAAAATAATTATAAAGAAAAAAAATAGACTAAAATACAATGCAAATGGAATGAAGGTAAAATCCATGGAATGTATGTAAGGAATAAGGAACGCTGTAAAGAGAATGAGGCATAAGGTCATGCCCAGAAGGGCAAAAGAAGCTATGGTTGAGGAAACACAGAGGATAAATGTTAGAAACTTGAAAATATGAGGAGGACAATTAAAGTGAATCTGTCAGTTGAATATGCTGCCGTTACATAGCATAAGCTGCTCTTGTATAGGCTCTTATATTCCTGCTTTAGGTCTATAACATAGAATGTGAATATAACCTTAAAGGGGTTTTGCCACAATGTAATGTTGACGTGGGATCCTCCAAAATGGGTATTTAATCACTTTTCTAAATATATGTGATTAAAAAAATTGCAGCCTGAGAGAGCTACAGGCTGCCTTACCTGCCTTTAGTTACTTAAAAGCTTGCATTAGATACGACCAGACAGAGTGACAAGAGCTGCTGGCTGGGCTTGCGCAGAGCACACTTCTTATCTGATGAGAGGGAGCTGAAGAAGCTTTCAAGGCACCGGGTAGAAATATGTTGTCTTTTGTATACAGAATCCACTAGTTGTAGTGTGATTATCTGAGTAGATCCCTGCTTTATCTGATGACAGAGAACATGAAGAAGCTTTCAAGCTGCTGTGCGGAAAAGGTGTTGTCTTTTGTATAGAGAATCCACTAGTTGTAGTTTGATTATTTGAGTGAACATTTCACACGATCCCTTATGCATGGCTCTGTGCTCTGGCTGTGTCTCTCTCTCTCTCTCAGCTCAGCATTGCTTTGTTTACATTTGCTTCTTAGCAGATAAGGTGCGTCCTGGCAAAACCTCTTTAAAAAAGCAAAGAAGCGAACATCAAGAATATCAAGGTATTATCCCAAAAATAGATGTTATTTGTACAAAACTATTCAACTATTGGAAAGAGGTCCTGTGACATCTCCTGAGGTCTGCTTTAGTAAATCCTTGTGTGCTCTGTACAATAATAATCCTGGAGCATCTCCTCTTATATCTCTGTGTGGTGCTGTTCATCTGTTATTCCTTCTAGAAATATATTACTGAATCAGTCAGCTGGGTGTGACCAATTGGGGGGAGGATGTCCTGCACAGTTTGACAATGTCTAATTAGTGATGACAGAGTCAGTGTGCGCAGGGACACACCCCTTTGAAAACTGGAATGGTAACACCCATCTGACTGATTCAGTAATTTATTTCTTGGAGAAATAATAAAGGAACAGCACAACACAGAGATATAAGGCAGTGTCTAAAAATGTCTAGGATTCTAAAACCGCTGAATATCCGACCATTTTGCATGCCCATAGATTTTAATAGAAACAAATGACCTGTAGTTTACACAGGGTGTTTTTTTTTTTTTAAAGATCGTTTTCTGGCGTTGGCGTATTGAGCAACATGTTGTATAATCTGCTGCCATTTTGTCATCTGTTTCCCATACAATCAATTGTATGGGCCGACAGCAAAAAAACGAGAGCCGATCGCGGTTTTTGCAAATATAGTGACAGAAACCGCGGCAGTGTCCAATACTGTGTGGAACCAACCTAAGAGAAGATGCTCCAGTTATTTCATGGGGAAAACAATCATTTACTAAAACAAACATGTCAGGAGAGGTCACAGGTCCTCCTTAACCCCTTACCAACATTTGACACATGAGTATGTCACAGGGATGGTAAGGGTCTATGTAGTGGGATTGCTCTGCAGTCTTGCTACAGAGAATTAGCAACTGACACCCACTGGTAACAGCAGGGAATGGAGCTGGGTCTGTTCCCTGCTGTTTATCCCATTAGACGCCACGGCAATCAAGGCTGCAGCATGTAAATGAATGAGAATCAGTGCCATGCACCATTACTCCTTCTGATTGGCACCCCTTGCAGCGAGATCACAGGGTGCCCATCAGTTATCATGGCCGCCTGAAGCTTTGTGAAGGCTTTCGTCGTCGACATGTTTCCCGTTTTATCACTTCCTGCCCCATCTTTGTTTATACAATGCAGAAAGCTGTACTAACGATTGAGTTCTTTAGTGGTCAAAGCATCCTAGGGGGACTCAGTATAAAAAAGTAAAAGAATGTTTAAAAGTATACAAAAAATATATATTAAAAGTTCAAATCACTTACCTGTTACCATTTTACAAATAAAATTAAAATAAGAAAATAGTTACACAGAATTGGTATCGCTACATCCATGAAAGTCTGATCCAAATGCCAAAATTGTGTTTTTTTTGTCATTTCAAGTCCTCTAAAAATTGGAATGAAAGTGATAAAAAAAAGGTCACATCTATCCCAAAGTGCTAGCGATAAAAAGTACTCTTCAGCCTGCAAAAAATGCCCCCTCACTCCGATCCATAGCGGGAAGTACAAAAAAGTTATTGGTCACAGAAAATGGTGCTTCGCCGCAAATATAAAAAATAGAAAATGTTTGGATTTTTACTACTATAACGTAACAAAAACCCAACATATTTGATATTGCCATAATTGTATCAACCTGCAGAATACAGATAGCACATAATTTATACCACAGAGTGGACGCTGCTAGAACAAAAGCTCCGCAAACATGGCGCACGTGAGTTTCTTTTCACATTTCGCCTCACATAGAATTTTTTTTGTGGTTTCTCTGTATATTTTATGGTACGGTGAATGGAATCATTAGAAAGTACATGTCTTGCAAAATAAAAACCCTCAAATGTCTATGTGGATGAAAAAACTAAAAAGGTATGGCTCTTGGCAGGCGAGAAGGAGGAAAAAACTTAGAGCCATATTGTTATGACCATGCAACGGGAGATGGTTCATGGAAAAGTGGGTGTCACTGAGATCTGATGGCAGTCAGCTTGTTCGTAATTTTGTTTTTCTATAGTAAACATAATAATATACAAAAAAAGACCCTAAACTTCAAGGATACTCCAGAGTGTGAAGAGCACAGCCCATTCCCAATAATCATTGATAAAGTCAGTTAATAGGTTAACAGGTTGTCTCTTGTTTGTTTCGCAATCTTGGTTTCGAGCTCTCAAGGTGTTTTGAGAAGCACTGATGTCACAAGGTTAACACTGAGATGAAGGACGCGGAGTCAGTGGAGCAGTAATACTAAGTCATCTATCATATCAGCTGAAATTAGAGGGCCCAAATTATCAAACAGAAACCCAGCAGCCATTCAAGCATCAGAAACCTCTCGGCAATGCTCACAACTGTTAAATAGTTAAACATTACGGGATGCTTGATGGGAAGAAGTCCTGAGCAGAGCGTCCTCTGTCTCTCTAGACACCCATACTGATCTTCCAATACTTGTCATTGCAATAGTTTTGATATGAATTAGAGGTATATACTGTATTTAAGTAATGAACCTAGGGCTGTCAACAGGGCAGTATTGCAAACAGAACACAATATCAGCAGCACTCTACAGACACCACAAAACAGTCAAAGGGATTATAGGAGGTTTTTCAAAATGAATTTCAAATTTCAGGTTCTTAGCATACAATTTGATCAAAACCGTAATTACCCATCTACCACAACAATGTGGCCTCAGTTCAGATGGAAACCTACTTTGACATTTTACCTCTCTTGGTGTCTGTTGAGATCTTCACATTTTCAATGAATTTGAAAGGGTTAAAGAAACAATCAATAGTTGTCGCATCAGCATAAAGAGTAATCAGGTCACTTTCTTATTAAGTAGCACGTGAAATATACTGTTGTACAATGAAGGGGATAAATAGCAGAAAATGGTTACTGAGAAATCAATGTTATTGTAAATGTCCATTGATCTACCTAGTCAATAACACTCTCATGCTTCCAGATGTACATGTATATCCCGATTGAGGGTCCAGTCAGATTAAATAAGCCTAGAGACAAGCAGAGCTTGAAGTCTAAGGGCTTGTTCACATGGAGTTTTCACTTCGTGTTACAAGCGCTTTGTAGATGCGTCTCGGGGACCGACAGGACGGACCCAGAGACGGTTCTAAACAATTGGCAGTGAATTTATCACTGCGGGCTATTAGGAAGACGCAGTGGCGTTCAGATGAGAGATTGCCGATACGTGTTTCAAAAGTGCCGCTCGTGTCCGTCTTGAAAAGAATTGCATGTCACTACGGTGACCTGTATATCTACCTCCTCACTGTGGGGAACTATATAAACTTCCTACTGAAGGGATCTATATACCTACCTACCAACGGTACCTATATACCTACCTACCTACTATAAGGACTTATTTACCTACCTACCTACTGAGGGTCTATATACCTGTCTACTAACTGAAGAGTCCTATACAACTACCTACCTAATGTGTGGCTTATATGGGAACGGTGAGTGACTTTCCATCCCCCACAACTGGAAACCAGCTTTCCTATAATAATAATAATAATAATCTTTATTTCTATTAGTGCCAAACATATTCCGCTATTCTATAGCAAATTTACAAATTCAAGGGTAACATTTACCAGTCATTAAAACATTGAAAAGTACTTTCAAATGAGCGACACAAGGTGGAGTGTGAGGTGCCTTTCTGCTCGTGAGACGCTACAATCTATTAGGGTGTATGGGTGAAACATACGGTAAAGGAAGTGCAAAGTTTTACAATGGTCCGGCCATGTTTCATAAATAGGGGGTGGTTTACATGATAAAATGGATGAACTGAACCACCCAGACTTGTACACTATATACAGATAAGTGCCTTCGTGAGTGCCCAAGTGCAGGAGTGAAGATGTGTTGTTATAGCAGTTAGGGATCTGGTGGCCAGAAGAAGATGTAACTTTTCAGGGGGCCCACTCTTAAAACTGTGAGGGTTGTGAATGTGCGCTTGATCGCTGCCTACGCACGCCGCTTTCAGTTAGTTGAGAGTTGTTAGCTGGTTTTCTAAGAGAATTGTTGGTGCTCTGCCGTGTGAAATCAGTTGTAGAGGCTGGGCATGGGACGGTTTCTGTATTGAATTGAGGTATTCTGCTTCGTGATCAGACTTGGTAAGCAGGTTCGCTGTGGGATGGAGGGGGATTCTTTTTTATCCCTCACTGCTGTTGTTTTTCCTTATAGTAAGGGGGAGAGAAGAGGTTATAGGGTGATAAGTGGTGGATGGCACAGGGATAAGGCATCTGATAGAGAACTATTAAAAGGTATAAAGAGTATAAATAGTGACGCTAGGATAAATTATGTTTTAATTTACTCGCCAACCGTTTAAAGATCAGATGTCCGCGCAGGTTGTCACCAAATCTTGTAGCATAAAAATTTCTGCTGTGTGTGAACAACACCCTATCTGGAGCAGAGATAAATGTAAAGACAGTAAGGATGGGGAGGGAGAGGACTTCTGTGCTCATCCCATGTTGTTTAAGATACCCCTTAGACTGGCGCCTGCTGGTTGCACTAAGGATGTTAATGCCGATCGGTAATGTTGACGCGGGGTGATCAGGCGATTTCGCACCCCCGCGGAAGATTACGTCCGGCGTGTGCCGTGCAGGAGGCGAAGGAGCGGAGGGCCGGCTCAGCTCTCCGATCGCTCCATAGACATTCATTATTCCCACCGTGCGCGTACACGCGGCAAAATAAATTGACACATTGTCCCCTTTCTTCTCGCTCGCCGTATTCGAGGACAACGACGACGCTGGTTTGTGAGGTGGAGAACGGAATCATAGTTCTTTCGTATGGAGAATGTGGCGTATTAGAACAGTAATTTGCACTGGGTCCAAGGGGGGTCGGTAAATCTTATAAACCGGGGGTAGGGTGTACTAGCCCACGATACAGTTCGCAGAGTTGGCCTTTTCACGGGGCCCATGGACGCTTCGGGGGGCACCGGGGCAGCTGCTACACTGCGTCCGCTACCCCGGTAATCCCCGCTCCTGGGCCCCGGGGAGTGAAATTTAAAAGTTCACTGCGGGGGGCGGGGAGTGGGGGGCCCCGGGCCTTGCTCCCTCTAAACGCCCGGGCCCCCCGGGCCCGGCGTTCAGAGGAGCGCTGCTCGTAGTAGCGGACGGACCCCGGATCGCCCCCGCTTGTTATTCCCCTGCCGGCGCTCTGTTCCGGGGGCCGCGCCGGTGATGTCACTCACCGCGCCCCCCGCTCGGCGCAGAGGCTGCGTGGGCACAGAGCGGACGAGGGGCGCATGGGGGGGGTGGGAGCGAGGTGAGAAAGTTGTTTTTTATTTTATCTACCCCAAATGCTGCTATACCCCCTTATGACTTATAGCCCCCCCATATGCTCCTTTTCCCCCATATGCCTTCTATACCCCCCATTTTGCCTTATAGCCCCCCCATTTGTTGCTTACCCCCCCAAAATTTCCCTGCCTATGCCCCCCAAAAATTACCTATCCCCCAAATATCCCTGCCTATCCCCCCCATATGCCTCCTATAGCCCCCATATGCCTGCCTTCCCCCCCATATGCCTGCCTATACCCCCCTTTGCCTGCCTATACCCCCCCCATATGCCTGCCTATACCCCCCCATTTTTGGCCTTTTCCCCCCCTATGTGTATACCCCCCATATCCCTGTTTAACCCCCATATGCCTCCCTTTACCCCCAAAATTGCCTCCTTACCCCCATATGCCGCCTATACCCCCCATAGCCTGCCTATAGCCCATATCCTGCCTATACCCCCCCCCAATATGCTCCCTAAGCCCCATATCCCTGCCTATAGCCCCCCTATCCCTGCCTATAGCCCCCCTTCCCTGCCTATACCCCCCATATGCTGCCTATAGCCCCCTATGCCTCCCATACCCCCCAATATGCCTCCCAAAACCCCCCATATCCTCTTCCCCCCCATATGCCTGCTATACCCCCCCTATGCTGCTATAGCCCCCATATGCCCTGCCTATACCCCCCCCCAATATGCCTGCCTTTTCCCCCCAATCCCCTGCCTATCCCCCCCCTTTTGGCCGCCTATACCCCCCTTTTATGCCCCTATACCCCCCATAGCCTCCCTTTAAGCCCCCCATATCCCTGTTTTTAAACCCCCAATGCCCCCTAACCCCCCCATACCCTGCCTTAGCCCCCATATCCCGCCTATACCCCCCCATATCCCTCCTATACCCCCCCATATCCCTCCCATACCCCCATTGCCTGCTATACCCCCCATATGCCGCCTATGCCCCCATATGCCTCCTATAGCCCCATATCCCTGCCATGCCCCAATGTTGGCCCTAACCCCAAAATTGCCCCCTAAGCCCCCATACTGCCTATAGCCCCCATTGCCCCTCCTATACAGCCCCCTAATCCTGCCTGCCTCACAGCCCCCTATTCCCTCCCTCCCTATACACCCCCCTAAGCCTGCTGCGTTTACCCCCCTATAACCTGCCTGCCTTTACAGCCCCCTATTGCCTCCCTCCCTTTAAGCCCATATTTCCTGCCTGCCTATTCGCCCCCTTATCCCTGCCTCCCTTTGCCTATACAGCCCCCCTATATGCCTCCCTCCTATACCCCCCTATAGGCCTGCCTGTCTATCACCCCCAAACCCTCCCGTACGCCCCATATGTGCCTCTCCCCCCTATATGCCTGCCATTCCCCCACGCCTGCCTGTATCCCCCCACAAGCCTGCCGGTCTTTTTTATGGGGCCCCTTTACTACCTAAGCCCTACCTTATGGCCCCTATAGCCCACCAACCCCTGTCATTTTATGGCCCCTTAGCTACCAAAACCTGCTGCCTATTGGGACCTTGGCTACCAAAAACCTTGCCTATTTGGGGCCCCCCATAATCCTACCTAAACCCTCCCTCCTATAGGGGGCACTCTATTGGCAAAACCTAAACCTTGCCTTTTTGGGGCCCCATATACCCTATCTAAACCCGCCTCCTAAAGCACCCCTATAGCCAGGGGGCAGGTGCTGGAAAAGTAGGATTCTAAGAATTTGTGTCAAAACTGCAGGGGGCAATTTGGGGGGAGATGTCTCAAGATGGCGGGCGGACCCCCGGATCAGAAAAAAAAGAGGAAAAATCAAAGCCCTTTAGAGAAAAGTCCCTGTGAGTCCAAGATGTAACTGCACTGTAATCACTTTATGTCTGCACAGGCTGTGTACATGCTGTCTACCACATATGGTCACTGATTTGGGGGGTAATATAAAAGTCTGCAGAGCCTGTGTACATTGGTGTTACCTTAAGGTCACTGTATGGTGGTTAAAATACAGTCTGCAGAGCCGTTACATGGTGTCACCCCTTTAAAAGGTCACTGTATGGGGGTTATATCTCTGAGAGCCTGTGTTTTACGATTCTACCACTTATGGGGACTGTTGGAGTAAATACAGCTGAAGCCTGTGTCATTGGTGTCTACCATTATATGGTCATGTATGGGGCTAAAATACGTCTGCAGACCCTGTGTACATGGTGCTACCACTATATGGTCATGTTTTTGGTGGTTATTACAGTCTGCAGAGCCTGTTACACTGTTTATACCACTTTATGGGCCAATATTTTATATATTATTTTATTAGACAGTATTGGTCTTTGTGTATACAGTAATTGTTTTTGGGGGATTATTTTAGTCCTTGTGGTGTAATTTGTGGTGTGTTTGGTGGTTAATCAGGGCCTTATGTAATAGCGTTATTGGTAAAGTTGGTTTTGGGGATTGTGGATTTTATTGGTACATATGATGGTGTAGTATGGTGGGTATTTGCCCTTGTATTATCACATTATTAAAAAGATGTCCTGGAAAGGCGTGGTCAGGGGAGGGGGGGGGGCCACCAAAAATTTGCATGGGGCCCGGGTTTCTTTGTTCGCCCCTGCCTGGGGCTGATTTAGCCGTATTGCGCGCAAATACGGCGCGCAGTACGGTGGAATCATCCCGAAAAAGCCTTGTAAAAGCCCTAAGAAAGCCCCCCGATGTAGATGGATGTACAGCTGTACATTTGTAAGTGAAACCAGATACGGGTGAGGAAAGGGGGGCCCAATACATGGGGTGATGGCATGAGAGGTGTGGTGTTTTTGCAAGGGAAAGGAATTGAATAAAAGAGGGGTTCTAAAAACCCCAGTCCTCACCCCCCCCCAACGGTCATTTTTCTGGCTTTCCCCTTAGCAGGCCAAGTTTTTTTCATTATGCTCCCACGGGTGATATAATTATTGTCAGTGCATTCTGGGGGGATTCCTGAAAACATGCCCTGTTGGTGGGGCATGAGGACTGGAGTTTGGGAACCCCTGGAATAGACAAAGATTTTGAGGTTTTTGCAGGATTTACTCACAGCACATATACTTCAAAGTATATGATTCCAATTAGTCCACATGGAGATACACTTGTCTTTTTCAACCACAAACTTCCACTTTCCAGCCTTAGTACACTCACTTTTTCTCACAGGAAGAACCCTTGTTCCCACACGTAGGACAATCCTCACTGCCTGACTCCTATCACTATAGACTTAAATTGGCACAACTGTGTTGACTAGCCATTGTATCCCAGACTTCTCAAGAGTCCTCAGTGGACAATATCCTTAGGGCTTGTTCACACGACGTTTTTGTGATCCGTAAAACGAATCCAACAATGGTCAGTGTGATTTCCATAGCTGTCACTGACAAAAGCGTATCGCTGTTCTCACGAGCTTTCCTGTGCTGAGTTTTGCGGATCCGTCTTCAGAAATGACATGTAATTTCTTGTTGCATTTTATGCAACAGAAGTCCCCATAGGAAACAATGGGATCTGCTTTTGTGATGCGGAAATCGGATCCCAAAGCACAGCACAGATTTGCTCAAGTTTGTGATGCGCTTTACATGCTGAAAGCGCACTGGGATGACGTAAGAGCTGCTGGGATCGGAGGTGAGCGGCTGCGGGGATCGAAGGTGCGGGGACCGGAGGTATGGGGATCGGAGGTGCGGGGACCGGAGGTATGGGGATCGGAGGGGCGGGGACCGGAGGTATGGGGATCGGAGGTGCGGGGACCTGATGTATGGGGATCGGAGGTGCGGGGCTGCTGAGATCGGAGGTGCAGGGATCGGAGGTGAGCGGCTGCGCGGATCGGAGGTGTGCGGCTGCGGGGATCGGAAGTGAGCGGCTGCGGGGATCCGAGGTGCGGGGCTGCTGGGATCGGAGGTGCGGGGCTGCTGGGATCGGAGGTACGGAGATCGGAGGTACGGGGATCGGAGGTGCGGGGCTGCTGGGATCGGAGGTGCGGGGATCGGAGGTGGGGGGCTGCGGGGATCGGAGGTGCTGGGATCTGAGGTGCGGGGACCGGAGGTGCGGGGCTGCGGGGATTCGAGGGGGGGGGATCGGAGGTGTTGACCTGGGGATGGGGGAGCGGAGGTAATGATCAGGGGATGAGAGAGAGATAAAGAGAGAGACCCGGCCAGTCAAAACGTATCCGTAAAACGCAAGTTAAAAGCAAACAAAATGGATCCAAAAAAACTATCAGCTGTTGCGTTTTTCGGATCCGCTTTTCGGATGCAGTTTTCACTGCTAAAAAACGGATCCGTAAAACGGATCCAAAACGTCTTCTGAAAACAGCCTTAATGTCCAACTGTAAAGATGACAACAAATAGCAAGCTATCAGACCATGGATGGGCTGCAGTTTTCTGTCTCTCTCGCACTTTTCATCTCCAGCATCTGTTTTCCTGATCTGGATTCTCTCTCTTTCACTCCTCCGTCTCCCTCTCCCTCATTCTGATTTCATCACTCTCCTACACTGATGCTAAATGAATCTCCTTTTCTCCATCAAACTTATTCTAGTCTTTAACTATGGCCTATTTTACTATTTTATGGCCTACTCCTGGGCCACAGCTAGGTTATGACCAGGACAAACAGCCTCTTAAAGCTGGAGCACAAGAATACTGCAAGTCTAGAAATCCCAACTCTGAAATTAGCTCAATGCTCTTCCTAAGATGGGTAGCTATAAAAGGCCTATAGCTTCTCCGACTACCCAGGATCCCCAGACTACTACTGAGAAGCGGAGGCTTAACATATGGCATTATGACTTAACTTACTTGTGTAGATACTTAAAAGGAATGTGTCATCAGAAAATTACATTAACTCATGTTTTTAAGTAAAAACACGTATTTTTAAATAATTTTTGGTTTTTGTTTTTAACTTTCCATTTCACTGTCAATAGTTTTTAAAAATCCTGAAGTCCTGCAGTTTTCACTTTGGCCACCTGGCCTAATAATAGTCTGACACTTCCTGTTCCGTAAAGAGAACTTTTTATCAGTCTCCTAATTATAGTACAGGCAGAATTACAGGCAGAAGTTGACACCAATGTGTATAGATAACACAGGATCCACCATTCACAATAGGAGAAGTCACAGTTCACCCTCTCCCTCTTTGCACAGTGACTTCTTCCGAGGTCACAGATAACACCTAGAAAACTCTCCTATAGAAGTCAGTGGGTCTGCTCCTGTTCACAGGCTCCTATGTCCATGTAGCTGCTGAAAGACATCTCTCTAAATGTTGTTATAAGCAGCTCAGTCCCCACAATCAAATACAGACAACAAAATTGACAAATTTAAAAAACATAAAAACGGCTAAGGAGAAAACAATACGTATCAGCATCTTTTTATTTTAGCACAAAAAAAATGGTGACAGGTTCCTTTTAAAGTGCAATAGCATAACATTATTTGCAACTAAACCTATTTAACCCATAGGCTATGTTCACACGGCTTATTGCCGACGTAATTGCGGGGACGGATTTCGCCCGCAATTACGCCGGCAGCCGTGCAGCGGGGGCGGGGGGCCGGCAGCTCGCTGACCCCATAGACATTCATTCTTCACGGCGCGTACACGCCGTAAATAATGTGCATGTCACTTTCTCCCCGCCCGGTGGATTCGCCGAGCGGGGAGAGGAGACGGAATCCACAGTTCTCTATGAGAACTGTGGATTACCGTAATGACTGGGACGGATTCCAGCCGTATTGAAGCGCAAATACGGTGCGCAGTACGGCTGCAATCAGTCCCAGAATAAGCCGTGTGAACAGCCACTTAAGGACTACAGCGAGTCTTCTGTCGGCCCAGCTAAGATGAGCTGACATCAGTGCCCTGTGCTGGCTGAAGCAGGGCCTCAGGAGTCTAATGACAGCCAGGACCCTGCTCTAATGTTGGAGAGTGGACAAACCTCGGATCCGAGTTGTTTCACCCCTTAGATGTCACAGTGAATAATGCATGTAAATGGTTTGAGAGGAAGGTGGTTCCTTCTCACTCCATTGGCACCCCCTGAGATATGATTCCAGAAAGCTGATGGTTTTACATGGTAGCTGGGGACCTTATGAAGTCTCCAAGGTCTGACTTCTATGTGTGCTTTTTATGCCCCACCAAAGGTAGGGTCCAGTAAAATGCCTGGCAGTGTTACACCAACATGAAGTGTGTTATATTTTACCCATACTTAAAGGGGTTGTCTCACTACAAGGATTTACTATTTATGTTAAAGATCTTGCAAAAACAAGTCACTTTGCAATATATATCCATCAACAGTATCCTACCTATTCCTAGATATCCCCTCTTGTAAGGGCTGCATCAGCTCCTCAGGTCACTATAGCTACAGACCTGCTTGATCTGTCCTGATAGGCTGTCAGCACTGGTCGCTATAGCTACAGACCTGGCTTCTACTGCAGCCTAGTGGAAGCCATTAAAATGCCCCTGAATTCAAAGTGAAACCAAGAAAACAGGATTGAGGTAAGATGAGTCAATGTAATGAGACAACCCCTTTAATTCCCTCAGTGGGACTAAAAAAAGTTTAAAAAATAGACATATAAAAAATCCCACATAAGATAAAAAAAAGAAATTTAATTTTTCCCTAACAAAATCCCTATCCATAAAAATAAACAAAACCCCGCAGCTGCAACAACCCAGACTATAAAATTATCATTATTTTACATGGTGAACAGCATAACAAATAAATAAGAAAAAGTCAAAATGGCAATTTTTGCTAATTTTCTTCCTAAGAAACATAATAGAAAGTAATCAAAAGTCTTATATACTCGAAAATAGTGTTGATAAGAATTAAAAGTTATCCCAGAAAAACAAGAAAAACTCATTTAGATCTGTAAACGGAAAAATAAAAATGTTATAGATTAGTTGGTAGATAGGTCGCTTTGAATATGGAGACACGCAAATAAACATTTTTATTTATTTTATTGATTTTTAAATATTTTTGTTGTGAAAAAGCTATATAATCATGGTATTTCTATAATCATACTGACCAATAGAACAAAATTTTTACAGTATATTTACCATATGGTGAATGGTATGCATTTGAAATGCAAAAAAAGTGGTGCAATTACTGTTTTTTTTCCAGTCCACCTTGAAAGTGTTAATAGAAGTTAATCAATAAGTTACATGTACCCCGAAATTTTACCATTAAAAAATAACACTTGTTTCAGAAAAAACAAGCCCTCGTATAGCTATGTTGACAGAAAAATAAAAAAACTTTCGGCTCTTGCAATGTGATGATGAGCAAAATGAAAAAAAATCGGATAAAAAGAGGAAATAAAAAGACAAAGAAAGTAATTCCTACTGTGTTATCAATATTAAAGTAATAAATATACAAAGGTTTATTGTTGTGCTCACCTTTTAGCGTTGTGCTTTGAAGGCATAACACTTAAACAAGGCCCAAAGCCTATTTTGCCGATACAACCTGGCACTAATGCTTGATGTTCAAACGATCCGGGAGAGTGAGATATAAGTATATATGAAGTTTTCATTAGAAGAAAAATCTCCTGAGAAACTGATTGGCAAAGATCAAGGATGGTGGACTATGTCTGAATCAATATGTCAATTTTAATAAATTAATATAAATTCCATAAAAGTGAAACAACGCGTTTCGTGTGATTACACACTTTGTAGGGCTTCCTATTTTTGTATTGGTTGAAGCGCAGACCACCATCTCTGATCTTTGATGATCAGTTCATCAGAGGATTTTTCTTCTAGTGGGAGCTTCATCTATACTAACACTATGTAGGAATACACGGAAATAAATGCAACATAAGCTTACTGGCCTGGATACATAGGAGCAGTCATCCCACCCAGCACTCAGACTGCTCCAGTAAAGAGCTGGCCCGGATTGACTGATACCAGCAGCCTTACTAAAACTACCAAGATGACAGCAACCTAGCGTTAGTCATAAAACTGCTGGTTCTACTTCACCGAGATTAAACATCTCTGTCACACATATCTGTAATCCTTGAGCCTCCTTACCATTTATACATTAGACCACTTAGTGCAGTATAAACACACAACACATTGATTTTAGGACTTTAAGAAGAAAAGCATTACAAAATACAACATAAACATGTTGTCTTAACCAAACTCCAGTGAGCCACCTGCAAAGCACAAAGGGGAATGGGAAAGTTGAGAAGCGTGCACCTGGCTGCATTTATGTTTCCTGCCACAGGAGGCTAGTACTGCCCATTTACAGATACATGACACAGATGTAGCATTAGGCTGCATGTCACTGTACAGTGAATCTGTTACCTTCTCTACACTATACTTGTTGTTACATGGTGGTTTAGCTTGAACCACTTGAGCACAATACCCCTCAACAAAATGTGCTGAACTGAACTATATTGTACTGCTCTATTAGCATCCCAGTGAGATTAACTGGACATTATCCAGTAACATTTACTGTTTAAACATAGGTGTGAGCAAGGCAATCTACAAACACGGCTCAGTTACACCAGTTCTGTCAGGAGGAATGGGCCATAATTCCTACCAACTATTGTGAGAAGCTTGTGAAAGGATATCCAAAATGTTTGACCCAAGTCATACAGTTTAAGGGCAATGCTACCAAATACTAATTAAACTTTTGACTTTGCAGAAAATAATAAAAATGCCTTACATTCTCTCATTATTCTGGCATTTGGCAAATATAAATAATTTTGGTTCCTAATCGACCTAAAACGGGTAAGGTTTATTCTGATTTAATGTCAGATAGAGAGAAAAACATGCAGATGGGGCTCTTTATATACTATATATAAACTTCTGGTTTTGTCAGGGCTAAGCTGTGCTCAGGCTGCAGACAGGCTGCAACAGCTGATGTGCGCTCCCTCCCTGATACACTTGCTGCTGACAGCTCTGTAAGTGACAGTGCCCAGCCACTCCTGACAGGGGGCGAGGGGCACCACCCAAAGGGGAGGACCCGGTGGCCCCCTCCAATTAGCTGCAGGGGCGGTATCCGGGAAATTTCCCATTAAACTCCCTGAAAGCTGATGCTGCGCCTGTGATATTCCTGGCTACCTTGTGTTTCTTGTTCTTTGTGTTGTTTTTTTTGCTAACCAGTATACCTGACCTCGCTTGTTCTCCTGACTCCTTTTTGGTCTCCTGATTTGTGCTTTGCTTCCGTTTGGCTTTTGACCTCGTCTTGTTTACGTTTATTCCTCTGGTTGTGATTTGTGGCTTTGGCATTCCTATTTGATATTGACCTGGACTGTTTGACTATTCTTGCTTCTCACGGCCCCAGCATTTTAGCAGCGCAGGGACCGTCGCCCAGTTGCCGTCTGCCGGCCTAGGCAGCACGTCAAGTAGGCGGGGGACAGTGGGCTGGGTTCCATTTTATGGCTCACTGCACCTCCCTTGACGTGACATTACCCAAACAGCCCAAACCGTTACTGCTCTACACTCACTATGGACCCCATGACAGCTCGGGTAGAGCAGATGCAGGGGCATAACCCAGCTAGTCCAGGATCTGGCGCTGAGGGTAGAACAACAGGAGGCTACCCCAAGTCAGAGGGTCCCTGCATTACCTTCCCCTCCTGTGGAACCCCCTATCCAGTTGCCTGACAGGTTTGCAGGTAACAGGAGGGCCTTTGGGGCATTTAGAGAGGGTTGTCGTCTGTATTTTAGGCTCCGCCCACTTACCTCAGGGAATGAGGAACAAAGGGTGGGAATTGTTATGTCCTTACTGCGGGGTTCCTCCCCAGGAGTGGGCACTTTCGTTACGCATGACTCACCTGAACTGTCTTCTGTGGAACAGGTTCTTTGCCACTTTAGGGGTACTCTTTAATGACCCAGATGGGGAAGGCTGTGGCTGAGGCTCAGCTGACCACCTTGGGCAGGGTGAGAAGACTGTGGAGGATTTTGCCCCGAATTTCTTCGCTGGTGCGTTCCGTCTGGGTGGAACGACGCAGCCTCAGATGCCAGTTTTAGATTGGGGTTAGCTGACCATGTGAAGGATTTATTGGTGGCTTACCCTACCCCTGGTACTGAGATGAGGCCATGGCACTGGCCGTTCGTCTGGACAGACGTTTTAGGGAGAACGGCAGGAAAAGGTTCCCCCCCCGGTGGTCCACACCATGGTCACACCCCTAAACCCGTTGGTTTCCGACGTAAACCAGAGGAGCCCAATGGGTTTTTTGCACTGCGGGAGTGACCGTAGGAAATTACTCTTGCATCAGGGGTTGTGCTTTCTACTGTGGGGAAAGATGGACACAGAATTCGGGAATGCTCCAAACGGAAGACCAGTCGAAAAACTCCAACGCCTAGATGGTCAACAAGGGTCACCTAGGCGAGCAGGTATTTCCTATTGTATCTAATAAGTTGCGCTACCAGTTAAGATTTCATAGTTGTCGCTGTCCGTTCTGGAGTGCGTTTGTGGATTCTGGATCAGCTTCTAATTTTGTTGATGCGTCTTTTCGCCAAACGTCTGGGCCTACCTTGTAGACCGCTATCTGATTCTCTGGGTAGTGGCTATTGACTCCACTCCCCTAGCTCGGGGCGCAATCCAATATTGTACCCTGAGCTGGAGATGGTGGTCGATCCATACATATTGAAAAGTGTATTCTATTCGTCATGGAGGGGCTGCCCGCTGATGTGGTGTTGGGCTGCCTGGCTTCAGAAACATAATCCAGTGTTTGACTGGAATTCAGGGAAATTAGTCAGGTGGGGACAACGGTGTGTTGACAAAATGTCTCCTTACCATGCTGGGCAACCTGAGTGCAGGCTAATGTTCTATTTGGAAGCGGTGGTGCCAGCGTTAAGCCTAGCGGCCATCTTGTGAAGTCGATGCTAGGGCTAAGGTTCCCAGAACTCGTCCCCAGTGAACTATTGCCCTCCACCTGTACCTGAACGTCCGTATGTGGTTTTAGGAGGTGTTACCCGGGGGCTTATCGCTGAAATTACCCTCTTCTCTCTGTTACATAACGTGTCCTCGTGCACTTCGTAAGAGGTATATTCAGCCTGTGACTCCGCCTCTAGGCCTCCTTCTCCAGTTCGCATAGAGGGGAGTTAGAACCCAGACCAGGGAAGGGTCCCCGTGGCCCCTCCTAAAAGGGGGGGTACTGTCAGGGCTAAGCTGTGGCTCAGACTGCGGGCAGGTTTAACAGCTGATGTGCGCTCCTTCCCTGATACACTTTGCTGCTGACAGCTCTTTGAGTGACAACCCCACCACTCCTGAAAAGGAGGCGAGTGCACCAGCCAATGGGAGGACCCGGTGGCCGCTCCAATCAGCTTAGGGGCGGTATCCGGGAAAACCCATTTAAAAATCCCTAAAAGCTGACTGTTTCGCCTGTGATATTCCTGGCTACCTTGTGTTCTTGTTCTTTGTGTTGTTGTTTTGCTAACCCGTATACCTGACCTCGGCTTGTTCTCCTGACTCCGGCTTGTCTCCTATTTTGTGCTTTGCTTCCGTTGGCTTTTGGGCCTCGGCTTGTTTACTTTATTCCTCTGGTTTGTGATTTGTGGCTTTGGCATTCCTATTTGATATTTACCTGGACTGTTTGACTATTCTTGCTTCTTCAAGGCCCCAGCACTTTAGCAGCGCAGGGGACCGGGCGCCCATTGCCGTCTGCCGCCCGTAGGGAGCACGTCAAGTAGGCAGGGACAGTGGGCTGGGTTCCAATTAGGGCTCACTGCACCTCCCTTGACGTGACAGGTTTCAACTGTATATTATTGTACTGTTTTGCGAGGTGTCTGTGTGGTTTAGCATCATGGCAGTGGAATTGTACCCTTGTAGGCTGTTTACTATTAAGTAGTTAGATGGAGCTAATATGGGGGGTCCCTTAGATAAAACTGATTGATGGATGAGTGGTTATATGACCTGATATATCTCAATGCTTGCATAAAACAAACTCCCACTATTTAACTGTGTTTAGTGGGTAGAGACACAAGAGTGAAAGTTCCAGGCCAAGGTTTCTTCAAAAAATAAAAAAATTAATAGAAGAACGCATCAAAATCACTGATAAAATGCATCAGTTTTTGCAAAAATTCAATGTGTGAAGCCACCCTGATAGTACAGTGCAGAAGAGGAAAAAAGGTAACCCCTAGATCCTTTTTCAAAGGGACACTACAATAAAAAAATTCACATATTGATAAGCAATATGTGACCATTATAGGGATTATTTTGTAATGGTTGTTTATTATATATATAATATATATATATAATATATATATATATATATATATAATATATATTAATCTAAAATATACTTATGTATATAAATGTGCAAATAATATATATATATAAACAACCAATTTTAAATATTTATAAAATAAAAAATATATATATATATTATATAAAAATATATAAAATTTTATTATATATAATAATAAAAATATTATATATATATATATTTTTTCCAAGTTCCCCTATGCACATGACTTCTTAGTTTGTCTCTCTGTGACACTTTGTGAGCTCTGATAGCACAGAGATGAGAGGGTTGCTTGATGGTTCTTCTCCAAGCCCACTATGGCCTGCGAGGTGTAATTGTTATCAGCAGGACCTGATTGGTATGGAGAAAGCTGGAAACATCCCCAGTGCAGACAAAGGTTACCAAACTATCCTGTCATATATTGCTCTTGCCATTGCCCTGTCAACCTTGTCTAATCTTAGCTACCCCTTGTTTAGAGATCAATAGCGCAATCATTATGTTATTAGCTATTATTTGTAGTGAGACTACAAAGAGATAAACAGCAGCTGCAGTAAAGGTTGGTCTGTCCTGTCATTTTATCTCTTTACTATCACAGCTAGACAAATGCAGGATTTTATATGTCATTTTTAATTGTGGAGGACTGTCTAAATAAAAAAAAGTACTGACAATTTTTTTTTTTTAAATTGGTTTAAACAAAAATACTCCTTCCTTGTGGAACTGTCCCTTTAAAGAAAAGATTTGGCTTTTTGTAGCACATTTCTGATATATCCCAGTATGTTCCTTTAAGAGTTTTTTTCCTTGCAGCCTGCTTTCACAATGAAGCCATGTATTTTTATCTAAGCTCTGTGGGCTTTACTGCTGTTTGTATCATTCTAATTTATTGAGAGTATAAAGAGTCTCACAATTGAGCATAACAAACAATGTAATTCCAGGACAGCAGAGTCATAGCGGATGAAGAGAGCTAAACAATGCGTTGATAGCGGAAATATAGAGTATAAAATAATCTAAACTGACGGTTATTTACAGTACAGTTCTCTTTTGAGCCTTTAAAGGGCACTTCAGTTCTTCATCTCCGCTATTGTTTCACAGCACAATAGGGTCTAATTTGCAAATTAAAATGTGATGGATGGTGGAACAGTGGGATGGGAGATAGAAAAAGAAGGTTCTGCGATTTACCCGACAGATCCAGGCAAGTTAACAAAAGCTTTGTTTGACAGAAGCCTGTCAGAGGAATGAGGTGATAATGATACTTGTCAGTGAGATGGCCGGGCAGGGTACCCGTCACTGGGATTCAGAAACTTAACACCACCAATGCTGGAGCTCAGAAGATACAGCACCATGGCTGATAGCAATGCTTACACTTAGTAAATCCCCTTTCCTCTTTTAACAAAAAAGGGGGAAAAAATGTGGTTTAGGTGT